>CM076447.1:29775476-30165476 GCA_038419695.1 Scomberomorus guttatus | reverse complement strand
TCCATAAAGCAGGATTAGCAAATTTAAAAATATGAGGCTGTATGGCGACAGCTTCTCATTTTAATCTAAAATGAAACTTGGTGATTAGGTTGAGGAATATGACTCAGTCACTGTCTGAATAATAAACAATAATCCAATCTGTTTCCATCACCTTCTGTGCTGAAATGTGCCAACATGTATAATATATCTTGCAGGATTCACAGTTTGAACTCTTCTTTATCTTCTTGTCTCCACAGAAAAGGACCAGAGATTGACAACATGGACAATGGCAGCAGTGAAAATCATCTTCCTACAGCTGTGAAGTTTTACCATTATCAATAGTTTCTACGTGTATTTTTTAAATTGTCTATCATATACCATAGAGAGTGAAATGTGTTAATGGTGAATAGGTCTCAAATAAATTGAAATGCATGAGCTGGGTAGCAATAGTTGTGTTATTATTATTATTATTATCGCATTTTATGTTTATCTTTTTGTCGTTGCTGTAAAGAGGAGTAGAGGTGCCGAGGGGTGAAGGCTTCAACATTCAGTCCACTCGTGTGTTTCACTTAAGGACACATGGTCTCAGTCAGCGACAGAAGGGATTTTACCACCTCAAATTTGAAACCTACATTTGCATACAGATTGGTGACGTTACGGGTTTAGTAAACCCCTTGACAATCAGCTAAGCGACCTTAAAACGGTGTAAATTTGCGTTAAGTATCACCTTTCAAAGAGTTGCCTTTCAGATTGGAGCGGGATCTGTTATGAAACCAAAAGGATCCGAACACAGTAAACATTGTACTTCAATTATGTCATTTAAAAAAAACTTTTGCACTAAAAAGAGGTGCTTGTTATAGGTCGTCCTGTACATGTAAGGCATATCAAAAGGCTCGGCATTGAGGCTTATTAGGTAACCCTAAAGTCCTGGATAAACGGATCAGTAACGTGCCTGCAAAAAGCGGTAAATATAGGTCTATAGAAAAATATAAAATAGCATGAAAATTTCCACTCTGAAATGCCGCTTAGATGGTTGTGAAATGGCAGAAATAGATAAATACAGCAGCTGGGGCCTGTAAGAATGAGTAGCTGCGTTTTCCCCGCCAGGCAGCACGTCCATGTGAAATGTATTCAAATGACTCTGAGTTTAAAGGCGTCTATAAAAAGCAGACCCGAGATGCACGACGAAAAGGGACACTCTAAATTTAATATTCACATTATATTTGTGGGTTTATGGACTGCTGAACCTGGAAGAAAAGTCATGTTATCGCTCAGCAAACTGAAGAGAAATCAGTGTGGGCCTGCTGCAGGGTTGAATTGGCTAAATTAGGTTATTTCGTCCAAGCTGAGGCCTCTAACTTCCACCGTAATTATACACAACTCTTTATTTAGCATGGAGCTAGGCCTATTTAAAACCATTACATGAGTAGCTTTTTATTTTTAGAGATTTCCAATTACCTAAAGCAGAAATTGAGACCATTACAATATATTCTAAAAAATAAAATGTTTCCAATGTTTTAGACTGTTGTCAAAAGGCCTAATATCGTTACAGGTTTGGAAAAAATCCCTAACCTCATTTCTCGGTTTCGGGATTACTTTCTTATTTAAAACGTGTCAAGGCCGACGGCTCTGTAATAAACACTGGCAATAAAACGGAATAGACAGTTAAACACAACAAAATGAGAAAATTCAAAAGGTTTATTGAAAAGCGTCTAAAAAGCGATTTGACACCAACTCTGTAATTATCTTGTTACATCAAAGCTTCGTTTTCTATGAAAATGTAAAATAGAAACTATGTTAATGGGAAAATGCAGTTATACACAACTTGGGAAAACTGGTAACATGTTCGCCATGAATTTATTAATTCAGCTTACATTTAGAAATGTTATGACATTACAAAGTCAGCATGGCATGCTGTAAACCGGGACACACTCGGTCTTTGAACACAACACAAACGGATTCTTTCTTAATACTTTTCAATTCAAAGTGCTTGAGTACATTTTTAAATAACATTGTATTTTCAGTCTAATCGGTTCAAATTATAGAGAAATATTCAATCCACAGATTGATTTAATAAGTCTCGCCTCACCTCCCAGTTTACTAGCATGAGCTCAGGCTGGAAGGTATGAGAGTGAAAAAAATACATTCTACTTTGTTACACTTTTTTACTTTTCAAAATAGTAAAATTCAACAAGCTCTGTACAGAAAGTAGCCAGCTGCTGCAAAGGAAACATGCAACTCATGTTACCAATGCACGGTGTGAAATGGACTTCATTTGATTTGGTCAATACATTAAATAGATGTCCAGCTTTATAATATATACACATATGCACATAATGTAATTTGCCTTTATACATTACATACAAAAACTGCCTTGCTTAATCACACCTTGTCCTATAAACTTCAGAATTATTCTGATACAGGTCAGAGAAAACGAAGCGTGGCATAAAGAAATCATCTTTTGTCTTTGAAGAAGCCTTTAGAAGTGCTGCTCTCCTTGATGGTGACAGTCAGGAAGTTGGTGGTCACATCTGTCACCAGGACCTTTTCCACGTTGCAGAGAGAAGGCCTCCACATCACTTCATCCAAGTCGTCGACAAGCCGGGTCGGGGATGGCCTGTCCAAGAAGTAAGGCTTTTCCATCTGTGGAAGCTGTGCAGGGCGACTCAGGCTCTGGCTCATTTTGGACTGGTGCTTGAAGTGTGCAGGTGCCAGGTAGCTGGAGGTGTCCTTAGTCCTGTGCGTGTCCATGTCTGTTCTGTGTGGATGCAGGCTGCAGTCTGAGTACAGCTGCTTATAGGAGCTTCCACCGGACATTCCCCGGTTGTGTGTATGGTGATGGTGGTGATGATGGTGGTGGTGTTTGTGGCTGTGACCGTAGTTCTCTGGATGTCTGTGGGAAACTTTAACCAGCCTCATATCTTCACCCCCCTGGAGCTTGACCAGTTTGTGAGGGCTGTGGCTCACATGCTCCTCTGCTCTCCTCTTGTGGGGCTCAGAGACAGCAGGGCTGCAGCTGCTGTCCTTGAAGCGGGGCTTAGGTTTTGGGCCTCTCTTTTTGGGCATGTGGATGAGTCCGTCAGGACCGGTTTGCTGAAGTCCATGCTGCTGGTGCTCACGGGCCAGTTCTGGTGGTCTGACACGTACGCTTTCTCCACGGTTGACAGTACTGGGTGGGAAGATGGTGGGAACAACGGCTCTCAGGCCCTCTCTGGCCCTGGGAGTGATAACCGGCTCTGGGGTTGGGTAGGTGATGTGCATCCCTCGGACTGCCTCGCTCCTAAACTCATAAGACTTGGCTTTAACTTTAGCCTGAGCCTATAAGAAAATGATGAAAATAGGAAGGAAATTATTATTAAAAATTATACTAACAAATTGATAAAAGTCCATTCCCATTTTTATGTTTCTTAGTCAACTTAATAGGAATTTTTCACAGCATGGCATTTTGACCTGTGATAGCAGGAAAAGCACAGATGTTTCAAGTGTCCCCAGTAAACGCTGCCAGTGAGCCAGCACGCACAATATTAGGACCCTGAAACTAAAGCAGCTAAAAGGAACTCAGCCATCATTTATTAATGTTTTTTTTTTTTACCTGTACTTTTTCTACTGTGACATGTCAAAATGTCTGCTGTGAAAAAGGCCTTTTGATTGTTTCAAGTGCTGCCCATGCCTGACACTGGAGACTACTGTTATACTCAGACAAGAAATGTAACATTTTAAAATGGTGAAGAATTAGTGGCATGGGGCTGTAATTATACACAATTAGGGTGATAACTGCAACAGTGAGCAGTTCCTGCCTGGACACAGTATCTACTAGTGAAATTCCACTACCCCCTTTTTTTAACAGCAGCTGTCAACGGAGATTCTGGTATTTAGTTCAAGATAAACTGTCGGTCATTAAGCAATTTTCACGGTTCGCCGTCCTGAAAAGCTGAAATCTCTTGCTGACTGTATCAGGCTATGATGCTTTACTCAACCCACTTCATTCACAATAACACACGTTTGCATTAGATTTGCTGACCTCTACAAAGACGGATAAATCAATTGATGCTAAAGAAGAAAGATTTATTAATTATTAGCTTGTTAATTAACAAGACTGCTTGATTGTTATTCCAAACGGATAACAGCCGTTTAGTGAGCCAAAAGTTCCCCATCAGCTAATACACAGCCATTACCTGATGCGCTGTTTTCAACACGCATAATTAGCATCGTTAAGATAAGGAGCCCTGCGCGTTGAGACTAAATGAGGCCGAAATGAATTTGCAGGTGCTTGAGGTAAACTGTGCAGCAGTTAAGAAACCGATAAAGAACACACACGACAGAGAACATATAATATATATATATATATAAACACCAAATTACGCTGCTGAACTTACCTTGAGCAGAAACGTCTTGGGTTTTGGTCCTCTCTTCTTGGGCCCATAAAGCTCCCTTTCACGCTCCCTGTGAAATATACAGTCAGACACGGGAGCAAAGTGCACGGAAGACACCAGATATTTATTGGACATGTTAACACCCACTGGCTCTGCCCATAAAGGCCAGCCCAGACATCCTACCTCTGCTCAAAAGCGGCAAACAGGCGGGAGTCCAAAATATTCTCCTCTGGTTCCCAAGTGCTGTATCTGCGAGATAAAACATGAAGTTACATCGAGGAAGCGATGTGCACGGCCACAGCGAGCTAAAAGTCAGCCTGCGAGCTAAAGTCCCCACCGTGCTGTATACCTTAGCTTTAATATGACTGTCTGTCGCTAGCTTTGGCGAGCTAACGACAGACAGCACCGACACCACGGCGGCCGGTGGGTTGAAAACATACGAGAGACACAAATGTAGCAGGACTTACTTGGGAGACCAGCCCTTCCATTTCACAAGGTATTCAATCCGACCCTGCATGCCGTCAGAAACAAACACAAATGACTTCGTTAGCCTTGCAGGGAAACAGTAGTGTTAAGAGTGCGGTGTTGGTGCATTATATTCAACACGGGTGCGTTACATCTCTCACCTTCCTTATCCTCCGTTTGATGATAGACTCGGCAGCGAACACCCTCTCCCCGACGGCGGACAGCTCCATGTTTACTGCGGTGCTACCTACCGTTAGCTCGGCGGACGCTAACGTTAGCAAAGCAGATTTTTTTCCAGTCCCAGCCACTCTGAATTCCCGACAGACCATAATACTCCCGTATAGAAACGTCAGCGCAATTTTTTTTTTTACAGCGTTGCTAAGGAAACCGCGGTCGGTGGGACCTCTAGCGGAACGCCCATTGGTCCAGCCGTTGCTACGTGCTCGGGTTGCTAAGTGAGGGGAGGAGCGTGAGCCTGTGTGTGAATTCTTTCAGGGGGAGGGAGGGGGGCGGGAAATGGAAGCTCGTTTTTTTTTTTTTCCCCGCGCGGCGAGTGAATCATTTCGCACAAGTTATGATTTTCAAAAATGCACGTGGTGTCAAAAGTAGTCTCATTATGTATGTGCGCGTGACTGTGTAGTCAAGGAAAGAGAGAAACTAGGAATAAATAAAAGGGAGAAACACACCCCTAATTTCTCAGTCTATCCAGCAACGTTTCTATCTGCACAGACAGTGAACCCGCCTGGCTGAGGGTGTTTATATCAGTCCATAAGCTGTATAGTCTGTCTGATCTCCTTACAGATGTTTCGCCTGCACGAGAGGATGAATGCATAGAGAGGATGAATCCACTTCTTGGCAGGCAAAATTATAGCCAGGCTATTTATATTCATATTATTTCATCTAAACAGGTTAACTTGGTTAAATTTGACGGCAAGTCATGTATCTAATCTGTTGCGCAAGCCTATGGTTTTGGATTTTAACAATTTTCCATTACTTAATTATCAAATAAAGTACATTAAACAATTAAAAATTAAACTTTACTCACCTGTCATGTGAATCCATTTTTTTCCAGATTGTAAAATGACAGAAAAATAAGTTTTCAGGCCAATTTTGTGGAGAGAGATGATGGAGCTGAACTATGTGACGAAGGCTGCAAAAAAAATATGACCTCCAGAGATTTGTGTTAGAAATTAACTTCTGCTATTGACTTCCTTAAGGCCCTGCCTCTTTTTTAAAGTATTGCATCATAATTGAGGATGTAGTGTGTGGGCGTAAAAGGCCAAGAATTAGTATGTTACCTAGAAGCAACACTGTACCATAGAGGGTTAATATGATCTGCACTGAGGATTCGTTTTTTCACATTACCTGTCATGTTGGTCGACTGAGTGGTCAATTTTAGTCGGGTGAAATGACAGCCCGTCGGATTTCTGTCACTGACCATATGCAAGACATTTAGGGGTTTTGATTTATAAAATGTTGGGATAACGGAGCTGTTGTCATGGCGCACAATGTGGCAGGAAAAGATGATGATGAAGATGAGACATCTGGCGACGGTCAGGAAAGCTTTTCATATTTTTCTGCATTATGACACGAGTCCCTCTGATTGATCTGATCAATAAAACATATGGAGACAGGTTGTGGTCTGCTTCTGTGATTTCTACTTATTAACATCTTCTATGTTGAAATCTTTTTTCTGGTAATGACATTACTCAACCAAAATAATGCGGAAATAATCTGTACAGTAATGGACTAAACAAACAAACAAAAAAAAAGTAAGGAAAAGTGAGGGGAAAATATCACTGCTCTTTTGTTTTCACACTCGCATTTAGTTTAACAACCCAACAAAAATATTAAATAAAATCCGACATCCTAATCCTTTTAATGTGGACTTTAGCGCTGAGTCACCATGACGTGGTTTCGTCTTATGAATCATCGTCTGTCTTGCTCAGAGTGTACACAGCCCGAAATGTCTGTTTTAAATACTTAGAAATAAAGGCGAAAAAAAAAATGATATTAGATCTATGGCTTCGCAGCCTGTATAAAAACTGTATATAGGCGGGATAATAAAGTAGGCCTATATCTGAACGATGCATTATAAAGCCGAATCCTAATAATAATAAGAATAATAATAATTAAGAATGATGATGATGATGATGTCGGTTACATGATATAGGCTAATTTAAATAGGTGACTTAACTAGGCTATTTAATAAAATTGGAGAGTCACGGGTCAATAAAGGTCAGTTACTTTTTGTATATAAATAATTATGCTAGGCCTAAAAAAAAAAAAGAAATATTGGACTCTTTATTGTCTGAGTTGATAAAAAAGAATACTGTTAAACCTTCAGACTTAATGTATTGATTCCTTATCTTAATCTTTGATAAGCGAAATGAGCACGAAATAATAAAACGTCTCATAATGCGAATTTGAATTCAAATGAAGATCTATTATTGATAAAAGAGAAGACTTTTTTTTCTGCTCACTGCTGCAATAATCAATAATTAGCTTAATAGATGATAGCTGCTTTAATTAAACGATTCTACAGGCTTCTGTTTCCCTGCACAGACCAAATTAGTCTTAAATAGCTTGAGTCTATGCGATATTTAAATGCATTTAAATGCAGGAGACTGAAGCCTAATCAGAGTATCAATAATATAAAAGAATGCATTAATAATTTATTTGAGTTATGGCCGATATTTGAAACCTGCCTCTTTTAAATGATTTATTTTTTTAATGAAACAAACCGCCTAATAATTATATTTTGTTTTTTTGCTTGTGAAGAAGATCGTGGATGTGAACACGCATTTCAACAGAATAAAACCATAAAACCAATGAATGAAAGTCCTCAGATGACATCTAATACCTCTGACGGCTCAACTCAAACAACTTGGCACATGCCATAAACTTACCGGCTCACATCCATTATATGTTTTTATTGAATGGAACGCATACAAATCTGTTTGGAGTCCATGACTATTCACATTAAGGGGTAATTTAGGGTCAGTT
This sequence comes from Scomberomorus guttatus, assembly GCA_038419695.1. Classification (NCBI taxonomy): domain Eukaryota; kingdom Metazoa; phylum Chordata; class Actinopteri; order Scombriformes; family Scombridae; genus Scomberomorus; species Scomberomorus guttatus. The sequence continues at coordinate 30,157,653 of CM076447.1, read as the reverse complement.
ATTTATTACACACTGACCACTAATATCTTTTCATCGTGTCTAATCCAATTAACATCACAAACTTTGTCGTTGTAAGGTCGTCAGGGACTTCTACAGCATGGTTCAGTGCCTGCAGACTGCCCTGAATGTTCTCAGAAGTCTTAATTTAGACGCGACTGAATGAAGGGAAATTGAGTATTATTTGTCTTAACATTCATTTCTAATGAAGACAGGTCGGTGCAGTCTCCTGCGGGCTGATATGACATTCTTTTTCAGACAAGTAAAGCGCTGGTTTGAGATCATTGACGGAGCAGACTGTTTCTCAGCCATCACATTCTTCGTTAATTTGTTTCATGCCTTCACAATGGGAACATTTGCCAAACAAGGCAGACTACTTTGATCAGTCAGAGCTGAAGCCTAGAAAAAAAACCCCCATCGAAATCAATTTTAACAAACATTTTATATTTGGAAGCTATCCACAATTTATAAAATGAAACTGTGAGATGTGTGAAAATGTAAAGATATGCTACCACAAGAAAATGGTTCGTGTGGATATCGCAATCTTTTCAGGTGAGCATCGACACTTCTGGAAGCCAGAAGGCAATTATTTCTTAAGGAACCTGTTTGTCTGCTTTTATAAATTTTTTTAATAATATTCTATTGATATGATTGTGTTGTGAGAGCATAAACAAACAGTCAGCGTAGGCAGAGGGGGAAGATGGGCGCACCTCAGACTCTGGATGCGATTGGTCTCGGCGCGCCTGCAGTGCAGCAGTGCTGCCGCCGTTAAAATACCATTGGTTGGCTTGTATCCGGGCAAGACGCGGGTTCCCGGTGTGCGCAGGAACGGGAAACCCCGGCCACACTACAAAGGCGCAGTAATATGGAAAGAAGCAGTGATGTGGAAATAGAAACATAAGAGAGTATATGAACCCGTTTACCCCGTAAAGCCGATTAGATCAGACTGTTGTTGATAAAGGTGCGGAAATTAAAAATAAAACAGTTAAGGTGTGGCGATGGGGAGATATGTCAGCTCTGACTGAAATGACCAATAGCAAAATTAAATGGTAATTCCACATTTTCTCTCTAACCATACCAGACATCAATTTAAATTTATCTCAGGTATTAATAGGCCATATGCCTCTAATGGAAAAGGGAGGCGAGGCAGTTTCACTAGTCTCATGTCATACTCACAGGTAATCAGTATGTATGCAGTCCTAATACATGTAGTTTTATTTCCCAGAATGCAGAATGCAGTCGTGCAAATTAAAAATTTCACATAGGCCTACCAGCCCTTAAACGACTCCAAACGCACCAGAAACGTATATCTACCTATATGATACACAGGCTGGCTGTTGAGATGAATGAACATATGAGTGAATTCCAGCGCGCGCGTTCGCTCGGGTGCACGCGTTCAGGTCTATTTTGTCTGCGTGCCACGCACAAATCTCTAATTAACCACACACTGTAAACACTAGATGATTGGATGATCATGCGCACACAGGCCCACGTTAAACGAAAAATCCATCAGATTCACACTGAGGTCAGTCTTTACGCACCAGTCACCGCTGAATACTCGGAGGTTTAGTCATCTCTTGTTTGTTTGTCGTTAAACTGAATAAAGCTGGGTGACCCGGCAGGTTAGTCACTGTAAATTACGCCTTCAACACAGATGCTCTGGCATTATGAGTGCGCTATGCGCTCTGACGCGCAACAACTTATTAACGAAAATACATATAGAAACGGATTTTAAAGGAATATTTTCTACCCCTCTTATTGTGGATCTACACGGTGGTTTTATGGTAGAGATGCAGAGATCTTTTTCTTTTACAAAATGAAGACATTTTTCAGAAAACAAAGCAGGTCTATAGTTCACAATTCAGACAGCTAGTTCACAATTTATTTGAAGTATATTTGTGTTCAGTTGCTGACAGTTATATAATAACATAAAAGACAGCGTGCGTGAAAATGCTGTAGGCCTATAAGTATCAGTCACATGCGGTGACTCACTTTAGAAGGCTGTGGTGCAATTTAAATACCGCAATACACCACTTTATATTTCTGTGCATCTGTATATGAGGAAATCTGTAGGCCTGCTCAAGAGTCCAAGACTCTGTGGAGTACATGTTTGATCCAGAATTTACATAATGTCCCTGTCAAGTTTTCCAAAATGATTCCCTGTATATATTTGGGATTGTGGAAATCAACAGGACACTACCTGCGGGTTTATCGTTTAAAAGACAGTCTGCCAGAGAACATTCACAGGCCTGAGTCAGTCATGCATGCACAAATTTAGCATGAGCTGACAGATAAGAGGAAGAGGAAAAGAGGGTGGGACATCAGGACGTGTTATTGCACTTTTCTTTACACTTCTTGTTTTATGAATCCGATAACATTACCGGCTCGTTCTTGCAGTTACACCTACATACCTGCAAACAAGCCATAAAAAAATGCTACTTTGAAGAAATCATTTCGTGTTCAATCCAGCGGGGGATTTCCAGCTGTCGCCTCTTAGTTGAAACATTATTGCAATTATTTGCGGGCTGCAGCAGCTGCGAGGCGTTTCAGAGAGACTCGACAGAAAAGTGGATGGAGCAGAGAGAGGACAGCCATTTTCTCTGTCGTTCCTCACATTAACGCGCACAGAAAGCAGTTTTATTGGCGGGCTGCAGCAGAGGAAATGGTCGAGAGCTGCCGATCTCTGTCATTTTGCACCGCGTGTGACGACAGCTCAGCGCCGCAACACGCTCGTGTGATTACATGTCCGTGTCAAAGATAACAGGCAGGGGTTGGATTCAAATGACAGCAAACGAGTGTTTGGAGAGGTTTAGTGGTTCGCCAGCGGACCGAGCTCCTCTGCACATCTTTACTTTAAAGCGCCCTTCAGTTACTCAGAGGAACAGCAACTGGCTGTCTCATTATAAGAACGTCTGAAATGTAAGAAATAGGAAACGCTGCCACAGCCTGGGAAACATGCTGGAAAAGTAATACGTGATGCCATTTAAGCTGAACCTGCAAGAAACCCCTCGCCTCCCCTACTGCCTCTCAGCATGTCAGGAGGATTTCTTCAAGACCACATCTGATAGGTTCAGGTCAAAGTTGTGTAAAAATGATGAGCCTCACAATAATATCCTCTTTAAAGATATATTTAAGTGTCGGTTAGACCATAAAGTCATGTCGCTCACAGTGGATAGATTTTTTTGTCGATATCTAATTACCAATTAAGAGCAATTATTAGACAATAATCCCGAGAAGTTTTTCTTGAATTATATGACATATTTATTTAGTTTTATAACACAGGCCTGTGATGGTAATTTTAACACATTATTGGTAAACTTGAAGTAATGAAAAGGCATTGCTTTACATATATGCAGCCATACATGGCAAATAGTTGGTCCGGGCAGTCTGCAGGGTTAGATGATGCCCATCTGAAAATAAACTCACAGGCTCTGTAATAATCCTCACGGCCCGCAGCCTACAACACACACACACACACACACACACACACACACACACACACACACACACACACACACAGGGCCACAAATAGACCCATGCACAGATTTAGCAACTTCTGAGGTAACGTCAGTCATTTAAGAGTATTATAGCAGCCGCCCTCTCCTTTTAAAATCTTCAGTTCTCCGTGGGAAACCGAGATCGCATGTGATGTAGGAGGTTTCTTTTCTGGACAGCAACAAAGACTAGTAGTATAAGATAATGTATGATGTATATGTAAAAGTATAGCAAGAAACACATCACACACAAATCCAAATACCACTTGCAAACAATTTTATTATTGCAAAATGTATCATAGGAAGCCTTCACTTAGTCTGCACACAAAACATTAAAAGTGCATCTGATCAACGTTCTCACAGTTCAATGCACCTCTGGATTTTCAGACCACACAGTGCTGGAAGGGATATTTAAAAAAAAAAAAAAAAAAAAAGACACACAAGGAGGGATGGATGTATAACACAAGGGAACAGATCCGATCATGACAGGAACATGTGCTTTTACAGTCCTTTAAAATGATAAAAACTCTGTGTAGCCCACACAGAGCATGTCAGGGCGCCAGAGGCAGGAATATGAAAAGCTGAATCATGTAGCACCCAGCTGGTGTTACTAATCTGCTGGATTACACAACTCAACTGGCAGTGTTAACACAGGTTTGTGACTGATATATTTCAAATGAACAAACGTTCTTGTGAGCTGTTTGCAGTCGCTGCACTGCTGCAAAACACGAAATAAATATGGTGACATGGTTGTACATCTACTGTCGTAATGGAAGTGACTTGTGCTCAGTATCAGATCTCCAGATGCATGAGTCAAAAACACTTTGAACAGAGATCAAATAATAGGAGCAAATATCAAACATTAACCATTAATATTCTTTCAATTAAAAAAACATCCTCCTCTTCAACAATGCAAATTACATTTACTGACAGAAAGGCGCTTGTTTTTTTATCTGCTTGTTAAAGCATGCCTAATGGCATAATCTGTCCAAGCAGCATGCATCCTTGTTTAAATCTGTCCATGTGTTCACACACACACACACACACAAACACACACACTCATTCACGCACTTGCGCACACACACAGACAGACACAGTGTAATTTACCAATATTCAATATAATTTTTCTTCCTTACAAAATTCTCCATATAGCCCACATTTGTTTAACATTATCTGAGAATGTAGACAGTTGAGTGTATAAATCAAATTACATCCATAGAAAAGTGAAGAATATTTACAAGTAAGTAAGTAAGTAAGTAAGTGCATCTTCAATTAAACTTCCGGCATTTATTTCATCTAATTTTGCTTTTTAAACTAAGTTTGAAATAGCTGCAATTAGATACTGCATGTGATAAAATCTCCAGAAATTACAACAGGTAGAGCTTAGAAGAAAAAATATGCAAATAATGCAATAAAAGATCCAAATATGCTTTTTTCTCCTGAACTATACAAAAAGAAAAGAACATCAAGGGTTTGTTTGTACATTCAAGCATCTGAAAATACAAATATATTTCATGTACATTTGTACAGTTACACAGTTGGTACACGGTTCTGTTACACTGTCACGTATTCCTTAAATGTGACTGTGAGGCAGTTTGTAGTAATGTCTGTGATGACTATATTTCCAAGGAAAGGTTGGAAAGAAGGAAATGGCTCCTCTTTTCTCTTTTCATGGTTAGAAACAGACCCTGGCTCGACTTTCTCTTTGTCTGAAATTTTTTGTGTTTCAGCCTGGGGCTGAGTTTCTGTTTCTGTGTTCATCTTTGTTTGTGTTTCAGCTTGTTTAGGTGTTTCAAGTTGTGTGAAAGTTTCAGCCTGAGTCACTGTGGAAGCTGCAGCTTTCGGCCTGGACTTCACTATTCTCAAGTCAATGGGTTCCTCTTGGTCTGCATACCCAGAGTCCTGCTGTCCAAGGTGACCCTGGTGAACGTTTTGGTCTATGCTGATGCTTTGGGTGGGTGATGATACTGTGTTAGGAGCGCTGACACTCCTGGAGCTCAAAAACCTCTTACTACTCCCATGTTCCTCACTGCCTGTGTCAGAGAGGTGTCGTTTTAGTCCTTGAAATCCACCTTGGCTTCCTCTTTTGTCCGTTAAGGAGGGAACTCCCCTATCCAAAGGCAAGGAGACCAGATTAGGCTTGGTTGTCAATTGTAAAGGCTGATCCGCTGAAAGCTGCCCCTGACCCCTGACCTCGACATGTTTATCCTGTTCCGTCACAGTTGGCTCCATCTTAGGGGACTGTTCCTTTTCTTTGGGGCAATCTCCCTTAAATCCAGCGCTGGAAAGAGTTGGTTTGTCTTTGGGGTTTTTTGCAAATCCATTCATGAGGCCCAGCTTTTTGACGAGCTTCATCTTCTCCAGGTGGTTCTCCACACTGTTGTCTGTTCCTTGCGGTGGCTTTCCACCAGTTTCGGATTCACCATTTTTAATCTTAGCCGCCTGCATTCCATTTTCCATGTATTTGCTCATGACAATAACAATCCGCCCGTTCTTGTTTTTGTTTTTCACGATCTTGAGCTTGCTGCTGCTGACACCATTAGACTGCGGTAAGGCGTCCTCTTTGGGTTTTACCTTCTCTGGCTCTTTGTGCCCGTTGAGGTCTGCTGGAAGCTTCTTCAGCTCCATGGTGATATCCTTTACTTTGGTCAGGCAGCCAGAGTCCTTGTCCCGGATCCATTTTTGCTGCAGCACAGGGGGAAGGTTGTACCCCTTGTTGGACAGCTCTGGAGCCTTGACCTCTCTGGGCTTAGCAAACATGGGCTCGTGCACCTTGAGGCCCGGCTGGTAGTGGTGGTGCTTCTTGCTGTTGAGCTGATAGTAGAACTTCTTCCCGTTGGCCTGCTGCTCGGCCTCGCGCTCCCTGCACAGCGGCTGGTACTGGTGGTGCTTCTTGCTGTTCAGCTGGTACTGCTGACTCTGGGGACGAAGCATCTGAATGGGGTTGGTCTTCTGACAGCTGTCATCGTCCAAAGACGCCTCATGAAGGTCAGCCAGAATACTGGATCTCCGGGCAAAAGAAGGGACCTGTGAAACAAGACAGTCATTAGTGTTATAGAAAAGCACAAAAATGTAGCTCAGTGAACATTACATGAAGAATTAGGGTATTTCTTCTGCTTTTACATGACTATTCAAAATAAAGGGCATCCCTCTTTGTAGGGAATCTGATTTATGGTTCAACTGTCTACAGTATCTATACATGTGTCTATGTCAGGCTACAACAAAAAGCTATGGTTCATTTGGGGCCCATGAGCTGCACTGTGCACAACAGTGCTTGGAATGTGTGCAGGGGCTCTTCTGAGGCCCGAACCACTGCAACATTTATTTCAGGGGCCTTCGTCCATGTTCACACAGCCCTCCTACAGTTCATGAGCAGCTCTTTCAGTCACCAGCCTGGCCATCAGAGTGACATTTCAAAGTGTCTCCTGTGGCTGTGACCTCAGCTTGGAGGAATGTCACTGGCTGCTTTGTGTCCCATCATTGACTTTATCCCATGTGTTACCACAAACACCCTCCTGAGAGGAACAAAAGCAGTCCTCTGAGCGGTTCCCCTGGCCTTTTGGACCGGTGATTGATGCGCTAAATGTACGATTCACAGTCATTTAGCTACAACAAGTCAGGGACCTGGCCCCTTTAAATCTAATGCAGATAATATCTTGTTTTTTGTAATATATATTCTAATTTTCAACACACCAGAATTAAAGAGGCATGTCACCAATTTGACCCATAAGGTTCAGTTTACTTGGGGGTGATTACACGTATGTCTTCTGTCCATGTATAATGTCCAGGAAGGAGCATTCTAAAGTCTGAGAAAATAACCCCGTTGATGTCATCACAGTTATCTTTGCTTGGGCTTGAAAGCTACAAATTTATAACAGAAAATCTGCATCACAAACTGGAGGTGTTGAGTTTGAAGGGCATGGGAAAGACACTTTTGAGTTGCATTATGGGAAATGTAGGATCCAGCATTTTCAGAGCTTGACACATATTAAAGACTAAAAATCTTGGCCTCTCTTGTGGCTATTATTTGTTAGATCTGTATCTTGTGAGTCCCCACACTAAGTCTAAAATGGAATTGCTAGAGTAGCCCTTTAAATAAGCCTTACCTTAGAAACTTTACATTGTTTTATAATACTTTTTTATAATACCGGCCCATTTGTGAGGGAATCATGCATGAAAACAAATCTTAAGCATAATTCATCATTTACATTAAAGATAATCAAGAGAAGTATTAAGTATTATTCTTTTCTTACCGGAAGCAGTAGGTGCTTGGGCTTGGGGCCTCTCTTGCGATATCCCATCAGCTGCTCTTGACGTTCCCTGTGGGAGAGGAAAACAACAGCCAATCAGTGAAACCATCTCACAGAGATGAGTCACTGTTGCATGGCAACACGTTACGGGTGTCCTCCTCAGGCTCAATTAGAAAACACTGAGCCCGTGTTACAGGTTGGAGTTACATTTCCTGATGCAAAGTGACATTTATTCAACACACATTCAAGGAATTTTAAAAGATTTTCATTTCAATCATAATATGTATTTACCTTCTCACAGCATTCTAAGCTTTCTTTACACTGTATCAAATATTTAACGCCTAATTATGGTCAGCCCTCACTGCAATTAAAAGCTAAACAGTGGTATGAATTTAGGCTTGATCCTCTCTTAATAACTAATAATTTAATATCTGATTTAACACCTTTATCTTCTCTTGTGGACACAGTAGAAGATAAAGGCCAGCCCCTCTTTGACTTTCCTTAGCTTTCCTCAGTCTCCGAACAAGTCTCTCCAAGGCAGTAACTCAATACCGCAGACAGGAGTGATGTCAGTCCCCTCCCCCACCCTCCTCCCTCACATCTAATTACAATGACGACTCAGTGTATTTTCATAGCCTGGTATTCAGACGATTTGGCTCCCCGGAGAGACACGCAATTAGTTTCAATAAAATCTCTCGGCTTTAGAGAGAGAGAGGTAATTGCAAAAACAGATGCAGAGTGATGTCGATGTTTTGCTATAACGTGTGACCCGCGCCTGAGAGGTTGCTGTAAGCAAAAGCTGAGGGAGGCCAAGAGGAAAGCCAGTGACAGTTTAACACGCCATGCGTTTAAAAAATTCAATTACTTTGTCCTTCACATGGAGCTGTCTGGACAGTCACTCAACAGACTATTTAGGAATTAGCCAAGCAGCTAATTTCACCATGGAGGACCACTCTGAAAACCATGGACACAGGTCCCTTTATTAATAGGGGTTATATTCTGCATGCACCTCTGATTTATAACAGTTACTAAGCTACTATTTAGTTCCCTGTTCACTTTAATCTTTATTTCCCTTTTGCCTTTCCACTACATCAGGAGCAGATTAAGAAAAGATGTGCACCATAATTTAAAGTTCCCAAACACTCAAAAATGTGTTTTGCTGTGTTACTTCACTTGGATGTTTGACACTAGAAGGCTGTTTTCACATTCATCTGCTGAAGAGGGAAGTTTCTCTGTACTCACCTTAAATCTGACTTTGATACGTGTATGTACAAGATGATTTTGTGACATCATAACTAGTTTGGAGCCAATCGTTGTCTAATATGCAACTTACACACACAAGTGTGATGTGGAAATTTGAAAACTTCAGTGCACTGAGAACTGACTTTTCAGTGAAGTAGGAGACATCTGTTCAGCAGTGACTTTTGAAATTTACATATTCACCGATTATGAATTTTTCAATGAGGAGTAGATGTGACTTGAATTTTAAATGAATTAATTGAACTTTTTTTTGTAGAAAAACCATTTCAGACACAAATTATTGATTGATTTATTATTCTTCAAACATTTCGGGAGGAGGTCTTTAAGTTTGTATCAACTTAAATAATGGTATGAGTAAAGTCTTAAAAAATAGCATTTAGCCAAAAAGAACTTTTGTTTTGGAAAATTCATTATTTTGGAAAATCAATAATACTGTATTGGTTAATACAATTGGTTGCCATGTTCTGTGGAAGATGACACAGGTGCATCTGGTGAGTGGATGGTGGGACAGCAGGTAGCACTTAAGCATGATAACCTGATGCTAACTATCAGGTGACAAAAAGTAGATGCTCAACAAAGTGTTAGATTATTATGGTAAACCTGACCTGAGTTTAACCCTTATCTGACCCTCTGATGACACCAGTTTTAATCCTAATCCAAATCTAATTTAGCTGCTGAATCTGCACATTTTTACTGGCCCGTTGTGTAGATTGTGTCTATACTCAACATGGGATTATCTTGATAGTGTGACATAACTACAAACACGCAGAGAGTTCCTACTTTAAACATGTTGATGAGTGATAGATAATCCATGTCATGTCAAAAGCTGGAGAGGCTCAATTGAAACCTGTTTGGTCATGGTATTATGTGACCTCACCACTTGAGAGGCAGGTTTATCCAACTCTAAACTTACCTGTCTTGGAAAGCATCAAGCAGTCTTGGGTCTAAGATGTTTTCCTCTGGTTCCCATGTGTTGTATCTAACCAGAGAGGAGACAGTAAGCAGTGAGGACACACAGGCCTGTCAAAAAGTGGCAGCAGGTGATTTCTGCATCAAAACCACCAAAACGAACCTGAACTGGCCATAGCCCAATCTTTAATTTCTACATTCTCCCATAACTCGTAGGCCTGTACATGTGTAAACAACGTGCTGAGACACTTGCAGTCCCTGTGGATGCACGTGTAATAAATCATGAGTAACTTTTACGCACGGTTGTAGGGGGGAGGAGGATACATTGGCTCGGCCTCCACTTAACTGTAGTTATATGTGCATCTCTTAAACTCAGGGTTCAATTATAGACATGTCCTCCTTTAATTGGCACAATGGGGATTGCATACATTGTACGATCACATTCATCATCGAGGCCAACGCGTCAAGCGGCCAAGGCAAGAACGCGCAACCGCCCATAAGCGCGCCCACGCTCACGCGGTTGCACACATTCACACACACACACACTTGTGTTTTGAATGTTGTGCAATCATCATCATGATTATTATTGTTATATTTAATAAGGTGACTTACTTGGGAGACCATCCTCGCCACTTGACCAGATACTCAACCCTCCCCTGTGAATGGAGAGAAACGGGATAATCAGCGTAACGTTACTTTACGCAGCGAAATGCACTCTACATTGCACCGTCATCTTAGAAATTATCTTGTGAGAAAAAGAGCATGTATCCATCAGAGTGAGAACAAGAGCCAAAGAGAAATCATCCTCATTTCCATGTGCAATCATTAAAAAATGTCCTTCAGTGCTCTTGTGACAAACCTTTCTGCTGCGCTTCTTCTCGATGCTCTCCACCGCAAAGACGTGCTCTCCCGCGGCGGGTAGCTCCATTTTCCGATATAAGAGAAGCGGCCCTCTGTTTTTTTTCCCACTGCTTTTGGTTTCCGACACCTTATCCTCGCTTCCAGGCCGTTTTTTCTTGCTCCTCTGATGTGAAACACAAGAGCCCCCCTCCTCCTTCTATATTTTCACTGCGCCTCTTCCCTCGCTTTCCTCCTCTGAGAGACTCGTTCTGCAGGCGAGTTGAAGCTGCAGCTACAAAACACTTGATGCAAATAGCCGTTGGCGTGACGTCAGACGAGAGGGAGGTAATAGGGGCGGGGTTTGTTTTCTCGCTGCTTTCAAGTACTGTCGGAAAAAGTGTAATCACGACATCGGCAGCGCATGAACACCAACAAATAGCTATGACGTAGGAAAAGCCATGTTTTTTTTAAAAAAGGAAAAGTGATATGGTATGATATTTAATGAGGAGTATGGAAACCATAGCAACAACTTGTGGTAGCCTATAGACTATGTAAATTTTGTTATTGTATTGCCATTTTATTGTTTGACCTTCTTTCTAGACTGCTTAGCCTTTTTTATTTCTATCATTATCTAACCTTTACCCAGTATCTGCATAAATAACACATTTAGCTTAATAGCTTATTGAGGCATCAATTAAAGGGGACCTATTATGCTTTTTGTAGTTTTCTGTTATTTATATATTGTTATGATGTCATATATCTATGTTAAACATGGTCAAAGTTCCAAAACTTGAAGTTAACATATGTAGATAATCTCCCTGCAAGTCAAAAGCCAGGGCTTCAACCTGCTCTGAAACGCTTCGTTTGTGGTGTTTTTTTCTACCTTGCTGATGAACTGATGTCAGTCAGTCCATTCTGTAGCCTTGGTTGCTAAGGTTGTTGCTAAGGTTTGTCCATGTGTTGTTTGCATTGTTCACTTGCATATTTCAGATCGGTTCTGGCTCAAACATGTTTGGATGCATTTGAGAAGCTGACATTTCGACTAAAGAATGAGAAAAAGAATTGAAATCCTACTACTGTAGTTTGTTTCATGGTTTGTTGACATAGACTCCCGAGCGGTCGGAAGTCGGCCATGACGCAGCTTCTGGAAGCTAACAACTGGGCTCCGTGGGAGGGGGGCGTCTTCAAGAGACAGGAACTAAAATGGCCTGTTTCAGAAAGAGGATGAACTGAGGGGCTGCATAAAGAGCCAGTATAAGATAAATAAGGACTTTTTTGAACTGTAAATCATGCAAAGCTACTCTAGTTGAGTCCCAGAATAAAAATATAGAGCTGGAAATAAGCATAATAGGTCCCCTTTAACACAAATTGTGCACATTTCTTTGCTATGCTTGTTGTGGCACAAAACTATAACAACATATAATTGATGCAGGCAATAGGGTGTCCAGACTTGTACCATGGAAGAATAGACTATGAAGTTTTTTTCACTCCAGCTGATGTCACATCTGTGGTTGAGAAGGTGTGCAGATGTGTGATATCAGCTGATGTGGTGTTTGGTTGGAAAGAAAACCTGCATATACTTTCATGGCAAAGAAATCAGAAAACACTGATAACCACTCAGATTATAATGAAGCACAATATATTTTCTACTGATCAACCAAAAGCAGGTGAATTAGCACTAACTGAACGCGTGACTGTGGTTCTCAAAAGTAGGAGCTGAGATGAGACCGTAAACGCAACATGTCTCCCTCCTGTGTCGCTGGATGTGAAGCGAGATCAAACTGCAAGAGGGTGCTATGAAAGAGAACGTTTTATCCTAAACCACGATGGCCTTAATGTGCTGTTCACCAACAACTTGGCAACTTACAAGGCCTTTCGCTTAATTTTATTTCTGTCACAACACATCAATAGGTTGGGTTTGACAGATAGCCTATGTATTTAGGATGTGTGCGCCCACAGTCTACTACCCACAGACCCACAATGTAGGCTATGTATGAGCTGGTGCACATAATACGGTTGGTTTGCATGTAATTATAAGACAACCAATATAAAAAAATAATAGGCCCAAGTTAACGTCAAGGCCACTGACTGACATTGATTTATCACGGCCGCCATGACATGGCCTTGTCTATTAAAGGGAATCCATGTGATATAGGAAAACAATTTCATCCGACGCTCTTATGGTGTCGGATGAAGCCGCTTCAGTGGGAAGATAATGCGGCATGAATCATTGCCTGTGTGAAGTTAAATTGCGGACAGAGCCCGGTCGCTGTTATGCGCATTACAATGAATAGATTTCCATATCCTCTCTGAGTCAAGGTCACACAAAGAGATGACATTTCAGATGGGACCGTGTCGCGAGGATTTTCTGGTGGATTTTCGCCGTGTTAAAAGATAGCCCCTGGTTGTGTGGCACCCGATGTAGGTCAGCATCCTTTGCGGGGGCTCCAGCTCCGCCGGCTTCACCTCCAGCGGGGTTATTTCTGACTGCGGAGACCCGACAGGACAAGCAGCAGCCGGTTCAGTTATCACTTGGCACTGCAGACAACACTCACGCTATGAACCAGCTCGGGCCTGACGTCCAGGGCACAAAACACACACAGACCTCATCTGGCACCAAACCCAGAGTTTTGGCTGACAATGGCAGTGCCCCAGGTTTCACCTAAGTGACGACAGAATATTGTGATTTAGCCGAAAAAAGAGACATTACGAATAACATATCCAGTTGTTTACTGCTACTGCCTTGTATGTCCAGCTGTTTATTGTTATATTTACAGTTATATCTACAGCAGAAACACATTTTCGATAGATTGCTTTCTAAATAAAAACACAAAATTGTCTATAACGCCCTCATTGCATTGTTTCATACAGTTGGACCAAATAAAATTCAGCAGCGAAAGGGTTAAAGTGCAGGGTTCCCGCAGGCTGCAGCGCTCGGCCTATTGCAGAAAGGCACGACTGTCTTTCCTTATAAGGCAATGAGTGCAAATCGGCGGTGGAATATCAAACAAAATGAACGACCACAGCGCCTTCACCGTTGTCTATTTGCTTCAAATACCCTTTTATAGGCACACTGACTGTCAAAACATCCATTATTCTTCATTGGTTCGCTGTGTACGACACGGCGGTGTTCGCGCGCAGCGTGCAGCAGCCTCGGCGCGCGCTCAAGGGCGCAGCGCCATGCATAGAGTCTGCTAATTCAGCTGCGTCACTCCTAAACTAAAAGCGACGGAAAGAAATACGGCAATTAGTAGCAAATGGTTTGACCAAAGGTGTAACTTTAAAGCACTGGTCAGGAAGCTTTTATCAGGCGACTACAGATCATATCCAAAGTCACCTGTCTGCTTCTTATCCCATCACAAAACATGATGCCTTCACAAACAGCTGACAGTATTGACCAGATATGATATTTATAGGCTGCTAAGATATGGTATTTCGATAGTGGAGTAATCGCTTATGGGGCCATAAGTTGATAAAGACAGACTCACGCGACAGTTCTGCCTAGATGTAAGAGATTTGGAACAGGGCACGTGCACCAGGGACGGATGGAATGTGATGCAGCACGTGCGTGCGTTATTAATGGTGCGTGCGCACTTAAATGCCACCAGAACAGCACCACACAGAAACCCGCTCAAAGCCCGCAGTGCCGTTATTTATTTATTTATCAAAAAAAAAAAAAAAAAAAATTAGGAACCAGACCAACGAAAGTCAGCACAGACATCGACAAAAGCAGCCAGTGTGTCCAGCTGTTTCAAGCACGATTCATTTAATGACATTTCGGATTAATTTAATGACATTTCGATGAAAAATGACGCTCCATGGAAAGGAAAATTATTTAAAAACAAAACCCGAAACATGGCTCACAGAAGCGAACAAACAGGTCTGGTGGTTTTTGAATGCCCTCATAAACAAACATGAATCAACAAAACAAAACCCGCTTTCCTTCTTATCTACACCTGATCTCATCAAGGTCTCTTAGAGAGTCAGTTTAGAGGTGTGGTGAAGTTGCTGTCAAGTCTTTAGAGACGCGAGAAAAAAACGTGACAGTCCCTTTCTGACTGAACTGTCTTCATCCCTTAATTTGGAATGGTCTTTTACATGAAATAGCGCGATGTGCAGGTGTAAGCTGTCACATTGGTGAAACTGAATTATTGCATATGAAAAGATCTGCTGAAGATGTTCACTTTCCTTCAGTAAATGCAGCTGATGTTAAGGATCTAGCCACAGGAAATTACAGAGAAAGCTTATTTTAAATCTTATTTTTAATGGAGAAATTTTAATTATAACTCCTTGCACAACACTTATACTGTATATGCAGGCATTAAACCAATCAAAACTATAAAGGTAAGGAAATTAGAAAATAAAGCATTATGTTATTTATCATTTAGCACATTACTTTTTCACCTGTAGCTCTCCTGTAATTGTTTGCAGAGTCAATTGTTCAGTCTTAAATATGTATCTCTACACCTGCATCTTTTACAAGTTAGATGAGACAATGATGTGTGCAGTACCTTACCCCTACTAACTAACTCATCTAAAGCACATGATGCTATCCAAGTGTTCACGTCATTCAGGGAGGAGGTGAAGACAAGAAGTGACAGTGAAGGGAGGAAAGAAGTTGGTTACGACATTACTGTTAAGGAGGCGAAGCCAAAATTGAGTTTTACACTTTACTGTGTGAAAAATGTTCAAACCTTTTTATCAGAGGAGTTTTTGAAACAGTTCAATGCATCACATGCTGACACACAGCATCATTTTCAACAAATGTGTTGTGCTGGAAAGAAACACAAAAATAAATTGTTCCAGATTTGACACAAAGAAAAAAAAAATCCTCAAATTTGGGATTAAAGGGGATTTTTGCTGCACATCCATCTGCGTGCTGCACATACAGAAAGGAGGAGCAGCGGGTGAGGATGAGAGCTGATGTTTATGAACAAAGATACTTGGATCCATGGATCCAATGACGCCACTGCTCTTTTCTGTAAAGTGAGGACATCTGATTAAGATGACATTTCCACGTAGGAAGAAATGACGCTCTGCCTGCGTCACAGCGCTGTACAACAGATCAAATGACAGCAGGGGAAAAACCGGCGGATGGGGAGTGACAAGGTCATTAAACAAAGTCCAGTTCAAAGGATGTGAATAATAACAGCACATATTTGCTCATAAGGAAAGCAGAAATATAGACATGCAGTTCAAGATAAGCTAGATTGTTTAACTTAACAAGAAAGAAATTCCCTCTGTGGAACTGGAAAGGAAACTCTTGTCTGAAGTATAAAGTTTCCATAAAGTTTTCAAACCCTCATGCTTAATTGAGAACTAAATTTACTGAAGTAGAATTTAAAAATCTCAAATGAAAAGATTTTCTGTCATCAAAGATGAGTTATAATTCCCTACAGGACATATTAAATACAAATAATCAGCTACAAAGCACAGCAATCTACCACTGGCATCTAATAAGTGCATCTCAGCAATGAGAAAGAGGAATGCTATCTTGCTGCTAAAAGCTTTTATGTGATTTAATAAATTTAAATGTTTCTTCAAAGTATTCATAACATGGCAGGAACTCAGCTGGCCATACAGACAATCGATCATCCGGCTGTAAAATAAAGGAAAATGCACTCAGTTGTGTAAGAATCTTGCTTTTTTCATGTGACTCCATTAAAATTTTTATATTTTAACAGAGCTGAAAGATCACATAGCTCCTCTATGGCTTGAGAAAAATTTGAGTTGGCATGTTTGTTTTAATGAAGCCTATTCAAAACTTGTTGGAAAAACTAAAAATGTCTGATGTTCCACCCAGCAACTAGATCATTCCTTGTACAGCTCCTGAGAATTTGACAGTTTAACTTGACATGGAGGTGAGTGAATGAGGTAAATGTTATTTTAAGTAGCAGAGCAGTGCAAAGGTTTCTGATGCGGTTTGTCAATGGTCACAGCTGAACAGCCCAACTGTCATCACTCTGTTTCACTGTTCATTTTATTCTCAGCTGGGACTCATGACAACTGTTTCAGCTTTTTACAAAGATCAAACAAGTGAGTCACCACTGCACCCAGGGTTTAATGCCATTTTAACAACAGCTCAGCTTGTGCTTGTGACGTATTTTATTGCTTTTGGTAGCAGTGATGGATAATGAAACTGAGAAAACTGGATTTATAATGTTGTAAATCAAAGTGATACTCCAAATCAAACACTGTTAGAAAAGGCAAACAGCTCTCTAGTACAACACACCTTTTTACTAATCCTTTAAACACAACACTATGTGATGTGACACCTACCCTTGTAAAATGATTGATGGCAAATTTATTTATGTGACTTAATTATGTGACTTTTTAAATCACACGTGAAATGTCTGACAATGAGAATTTTCCTGCTTCATTTGTCAGTATTTTATATTTATTTAATGACTTACGGGCTACATCTGTATATGTTGTGTCAGTATGTTCTGCGATGTGTTGAAAAGCAACACATGTATTGTCCCAAACTAGACACACAGGTGTGTCGAAAAATGAGACACTAGACAATAGACTGATTGAAACAGCAGGCGAGTTAAACAAACGCATATCTCAAACATCTCACTTCTTCTGAGATATGTCTAATCTTCAGAGCTGCTTCCAAAGAATCTGTTTTCTCTGTGTGACTAATGTTTTTAACCTCTGCAGTGAGAGTCAATTCTTTGGGATTCATGAAGTCACACTCATTATCTCCTCCTTTGAGGATAATTTTATTATACATAAATCACCAGCATGCAATTAGGGATTCAAGACGCAATCCTGTTATTGAAGTTATTTTTATCAGAAATGTAATGACGTAGGAGTGAATAGGTGCATATGACTCATGGGTGAAATGAGCCTCATAGGACGCTTTGCTGGAGCTCTCAAAAGAGTCCTGCTTACGTCAACAGTGTTCCTGCTCACGACACAAGCTGTTTGTGTCTCCTGTGCATTTAGGGTGGGGGAGGGAAACTGCCCTGGCATCGCAGTGACTCAGACTCCGATCTAGACGTGTTATTGATGAAGGTGTGTGCGTGTGCATCTGTACGTCAGAGGCAGGTAGCAGTCATAACTGTGTGAGCAGTGACTGCTGTGCTCGGTGACTCACGGCAGAAGAGTCTACATAATGGATCTTATGCTGATAGTGACATAGGTTAAGCGCGCGTGCACACACACACGCACACACAATTAAAATTAATTATCATGTAATCAATTTTCCAATGATGTACGGTCAATCTTGTGCCTCCCACCCTGCCTGACTCACTCACAATCATCTGTGCAGGATAATGTGAGTTCATAAATATGATTATTGGCTTCAGCATTTGGTTTATGACAACAACTAGCTGCAGTTTCCATTACCAGCTCAGTTCCTAGCACAGCAAATGAAAACAAGAGCGTTAGTGGACAACAACAGGTTGAACCATAAACAGACTGTGTTTATTCCACCAAATGATTCCTGGGAAATGCAGTTTGTTGCAGCAGCATCTGACTGCCTGGTTCTTTGTCCGCTGCACCTCAGATGTAATGGTGTCAATGGACTGCAGCCTAATTGTGTGTCTGGCAGGGAGTGGTGTAAGTGACGTGTGTTGTTGGTTAGGAGGCTGGAGGAGAGACAGAGAGAACGAGCTGCATGGACGAGACAGCAGCTGAGTGGAACAGTCTGCAGACGACTGGACACAT
Organism: Scomberomorus guttatus; assembly: GCA_038419695.1. Lineage (NCBI taxonomy): Eukaryota > Metazoa > Chordata > Actinopteri > Scombriformes > Scombridae > Scomberomorus > Scomberomorus guttatus. Next base: position 30,139,229 of record CM076447.1, on the reverse strand, counting down.
GGTTTAACTTGATGGTCAGGTCAGCAGGTCAAAAGGGGAGCAGACATGTATATGTATCATACAGACAGACAGAAACACACACACACGCATGCACATATATGCAGATGCACATGCATACAGGGGGACAGGCAGGTAATTCTTTTTTTTTCTTTTTAACCCTTATTTATTCAGGAAAAGTCTCACTGAGAACACAAATACACACAGCTTTTCAATACAACCACTGATGTTCACTGACCACCTCCCCTCCTGGATTTATTCTGCTAATATGGGGATCAAACCTATGACCTCCTGGTCTGCTTCTTTAACCTTAAGGCCACCACTGCCCAAATTTAGACAAGGAGAAGGGCTGTGCTGTTTAAATGTTTTGGGACAGCGGGGGAGGTCTCTTAACCTTTTTGCATTGCAGATTTGTATTTTATTTCGTTCTTCCCTGGTGAGATTTATTGTAAGAAAAATTTAAAACAAGACAAAGAGACTACAACCACGCTGACTGTGAGGCACTGTACAGCAGTGCTTTGTGCTAAATGCTAACATGCTCACAATCACAATGCTAACATGCTGATGTTAAGCAGGTATAATGTTTAACATGTTCACAATCATAGTTTAGCTTGTTAACATACTAAGATTTGTTAATTACAATAAACACAGCTGAGGCGGATGGGAATTTCATTTTGCATTGCAGGCATTTAGACATAAACCAAAGTACTGGACAAAGTGAAATTTTGACTTGATGATGGTGAAAAGCCAAGGGATAACCAAAGTTATTATAATTCATCCTGAAGGGTACATGAACGTGTACCAAAATGTACATGAAATGGTAACAAATTTCATGTCTTTCCATCAAGCAGTTGTTGAGATATTTCACTCAAAACCACAAATGTGAACCGGCTGGTGGCACAGAGGGAAAGTCAAGGAATCACTAAAGTCATTATGATTGATCCTCTGGGACTGTGAATGTCTGTACAAAATGTCATGGCAGTCCATCTAATAGTTGTTGAGATATTTCAGTTCAGACCAACATTGCCATCCCTTGAGCCATATGGCTAAAAAGACAAAATTTGCGACTAAGTAAGCACATCTATTTTTATTTATATCGGACCAAAAATATTTGGATTGAAGAGTTTGGGAAATTGAGCCAGAAGAACGAAGACAGAGGAAATGGAAGGAAGAACTGTTCATCTCACTGAGGGCCAGTTGGCCAGCAGGCGACCAGCAGGTTGAAGGCCATCACTGGAAAAGATTGGAGAGGCCACACAGCAGCAGGAAATGGGGGACAAGCTCATTATCAGGTGAGCCACCTTGAGGAGCAGCTCAAAGTAAAAGAGAAGTACCTCAACAGAACTGCTGGAAGCCTGCACAAAGGCCCACTATCAGGACCTGGACCTTCTGAGCTGGCTGAAAAGAGGAAGTGCTTCAGACAGCAGCTGGCCGCCAGTAAGGGTGACAAAAAGAAGCACTCCTTCAAGAAGGAACTCTCCTCAAAAACAAGCTCTCTGAAAAGCAGGAGGGCTATAAAAAGGAGCTGCCTCCCGAGAGGCGCTTCAGAGAGGAGCTGGCTGCCCGAGATCAGGGATTCAAAAAGGGGCAGAAGAAGAGAGGCTTCAGGTGTCGTAAAAACAAGAAATACTGTAATGGCAGGATGACTGCTGCTGCTCTGGATTGACAGCAGTAGATTACTCCCCTGACATCTTCATCACACCACCACATCTGATGAAATCATCAGGGTTATTTTCTCTTTAGAAACCTTTAAAGCTATAGAAGCCATTGTACAACATTAAGTGTGAACAATCAGGAAAGCCTTTTTGTGGCTGTCCACTGACTCCTGGTCAATGACTGACCCCTTCCCTTTCTTAAAAGCTATTCTTTTTCTGCCTCTATTATTTTTTTTCCCTATATGAATGTTGAAGGTCCCTGCAAAAGAACCCTTGTCTTTCATTTAGAAGGACTGACCCATTAAACCTGATTTTTCTTGTTAATGTTTAAGGATGCTGAACATTAACTGCAGTAAAATTCAGCTGTAGCTGCACTGGAACAATCTCAGTGTCATAAAATGCTGTCTACATTTGGACTATTAACCACAGTAATAAGAAGACAAACCCACCAAATAATGAAATCCTTTAAAATGGTAAAAACGGTGCGATGATCTGTACTTTTGGGACTCTTAAAATGAATGCCAACCACTGTGTGTGTGTGTGTGTGTGTGTGTATGTGTGTGTGTGCCACAATGTAGACTTGACTGAAGGCTTGCCTGAGAGGAACCTTGAAGCCGGCCACATGAGAGGATGCTGATATAGGAGCGGCCTCCCTCCCAGCTCCTCTGGCAGCCTTCTCCCCTGTCAGAGCTGGTGGTGAAACAGCTGGAAGCCAGAGCTACTGTGCAGGCTGATGAGACTCCAGCCTGAAGATAACGGCAGGAAGGTGCTGTCTGAGGAGGCGGAGGAAGAGGAGAAGGAGGACTACCTCCCTCAGCCCTTAGGCCACAGGCACATCCCACTGAATCCACCCAAGGTGACAGCGAGAGAAGTGGTGGTGTGTGGTGGGCCTCGGGCAGGGCTGAGCGAGGGAGGGAGCTGTAAGCTGAAGAAGGAGAACACGGAAGAAGGAGAGAAGTGAAAGTACATTTTCTTACTTATTGGTTTGTGTTTATTGTGTGTGCGTGTGTGATCATGTGGTGTAAATGTTAAGAGCGGCCTGCAGCCATGCTGACAGTGCACTGCAGGGGGTGATTAGGGCTGTGCCATCCATCTCACAGGCTGACTACAGCAGCAGTGCGGCAGTGGAGGGAGAGAAGGGGCCTGTTTGGAAGACATGACGGAAAGGGGGGGATTACTAGCAAACGCTGATTAGCTGGCAGCTTAACGACACGCTGTGTTTTCCATCTCATCGTCAGCACATGACCTGGGGCTGATAGGGGGAAATGAAATTGTATTTTTGATTTTTTAGGAGAGAGAAAAAGAAAGTGGAGTAGGCCTTGTAGCTGGGACATGAATATTCAATTTAGGCAATTACAAGATGTCCTACTTGGGAAGGATAAGTGATGGGACACTCAGCTGCTGCGAACGGCAGTTTTTTAAATTTGGTTTCTAATGTGTTTATTTTTGTACATTTCACTATGTACAATGACCAAACGTCGTTTAACGTCTGATGTTAAAAAAAAAATATAAATATATAGTCAAAGAATATAATTGTTTTGGTTATTGGTGTTGAGTTGGCTTTTTAATGACAGGAAAGATATTGCAAGATTTCTAGAAAATGTATAGCAGCTATGATAGTTCCCTGTGTCCTTCATGGTGGAGGACATTTCTGTTATGTAAAGTTGATCTTTTGAAATGTCTTTCTTTTTTGAAATTTTTCACACTGTACTTCATGATTTTGTTCTAACATGCCAATCAAGCAATCAATCAAATATACATAGCATTTATTGTTTTAGTGAACCATGGTATGAGAAAAAAAAAGATACAAAAGCAAAATGTAATCTTCAATTTCAGTATAAGTCAAGCAGGAGAGAGCTACACTGACAGGCTTTATCACACAACCATAATTCACTTTTCTATTTTTTTATGAATATGAGTCACTGCATTCAAAAGGGCTGTTCCTATAATACGAGCGTTCTGCCACACATTTTATTAAGTCCGTGCTATTCTCTCGGAGACGAATGTGATTGTGACGTGGTGGTGACTGAGTGTCATGCTTAGGAGGCTCTGCGTTTTCTGGCTCATTGCTTTGAAATGACTCTCCCAGTATCATTGTCAATGAGTGCTGGGAGAGGGAGGATCTTTATCTTTTCTTTCCTGCTCCTTCTCTCTCATTCTCTCTGTAGTGCGGCAGCTCTGTCTTTTCTCTCTCACCTCCTCTCTCCCTGCCAGGCGTTCTTTCCATGCCTCTCTCTCTCCATTCTCAGCGTAGGGAGCCCCCACGTCACCGCTTCCCTGGAGCTGCTGGAGTGGGGGATGGGAGAGAGGGAGGGAGGTGGAGAAGGAAGGAGGAGGGAAGGGAGGGTGAACAGATAGTCTGCCAGGCTCGTGGGGAGGCGGTGGAATTCTGCAGGTTGCCACGGTGAGCCAGTCGATAACGCATTGAGCCACTTAGCTGCCAAATGCACGAACCCTTTCTCTGCCCTTCACCTGCTAGACAGAGGGGGAAGACAGGAGTGTGTGTGTGTATTGTGTATTTCTAATGTTCACTCGGCCCCGCCCCCCCTTAGTTACTGTTGCTATGCCTGTCAAGCTTTCCTTTCTAGCACAGCACATATGCAGCTTACAATGATAACGTGACAGATTTACCACTTGAAATTCATACTACTTTTTGTAGTAGAAGACAAAATCAGCCTCTCATTTTCAGCTGGCAACTATCAATTTTGTCGGTTGAAACAAGTAGCTATTAGTAGCTAGCTAATTAACATTAACTCCATGAGTTCGTTTGGATGCTTATGATATAAAAACATACTAAACTTTTAGCTTTTTAAAACAATATTTCTCACTTTTACAAGTGAGGTTTTGGCTTGGCAAACAAAAAAGTACCAGCTAACTGGATGGTAAGCTAAATTCTTAGGGACTGTTAAGTTGTAAAAACGACGTCAGGCAGATCTACATAACAAAGTTTTGTCTGACCCAGAAAGATATACCGTAGATTACCGTATAAATACATAGTAATCAGTATAGGTTACTAACTAGGTCCCTACTGTAGCGTACCCACTTAGCCAGGCATGCTAGTGTTAGCAGGCTACATTTGAGCAGACAAACACTGTTTAAACTGTTGTGAAAAAAAAGTGAAAAAAATGACTTCTTCAGAACTTGGATGGCTGAACAGCTGAGGACCCCCCCCCACACACAGACATCTCTCTGATGTTGGAATTGTGGAGGGAACCAACAACCGACATTCACACTTCTCAGTGATTGTCCAGGTGTGCAGAGATGATAAAGTCAGCAGGTTCTTCTCTCAGGCTTTTTTCATTCCTTACAACTATTTCTTGTAATTTTTTGTGCGTACAAACAAGCACAACACTATGAATGCCTTCCAGGAGAGACCGTCTGAAAATAAGCACTGTTTATCCCCATATATTCAAAAGATCATCATGTCTCGCTCCTCTCTGTGATGGACAGCTTTTCACCCCGCCTTCAAGTGTGGCACTTCCGAAGCTATAAACAACACATAGTACTAACTAGTTCTTTTCTAGCCTGACCCTTAGTGTTCGGAGTAGGGGTTTAGCGAACAGTCAGTTTTACAGCACTCCTAAACAAACTGACTGAAGGGCACACACGTACAAAACACACACTAACACACCAGTCCAAATCCATTATCCGCCCACCTCCACCAGCAGCAGACAGGAACCAGAGCACATCATGGCTGCAGTAAGTTGGATTAATGTTCAGTGGAAACTTCACATCTATGTCTCATAAGGACGACACGCCTCTGTTTTTACTGTATTTTTTGTATTTTTTTTGTGTGTGAGCCAGTGTGTGCCTGCTTTGTGTCTGTGTGAATATCCTCGTCTTTTGTCTGTTATGGAGTGTAAGAAGTGTGTGATCATAATATGCATGCAATTGTGTTTGTGGGTGTGTTTGAGAGAGAGCAAAAGAGAGGGAGCGAGAGAGACTATCTGCTAACTCGTCCAATGTCATGCAAATTACGAGCTCCGGGCCTATGTTGAGGGAACAAGGCCATTGATTGGAGTACCTTGCACTGTTGCTGCGCGCCACTCAGTGATGTCATGTGGGGGAGCAAATTTGCTTATTGTGATTGAATTTTAAATTTATTTTTTTTACAGGGTGCTACGTGGTGTGGGGAAATGAGTCTGAAGGGAGAGAACAAGGAGAGAAATGACACAAGGAATCTGAATGAAAATGGCTGCCTCACTAAGATGTCTTTTGAAAGCCATTTTATAGAGACGGGTTATTGTCATACTAGTATTTCGCTGTTTTTTTTTTTGTCTTTTGACAAACAGTTATAAATGAATAGGAAATATTTATATCCTCAAATAATTAGTTTTTTCCACAAAAGCTACATTTAAAGGATAAGTCTGGTAAAATATTATACATTTTTATTGTCAGCAAATCCCACTGAAAGACCAAAACCAACAATGCACTGATCTAATAACAAGCATTGTCAGTTTAACCTAAACCGGATATACCGAGCTCCATTATTAACCTATTAAAAACACATGAGTGAGACACACTGTTGCACTGGGTGGCATGTTTCTTCATTACTATGAACATACACACTGTCATTTATTTTGACTCAATCTCACATAAACCGTCCTGCTGCAGGAAATATTGACAAAAGCACCAAGTGAGTATTAATCCGCAGTGGAAAATAGTCCTCAGCAACTGTACTATATACTCTTGTTTCAGTAATGTTTGCTAAAATCTACAGTGCCCAGCTATTTTAGGAAATTACTGAGCCTTATAAAAAATGAAGCTATATTTGTGACTCACTTTTAAAGAATTCTGTCTTCATTAGGAACCACTTGGCTTAGGGTCGAGTGCCACAGACAGGTAGGAGAGTTGGAAAGTGTTTGGAGACAGACTAACGAATTGTTGGCTTTGTTTTTTTGATGGGATTTGTTGACAATAAGAAAAATATACAATAATGGCAGCTTTATCCTTTAAAATGTAGATGTTTATTTATGATAACCAATAAAAAAATATTGCTATGTTTTGATGGCAAGTGCTGACGTTGATTTAAAACAATCATTCTGAGCATTTACATGATCTATTTAACACGACTTGTTTGAATGTTCTCAGGGCTTCAGCATCAAAACCATAGATCCAACAAAAATTAAGGTGATGCTAAAACACTGATTCACAACAGAGAAGTGCAATGAATGGATATTTCAAAGAGGAAATAAAGGACAAAGCAGTGCAGCATTAGTTCCCGCTCTCACTGCCCTTTCAGTGCTACAGCCTCTCTGCTGCTGGTATTAAACACCGTCGTTCACAGCTCTGCCCTCATCCCTCTCTCCTCACCCACTGTATTCAACTTGACCTTTTCCTTCTCTTGGCCGCTTCCACTCAGAACCCAGGAGCCTTTTGATATGTGGGAACATTTTCTCTGACCAGACATCTCGCACCCTTGGTTACACACTGGAGGAGAGGATGGGGGAAAGAGGAGAAAAAAAAAGGGGGGGGGGGGGGGGTGCAAGAGAGACAAAAAGAGAGTGAGACTGGAAACATGGGAGAAGAAAAAAGAGAGATGAACAGAAAGTGAAAAAATGTCATTTGTTCAAAGACAAACTAGAGTCCTTTTACAAATGATGTCAGGGTTTCATCTCAAAAAGGCTGAAATTAAAATAATCAAGTAAATTAAATGAAATTCTGTTGCTCTAAGCTTTATAAATTTCTCTCCATCATTTTCATCATCTTCTCAAACCTCCACTATAACCCTTATCATTACTGTAATACAATATTGAACATTCATTCTTTATACTTTCAGTCTTGCTCTCACCTTTTGCTGGAGAAACAGATACATAGATATGAGAGAAATCGATAACCAGAGAGAGAGAGAGAGAGACATAAAGCATTACATATTTTTAAATACACATTAGTGTGAGAGACTGTGGGAAAAATTTGATTTAAATTTAAAATTACACTTGAATTTCATTCTGAGTAAAAGAGCTGCAGAGAGATAAGAGAGGTGGAGGAGAAGGATCGAAACATTAATGCCAAATTAGCAGGAGTGGACCTGAGTTAAATTAGATTTGATTCAGAGGCTGAGGGAGGAAGAATTGGAATTATCCTTCAGATCTGTGGAAAGTATTGGGTATGGTAGAGAGAGATGGAAAAGGGAAAGAAAAAGGGAGGAGGGGGAGCTGTAAGAATGGGAAGGAATTTTGCAGAGGGAGTCAGAGAAAAGCTGTTCAGCTTGGCACTGTCTCTGTTGAATGAGCCCTCCTCTCCATCCAACACTCTGCTCACCTCTCCAGCCCTCCTCCCCGTCCCCTCAGTGTGTTAAAGACCCCATAAATAACTCACAGTCCCATCCACACACACAAAAGACAACAGGACGCTTTCCTGCTGCTGTTTCATTTCAATGGTCTCTACTCTGTGCTGCTGTATGGAGTCAGTTAGAGCCTGAAAAACATCATTAAAAACCAATAGCTTCCTTTTGACGCACACTCCATCCTCCGCCCCCCACATTGTTGTGTGGTAATCATGTTAAACAACACAGTGTTTGGCTAGAGCACGTTCCCCATAGGCCCAGAACAGGTGGCCATTAACGGGGGTCAGGCTCATTTGGGGATGAAAAGCTCGTTAAGTGCGGGTTTAGTGTGTGTGTTGTTGTGGAACATAAAAACGGTGTGAGCGTGGAGAAAATGACAGAAATAAACATCCTAGTGAAGACACAAATACAGAAACAAATGCATGCATGCATACCGGCACACACACCTACACACACACGACTGAATGCACTGTCTGTACAAAAGCCAAGTGGTGGAGCGGAGAGTTGGTGAGGGGCCAGAGAGGGAGGGCTGTCTGCAGATTCATAACTTAGAGGCCTTGTGCAAGTCCACACAGCCCAGAGAGAGAGAGCGAGAGAGAGAGAGAGAGCGAGAGAGAGAAGAGGCCAGTCTGGCAGCAAGAGACAGCAGCACACATTCACTACACACACACACACACACGCACACAAGCACGCGCTTAACGGATAGATAAACGTGCACATGCTTGGGAGAGCACACTCGGGAATGAGCATTCAGAGGCAGCCATAAATATGGACAGACACACACACACGCACACACAGAGGGTGGCGTGGGACCAGGAGGTCTTGGCTGTGTCTGCTCCACGTGTCTGAGCTGTCCTTGGGTTTCCGGCCCTCTCTGAGAGCCTGCTGATTTATGAGACGGATCACTGTGCATGTGTGAGTTTATGAGTGTGTGTCTATGTTTCAGATTGTTTGAGAGAAAGAGAGTGTGACACAAATATACTATATAATGCAAAAAGAAGGAATATGCACTACCTTATATTTATGGACGGACAGAGAGTGAAAGTGTTGATTATTTCCATCTTTGACTTTGAGGCAAACTATTCCTAAAGGATAATTCTGCTTTATTATGATTTGGTTTTTTTGACAAAAACAATCTCACCACAAGGTCCACTCAGTAACTGGAGCTTTTATCGTAATCCACCTTCTTCTTTAGCAGATGGATCTCCACTTTTAAGCCAACATGGATGAGAAATACTTAAAGTGCTCAGAAAAAAAAGGAAAATTGAACATTTATAATTCCATGGCAACTAGGCAACCTCTATCTGCTGATGAGGATAGTGTGATGCAAGTGTGGTGACAGTGTTCTTATCAACTGCTGTTTCTGAGGTCAAGACTAAACTTTCAGTCTTTACTTGGGTCTTATATCTACGGCTCAATATCTGTAATATCTGAAGTCTGGGAGCACTGTGACATCACCACAAAAGACTTTTTTCACAGCAGATATTTTGACTTGTCATAGCAGGAGAATCACAGATGGAACTGATAACATTAATGATGGCTCAGTTCCATTCAAGTGTCCAAGGAGGCCATACTGGTGAACTGCCACGCAACATACAGGGTAATCAATGTGTAAAAACTAAATGGATTCAGCCACCATGTTATTAGTTATTAACACCTGTGCTTTTCCTACTATGACAAGTCAAAATATGTGCTGTGAAAAAAGCCCATGCTAATATCTTATGAGTAAAGGGTTTAAGACAGCTTGTAACCTAAATTCAACAGTGGGATTTATTATCATATAAGTGAACTATTCTGTCAGTGTCCTATTTTGAAATAACACTAATGAATTCTGTTATCTTCTGGGACTTCATTTTTCATACATACAATAAAAAGAATTTAAATAGCAAATTTGTCCGTACTCTGCATTACATGAAAACTTACATGCTGGCAAATTTCCTATTTTGAACCAGCTTTGGTGTGAATTTTCTAGTGTATTGAATGTATCCCTGATGACCTGCCTGCCCTGCAGGTTTCGGCTATGCTAGGCCTTACTTTACATGCATTTTAATTGGTGTGCCATGGATTTCTCACTATTTCTCATGTGCAGCATGAGTCAGTGGAAATCTTTCTCTAATTTGCCTACAGTATCAAAATATTTTTTTCGCCTTTGCATAAAGAATCATTAAAATGAGCAACTATTTGCATAAAAGTGTAGTGGGTGGTGTGTGCATGTAAATAAGATGTGAGTGCATGAGTGTGTGTGAGATTGTGTATATGTGTAAAGGCAGAACCATATTTTTGTTAGTATTTTTCCACAAGGAATCTGCATCTGTATTCAGGTCTCTCTCTCTCTCTCTCTTTCTCTCCCTCTCTCTCCAGCTCACACACACATACACAAATACACTCACACACACACACACACAGAGGCCTGCAGAGGGAGAAATGGTGGGAGACGAGGGAGGGAGAGGAGCAGTGAAGCGTGAATTATAGATTTTGAAGGATTTCCCATTGCTGCAGGAGTGTGGATATACTGAGAGAGAGAGAGAGAGACAGGTTAAGCCAGAGAATGAGTGAAAAAAACAAAGAAATAAAGAAAGACAGACAGTGGGGAAGTGGAAAGAAAGCAAATGTTTCTCACAAGTAAAAAAAAACTTGAGTAAAAATACAACGTTCCTGTATACTTGCTTTAGGGAGCTCTGGGGGCAGGTAAAAGCGAGTGGGGAGGTGAGGGTAGGCATGCCTGACCAGTTCAACACCTCTTTTTCCACAACTTGGACTTTCTCTTGTGCCGCTTCTCTCTGTCTTTTTCCCTCAGGCTGCTGTATGAAACGAAGCAGAGTCAGGTGGTGAATGCTTAACCATGTGTGGCAGCGGATCAAAACATTTTTCTGATGGAAGCGCTTTAACACAGGCAGTAAAACTCTGGATAGCTGATAACCTCCATGCACGTCTGCACACACACACACGTGCACACACACATCTGCTCACACTCACATGCGCACACACATATCTGAGGTGTTACCGGTTACAGATAAGATTTAGTGCCGTATGTTAACTGCCAATCTAAATACATTCCACTGACCTCTGTTGTTCTCATCTCCTTCAGTTTTCTTGATAATTTTCTACTTTCTGTAACTGCACCTCCCAAACCTTGTCATCACACACACACGCACATGCACGCACACACACACACACACACACACACACACACACACAGGTCACACACACACATACATAGGTCTCTCTTACAGTCACGCTCAAGGCCTGGCAATACATCAGGGTGTCACTGCTGCTCGATCCCAGCAGGTTATCCCCTAGACACACAAACACACACACACACATGCAGCCCATGAGGATTCTTTATGTCCTTAACAGCTGTCTGCAGGGTTGCTGCATATTTTAGTTACAGTCACTACTTCTTGTGACGTTTGAGACAAAAAAAAAAAGGTGGATGAGGGCTAATTTGTTAGACTGACTTTTTAAACTCTGTCATCCACAAGCTCAAGATACATCCCATATTTGTGTACTTTAACACTGTACTTAATTTGTGTATTTTACATTACAGCAGCAAAACACCAAGAAAACAAAATATTCATAATTCTTTAGTATCATTAATTTGTGCTGAAATCATATATCATAAAACCTGAAAATGAAACAGGAAGAACATCCACTTCAGATGGATCAAAGCAGTTTCTTGGCAAGGTTTTGCTTAAAGGAACAGTCAAACATTTCGGGAAATATTCTTACTGTATTATGCAGTACAGAGCTGGAGCCAGGATCTGGTTAGCCCAGCTTCACATGACCGGAGGCAGGGTCAAACACCTGGTCTGGCTTTGTCCAAAGAAAGAAAGAAATATAGCAAGTAACTCACTCTAATCACAAACATAATGTTAGATAATTTTAAACAGATCATTTTGAACTTTCGATAGAGCCAGGCTAGCTGTTTTCCCCTGCTTCCAATCTGTATGCTAAGCTAAACTAAACATGTCCTGGGTCCAGCTCTGCACTTAACACAGAGATATGAGAGTGCTTTTTTTCCTTCTCAAAAAGAAAGCTAATAAGTGTGTTTCCCAAAATGTTTAATTATTCTTTAACATTTGACTATGCACATAGGTGGATTAACCCACTTGGGGCCCTGGGGCATTAATGAGCTGTGGCCTATTGAGGCCTGCTCCGTATCCTGCCATCCTCAAGAAAACAAATTAAACACAAATTTCTTTCGTAATATTTTTAGGGTTTTACTAATCCATTCAACAGAAAATGTACAACCATTTAGGTAATCAATTTATAATTTATCAATTTATATTTTATAATAATCAATTTACCAAACAAAAGAACCAAACATTCACTTCTACTAGCTTTTCACATGTGACTAACTGCTTTTTTCTGTTTTGTATAAATTTAAACTGAACTGAAGTTTTGGACTGTTGGACAGCTGCCTGCATTGCCTGGTTCATAATCCAGCTTTGCTATGCACGAATATCAACCTGACAAGTGTAAAAACTTAAAACACATAAACATTAACTGTAAAAACACATATTCATATCCAGCAGCTATGGTGCATATACATCTATATGCATGAAATCCTTACATATTGTTTTTCAGTGGCGGTGTTATTGTTGAAATGTGGCTTGATTTTCTCCACTGTGTGTGCCATTGCCTAGAAACCTGTTAGCAGGCAGGAAATTGTAACAGAGAGCTTGTAAAAATATATTCCTACGTCCTCTAGTGAGTGGCACAACATACAAGTCACCGTCAGCAGGTGTTGCATCATTTCTGCCAATAGCACTTTTGTAACGACTGCACACACACACACACACACACACACACGCACACACAGAGGCAGACAGAAATGTCTGTTGTGTTAACAAGGCTGAATGGACAAAGTGTGTCACTGTTTCCCATTACTGATCCAGTGACAGTAAGTACACAGACAGTCACAGTCACACGCACACACACACACCTACATGCACAAACACACACATACACACACATACTGATCAAAATACTACATGGCTGGATGTTGTTTGTCCCATCTAATGACCACTTAAGGGAAGATGTGACTAAACTGTCCTCATCATGTGACACTATCTGAGGACATGTAGCTCCCCTCAAAGTATTTCACCTCCGCCTGTGAATGCACAACAAAATCTTCAACACACCCTCTGATGACTTTGACCACGATGTACTGATGAAAAAAGCAAAAACAAAAAAACATAACGATGCACATAAACAACTTGAACACAGCTGAACTGTCAGCAGCTTCCTGTTATGAAACCAATACTAATGTGTGTCAGTTATCCCCATTTTTAAAGGATTATCTTGGCTGGCTTTTCACCCCGCCTTCTGGTGTGGCCGTTCGAAACAGCTATAGACACTTTTCCCTTCTGATGTAGGGAATAATCTCTCCTGCAGATAAAATCACATCTAAAACCCAAATAATTTACGGGCAACATGTATATTTTTCTTTCAATGTGGTGAATTTTACAGGTGAATTGTTTAAAATGACGCATAAAAACAAGGCCTCAAGTGTAACTAAATGACACAACTTAAAAAAAAGTCAATCTAAAAAAAATCATTTAAAAACTGTCTAAGCTTTTGGCAGTGACTTTACTTTAAAGACTATATGGGTTTCCTCCCATAGATGTAGGGGAGGAAACCATAAAATACAGTTGCATATAATTATTGGTTTGACAGCACCAAATAATCATCAGACCAGAGAGGCTGAGCAGATGTAAGGTCATAACACGTACAAAAGTACAGTTGATTAGAGCAATTAGATTTGGGAATTTAAGTTAAAAGGTGAGAAGTGACAGGATAAAAATCAAGGTGAAACTATGGGATGGATAACAAATAACAAAAAACTTTATATAACAGAAAAAAACAAGAAAACGGTACAGCGCCTGCGTTGTTTTCTGTCACACACCAAACCATCAAAGACAGTCTACTCCTTGACTCATGAGTCCTTGAAGTGAACAGAGCTAGTTGTGTGTGTGTGTGTGTCTTTGTGCGTGTGTGTAGCAGGTAGAACGATCAGTGGAGCGATCAGACAGTAAGCACAGGTCTGCATCAAACTGACCTGAGGCAACGTTAAAGTGCAATGAGCTTTCATACTGCGTGAGTCCCCAGCTCGACTGAGGCTCTCCAGAGAAGAGTGTGTGGTTTGTGTTTGTGCCTGTGTGACTCTGTGTGTGTGTAGCGGAGAATAATAATCATAGCCCCTTAGATACACTTCAAACTCAGCCAGACGTGACATCTCTAAACCACAGAGAAAAGTGTGTTCATGTGTGCGTACAACTGTGTGTGTGTGTGTGTGTGTGTGTGTGGACCTGATGGGGGAGGTGGAGAGGAGTGTGAGTGGCATTCAACGTCTTTCTGTGAGAGTCCTTGGGAGAAACAGACTGTACTCACAGCTGGGGAAAACATTGGACAGGTGTGTGTGTTCGTGTGTGTGTGTGTGTGCGTGTGTGCGCGCATGTCCGTGTGTGTGATTCACATGTGTCCTCCCTCCCTTCTTCCTCTCTGCTTTGTTTACTTCTCTCTCTGGACCAACTCATCATCCACAGAGCTGGAGCCAGATGATTCTGCTGGTTGGAGTCCACAGTGAGTCAACACTGACTGTTATATAAACCTCATGTGCAGTGGATGCTTATCTCAATCAATCAGCTGTGATAAAAGTTTTATCAGCTGCCCACAAAACTGCACCACGCCTCATCCTGATGTTGTGAACAACACTGCTGACAGCACTGTGTTGGTTGGAGGTGTAAAAGTGAACGATATGGTGGGAATCAGGAGACAGGAGGAAGGGACAGGGGTCACAGTGATACAGCAGCATTTTTTTTTTTTGATTGAACACGCCCAAATAAACCTTAATGTGATACTTCTTATTGATCAAGGTGGGGATTTTCAGTTTTCACTGCCACCTTCACAGGGAGGCTGTGTGTCTGGAGCTCACATGGAGTCAATCTACATTAATCCTTACAAAAAATACAAATAAAACATTTTATTTTAATTCAAAAACACAGAAAATTAACACATGGGGAACTCACATTTTCACATATAAAAATTTCATTTGTGAAAAAAAATTGCACATGTGGTTTATGGACATTTCACATGTGAATTTTAGATATTTCACATGTGAAATGTAAGACATCACTTTAAATTTCTTTTCACATGTAATATCACATGTGAAACAATCTCACATGTGGTAAATTCACATATAGGCAGGCCTGATTTTTAGACATTTCCCATGTGAAATGTTTCCCATCCAAATGTAATATTTCACTTGTGAAAACATGAGCTTCATATGTGCATTTTTTTCTAAGGGACTAATTATAATATTTTATGTTTTTGAAACAAAGCAGAGAGAAAGGGGGATGACATATTAATGTCCAAAATGTCCAAGAACCCCATGTGTCTATGGGTCACAAGCTGTCATATTGTTAAAAATAACAATATAATATAATATATATATACCTATGCTGCTCAGAAACTTTACATTTGGCTGGATGTGAAGCTGGATGATGTTGGGTGATCAAGAGACATTTTTCTGCATCATCAAATGAGTCATGACACAACTACGAACTTTCAATTATTTTAACAAACTGGAACAATCAAGTTTAGCGTCAGTCACAAGTAAAAAACACTTTAACACTCTAATTTAATGCTACATTCATTGATGCAATAAACGAAAACTACCTTGTAAAGTTGTTATGGTGAACGTGTTAGCAAAACAGACATTCAGACATGTCCTAATAAAAGCAGAGGTGTAAATAAATAAATTGATAATGTTGGAATTCCATTTAGCTGCTTCAGTTTCAAGGTCCTGGTATTGTTCTTGCTGACTCACTGTCACGCTGTCATGACTTGAACAGAACACAGCCATTGTTAATGTGATTAGTAAACACTAACGCAAACATCTGTTCTGCTGTTCTGTTCTTTTGTGAGAGATGACTATTCAGAAATTTTATCAGATTCGTCAGCCTTAACATTTTCCACCATGGAAATTCAACTCTGAAACTATATGACTATCCATGAAAATAAAAACTGCACTCTGTTGGAAAAACATGAGAACGTTAAAAGAGCCCTGTTACCAGAATTAAATCACTTCAACCATGAACACCAGACAATCAGCCTGCACTCCTCCAAGAAGCGATTGGTTTGACCACAAACCTCAAAAATGTTGGGATAATCATAATGTGTAAACCATTTTAATCAAATATACCACACCAAACACCCATATATCACAGACATGCTGAGATCTCTTAACCTCAAAATAAATCTTACAAAAGGCCGTAACATGGTGTGATCACAATTTTGAACACGACACAAAAAACTCTCTAACAGCAAGTATGATCATTTACATGTTTTTACTTGAGGGGCTACATATTCTCTAAGTAAAGCCAGCTTGAAGGTTTTAGCAGAGGGTTCAGTGAAAGTAATGATGCAATTTTGAGAATGTGTGGCCACAAATCTCAAAATGATTGTTTTAATTCCTGAAAGGAAATTGAGGATGGATGGTTCATTAGACAGAGTCCTTTGATCCATTATTAATATTGCACTAATATTTATTAGTGTGGCTTAAAGAGTCACATATTATGCACATTTCCAGGTTCATATTTATATTTTAGGGTTCTACTTGTAAATGTTTACATGCCTTAATGTTCAAAATACACATTGTTTCACAGGATATTTTCATTTGATATGTTTTTGCTTGTCAGATAGTTGTTACTACATTTATGTTTGTCAAAGCTTCAGGTTATTTGTATGATACCCTTTTAAAAATACTGACACTGTATTAAAGCTTTTTTTCTAGGATTATTGTTTTTTGCATTTTGCCTTCATTAGATAGCTGAAGGTGCTGAGGGACAGGAAACAGGTGTAGAGAGAGGAGTATGACATGCAACAGAGGTCCACAAATGGAATCAAACCAGTCAAACATACAAAAAAATCATGCACATGGAAAAGCTTAAGGGAAGCATCCGTGTGCTTCCCTTTAATGGAGGTGGGGCAGTTAAACAGACGTACATTTGCCAAACCAGTTTTCCTCATTTGGAAAAGTAAAATGTATTGTCTGGAAACACTTCCAATAAAGCATGTATCTCACCTTTGTGTGGCTTGTCCAAGTCTGTTTTAGAGTGCAGCATCTTCTTTGCCTTGTTCAAAAATAAATTTTCACAAAAAACACAAAGGGGAAATTTATACTTTTATACTATTGTACATGTTTTCAAACTGTGTTTTTCTGTTTTACAAGAGAAAACTGGTTGGTTTGGCAAATATACATCTGGTTAACTTCCTCACCTCTGCTAAAGATCAAACATAAATTTTAACTCCTGCTCCTTACATCCTCAGATGCTGGAAATATGCAAAGGTGTTTAAGTAGGTCCTTGCAGCCAACAACAGAACAACTTGCAGGCTTTGCTCTAATCTTGGACACCTTGCATGTTAACAGAGGTGTCAATAGCAAAAACAAAACTATGGCAGCCAGCGATGTAGATCAGAAAGAGAGCCAAATGGCTTAAGCTCTGAAATGTCCATATTTTTACGTTTATCTTCCAGGTTTAATCAGCCAATTGAGCTGACTTTTGGACTTTATGTAAACACACGACTGTGACACTGAGACTGAAGAGACATCTGGTTGAAGGTCAGTCCTCCTACTCACTGTAGCACTACGCAAACAAACAAACTCAGTGGGAAAGCACACTCAGACACATAAACACACCCTTCATATTGCTGTCAGTGCAGAATCACATGTGCACTCACACACTTGACTGTTTTCTGAAACAACACTGATGTGTGAAGGGAGCCGTGTTTGACTCCACTATTCTCTCCTTCTCTAAATCACATTTCTTCCTCTTCTCACTTTATCCCTCCATCAATGTTAGTGATGACTCAGAAGAGTGGTGAGTCACCGCATCCTCCAGGTCTCACACACACGCGCGTGCACGCACACACACACACACACACACAAACTTTAACACTCTTCTCTCCTTTTACTGGAAGCAGGTTCGCCTTTTCAGTCAGAGAAATATTTTTGTTTTCCTTCCCTGGTTCCCTTTGCTCCCCTGAACTCTCTGGGGTGCTGTGTATGTTTGCGTGTGTCTCTGTGTGTGTGCACATGTCTGTGTGTGTTTGTGTGCAGCTGTATGTGAGTGTCTGTCTCTGTGTGTGTGGTTGTAGTTAATTAAAGTTTGGAGGAGAGTGAGCTGCCAAAGGCTGTTGCATAAAGTAAACAGGCAGACACACAGTCACATGCAGGCAGCGCATGCGCGCACGCGCACACACACACACACACACACACACACACACTGCAAACCTCCTCCATTTTTAACCCACTCTGAGTACTGCGTGAGTATGATTTATTGCATTGAGACAGTTCAGATCAGTCATATCAGTGTAAAATACTTGCCACTAATTATATTGTTTTAACCCTAAAACACGCTCCTTATACATTTATTGAATAAAAAAATAGCACAACTCAGCACATCCAACTTTCTCCATGTGTCTCATTTTGAAGTGTCAAATTTGCATCATTTTTAAACATTTTCTGACAACCGCCAGACTGAAGGTGTAAACTTTAACTCCGTCTGAGTTTAGTCGACCACAGATGAGTGGTTGTCTTGTTGCCAACACGGTAAACACACCAGTGCAACAGCTGTTCTGTTGCAAAATCTCCCTTTTTTTTGACAGATGCCTTTTCAGAAATTTGATCAAGTTCTTCAGTCTTAAAGGTGCAGTGTTTAGAATTTAGTGGCATCTAGTGAAATGGATTTGGCAGAAAAGGAATATAATATTCATAAGTATGTTTTAATTAGTGTATATATATTTACATAGGGAGCGGGTCCTCTTTCATGGAGCCTGCCGTGTTGCACCACCATGTTTCTACAGTAGCCCAGAACGGACAAACCAAACACTGGCTCTAGAGAGGGCCTTTTGCATTTTTTGTGAGTTTCGTTTACATTAAAAACACACAAAGTTACAAACACTAGACAGCACGAGGCAAAACATAGGCCAGTTTGAATAAATTAGTCTTCAGCTGCTTTTTAAAGGCGTCAGCAGAGACCGCAGATCCTACGTCTATAGGAAGAGCGTTCCACAGTGTCGGAGCCACAACTTCAAAGGCACAATCACCTTTTGTTTTCAGTCAAGAGCAAGGGACCAGTAAGCCCTGGTCAGAAGACCTAAGTGACCTGCTGGTGATATAAAGATGGAGAAGGTCAGAGATGTACACAGGTGCCTGACCATGCAGGGCTCTATATGTGAAAACAAGAACCTTAAAATGAATTCTAAACTTGATGGGAAGCCAATGATGGATGTGATGAGAGTCGTCCTGCTGGACCTGGTCAACAGCCTTGTGTTTTAGACCATTTGTAGACGGTCCAGGGACCACTTGCTGAGACAGGTGAAAAGGGAATTGCAATAGTCCAGCTGGGATAATATAAAAATCTAAATAATCATCTCTTGCTCAGGTTGTGTTACAACAGACCTGAGTTTGGCAATGTTTCTTAAATGGAAGAAACATGTACAGGTTAACGATTTGATATGATGATCGAAGTACATAGCCTGAAGATTAGACTGTATAGCTGAAGAAAGGAACCCAATACACTGAGCAACCTTGGAAGCTATGCTATCTGGAGCAATGATAAGGACCTCAGTCTTATCTGTGTTTAGCTGTAAAAAGTTGTTAGCCATCCAGTCCTTTATGGCAGTCAGACAATTGTGCAAAACAGATCAGGCTTAAAAGAAACATACAGCTGAATATCATCAGCGTAACAGTGATATAAGATACCGCATGATTAGGGCAATATTTCCAGCCACCATGTCTCTAAAGACTTTCCATGTTTTCTCCCGTGTCATACGCTTTGATGACAGAGAAACAATGCAGGGCCAACTAGAGCGTGACAAGTTGGAGCTTCCCTCTGAGCTTCTTGCGATGAAGAACAGGAAGGTAACATCTTCAATGTTTGCCTTCACTGACAGAGCCACTGTCATCTCCTATTGCCCCAAGACAAGCAAAAATGTCCTGCTGATGAGCACCGTGCACAAAGATGCTGTCCTGAGCACCAGAGAAGACAGAAACCCACAAATGGTCTTGAACTATGAGACAAAGGGAGGGGTTGATAACCTGGACAAGGTCACAGCCAGATATAGATGCTGATGCATGACTGCTCATTGGTCCCTTGTCATTTTCTTCAACATCATTGATGTGAGTGCTTACAATGCCTTTGTAATATTGAGTGAAATAAACAAGGACTGCAACAGCGGAAAACTGAGTCGAAGGAGGATTTTCCTGGAGCAGCTGGGTTACACGCTGGTGAAACCTCATATCAAGAGAAGAGGGTGCCTTCCAAGAGTATCAACAGCTGCTGAAACTGTTATGAAGGAAATCCAAACGGAGACACACACTACAACTCCTCCAGTGGTTCAAACTGCAGGCAGGAAATGTGGCAGGTGCCAGGTCTGTCCCAACAGAAATGACTCCAAGACCAGCAACACCTGTGTGAAATGCAAGAAATATGTCTGCAAGGAGCATGGACACACTCTCTGCACATCATGTGCACAGTAGTGCAGACAAAAGGCTGGACTGTATCTTCTGGTGGCCTGTAGGAAAAATAATATGATGTTCATATTCTGTCTATGATGTTTGTATTTTGGATGTATTTTATTTACTTAGAAATAATATAAAGCCATTAAAACACCAAAAATAACTTTCTTTCCAATTTTAGGTCAATCAGTGAGATTTTATGGTGATTTGCATGTAATCGCATAATAGGTATTCTGAATGTATAAGGGGGTGTAGGGGGCTGGGGGTTAAGTTTTATTTAAATGGCTATTTAGGTAGTCAACAAAGAAATATAAAGTACCTGACACATAAACTAACAATTTTAATCATAATAATTTTCTGGAGGTTAAATTGCTGTGGTCAAATTGACCCCAAGGATAAAAGATGACAGTAAATTTGAAGACAACAGGAGGGTTCACTTCAACCATGAACACCAGACAATCAGCCAACACTCCCAAGCGATTGGTTTGACCACAAACACTGAAAATGTTGGGGTAATCATAATGTGTAAACCATTTTAATCAAATATACCACACCAAACACCATATATTACAGACATGCTGAGATTGCTTAACTGCGAAATAAATCTTACAAAAAGCTGTTATGTGATGTGATAACAATTTTGACAACACAAAAATTTGCATATTTTTACTTCACTTGAGGGTTAAATATTCTCTAAGTGAAGCAAGCTTGGAGGTTTTAACAGAGGCTTAAGTGACAACAATGAACAATGAGAATGTGTGGCCACAATTCTGAAAATGATTGTTTTTTTCTTAATTCCTGAAAGGATATTGATGGCTCTCATCCTACTCCAGAAATTCCCCTTCTCAAGTGTCTCCCCTCTGCTCTCACTCTCTATTTCCACCTCGCCCTGCAGGCTTTCAGCCATTTGTTTCAAACTGGTGCTTCATGTACTTGGACTTCAGGTCTGCTTTGCTCAAAAAGAGTGCGATTATGCATTCAAGCCCTGTAAAGAGTGGGATATGGTGTGTGTATGTGTGTGCGCACAGGGAGCCACTCTTCTTTCAGTATGAAAAAGAAGGAGAGGGAGAGAGAAGGGGGCTTTAACATGCAAATCCCTCCTACTGCTTTATCTCCCTCCTCTCATATCGTCCATAGCAACACGGATACAGGCCGTAATGAGGAGGACACACAGGTTAACAGCACTGAGCTGTCTCAATGAGTGTAGTTGACATGTCCTTCATGAGCACACACGCACACGCTGGTGTCTTATCAGAGAGAAATCAAGTAGGTGTATGTGTTAGCTTAAAGCCATAAACAGACAGCAGCAGGACAGGATGATTCAGCTGATAAGCCTCGTTGGACTGTTGGCAGCCTGAGACTTTACTCACACACACATACACACACACACACACACACGCACACACAGCCTCTCTCTTTTATTTGACACTGCTGGGCTGATTTCGATTTATGAGCGTATTAGCGCCATTACCCGAACATGTGTCAGGGCGCTGCTTTACTAAGGAGGCGGAGGGTCACGTTTGACTGCACTTACACATACACGAGATGAGAATGAGGGTGGATGGTGTTTTTATTTAGGTTGATTGTGGCTTGGTTGTAAAAAGGCCAACAATATGAAAGATGATAAGGTTATTTTCATATTTTTTACAGATATTTGTGTGTTCTTGCCGTCTGACTGACAAATTTAAAATGAGCACAAACGCAGTTGGATCTACGGCCCTAAAGAGGAATGTACTGTATTAGTTCATTTACACTGTAAGAAAAAAACAGGATTACATTACATGGGTGTGAGGAATAGTAATGCATTTTTGGTTGACATCACCTAATGTGTCTGAAAAAGAAAGCCTCCATATGTAATATTTAACTGAGGACTTAGTTTACATAATACATTTAAAGTGGTAATCAGATTTTTGATATCTTTGCAGTGAAGTGGATTTTGTTTAGATTTTACTCTACATATTGCCAGTGTATTCAGTGATTTACTTTAATTTATTTATCAGGGGCAGTGTACATCAATTAACATCAATGTGTCAGGTTTAGCTAAAGGCTCATTTTCAGTTCCTGGGCTGGTCGATTAAAGGAAGATTGAAATATATACTACACTAAACTAGAAACTAAACTAAAAACCACTACACTAAAAATATTAAACTAACAAGACAAACAGCAAAAAAACATCTGGATGTCCATTTCTGCCAGGGAAAGAAAAAAATGGATGAAAAGTTCAGAATGGTAAAAAGCTAAAAACACATGGAACTGTAAATTATGAGATATAAAGTCAACTTCATAAACAACTTCAAAGGAGTTACACTGCACAGTAGAATACAACATAAATGAAAAGAAACCAGATAAAAGCCATTGAAGAGACACAAGTGCAGATAACAGTCATGAATGTACAACAGCTGGGACTAAATATCACGAAGGATTACAGAAATATGGCCTTAGAAGCAAATACTTAAAAGTGCATTACACACAACAAACAGGAAGCAGGCACACAAAGAAACAAATATCAACCATCACACATGCAAAATGTACCCACGCCCACGCTTAAAATAAAATATTTGGCATGTTTTCCACTCACCCTATCTTCCATTTAAATTTCACCTTTTCTCTCATTTACGTTTACATTCAGTTACAGACAAATTTCATAAATAAACACCCAGCACAATTTGATTTAGAATCAGAATTTTTTGATATAATTTTTAGATAAAAGCGCTGACTGAACCACATGCCTGCCACACCCATCGGGGTTTGGGGAGAGAACAGCCTTTTTAATTTGTACATTACTTAGATAATTTCTTTCTAGTTAATGGTAGTTTGTTGTTAATTGACATACTATATTGAGTCGTCAGCAAACTGTCTGTTTAGTGCTATGTGTAGTTATTCCTAGTTATTATACTTTTGTCCACACCTTGTCTGTGTATTTGGTTTGGCCAGCCAGCATATATGTTCCCCTCATGTGTCGTCAGATTTGTGTTTGCTCAGGTTGGTTAAGTTACACAGTTCTGCTGCTGTAGTTTGAGTTCAGCTCTGTTTTAGTGACCTTTTTTGGGGGTAAAAACCCAAAAAATTGAAGGCAAATCACCTTTTTTTAATGTGAAACCCTGCACCCTGTGTCTTCCTGCTCTGACTAATGACAAATATTATTAAACATCATGTTGGCACTGTTCCACTACAATGCAAAGTTTGAACTTTCCAGCAAGAGTGCTGTGCAGGTTTATACAGGTGTGTTCCAGTCATGTGATGCTGATAAAGAAAAGGCTGATCAGCAATTTCCCTTGCTGGTATGATGTGGTTACCTTTAACAGCTTGAGTGTGCCTGCTTGTTGTTTTGTTAGAATGAAAGAAGCAAGATTGTCAAGTATTTTAAAGTAAACCTCTCTGTGATTGAAACTGCAAATATAAAAGCATATTTCATACTGTATACAATGATTTCGATTGACATGTTTTGGATTACTACTAAAACTCATCATTTGGATCAGTTTTATTATTTCACACCTTTTTCTCCAGATTTTTGAATAAAACCTGAGACAAATACACTTGACTCTTGAATAACACACTCACTCTTTGCAACTCTAAGTACAAACAAGCCTCTCTGACGCCACTGCCTCCATTCAGACATTAAAACATCAACCATCCAGACCATGACATGCGCACACTAGATACACACCACACACTACACACACTTGGACGTGTAAATGCTAAAACAACAGTGTGGCAGCTACCGACCACCATGCTGGTAATAATGAGGGTGCAGAGCGGCGCCTCGGGCCGTTCCTCCAGCCCTGGGAGAGGCAGGTCTGGATGTGGCTCCCTCGGTGCGTGGGGATGCATCACTGGAATCATTTAATTCATACCGTAAACGTGACAGGGTTAATGAGTGGCAAAGAGAGCCTGGGGACCAAGGGGGGCTGGGTGGGGGTTAAGATATGTGTGTGTGTGTGTGTGTGTGTGTGTGTATGTGTGTGTTTATGGATGGGTAGCCAGTGTGTGGGTTGGTGGGTATA
This sequence comes from Scomberomorus guttatus, assembly GCA_038419695.1. NCBI lineage: Eukaryota > Metazoa > Chordata > Actinopteri > Scombriformes > Scombridae > Scomberomorus > Scomberomorus guttatus. The sequence goes on along the minus strand of CM076447.1, from coordinate 30,114,761 downwards.
ATGTTTGCGTGTGTGTTTGTTGCAAGAATGGCGTGAACATGATAGGCTGAGGCCAGGGTGTTATACACTGCAGTCATAACTAATGCTCTTTACAGTAATTCTGAGTCTGGATGTTACGGCTTACAGAGGAACTCCTGGAAAATGGCCGAATGGCAGAATTAGTGGTGTGTGTGTGTGTGTGTGTGTGTGTGTGTGGAGAGGTAGAGACAGAGAAAGAAAGAGACAGAGGTGGTTCAGGAGTATCAGGTTTAGGGGGACAGATGGTGAAGCCTGGGTGTAGTTTTTTGTTCTTTTGGTCATCATTGGTTTTAATTACAAACAGAGAATACAGATACACACACACATACACACAGAACACAAGAAAAAGGTTGCATTGATCTTTGCGGTTAACCCACAGATTAACTGTAACAATATGAATACACATATGCTCAGTTTTTACATGCATTTAAAACACACCAGCAAGACTATATGCACGCACAAAACAGAAAAGACGAAAATGAAGCCACAAACACACACCCAAAGCTGTCATTCAACGCCCTCCGCGACAACAGACTGCTCGAATTTTGTGATCAGACACTGGTGGAGAGAAGAGAGGGTGACAGAAAGGAGTGAAAGAGACGTTAGGATGGAGGACAAAAAAGCGTCGCTGTGCGGAGGAGAGAAAAATGAGTGAGAACTAAATTGGTTGGGTGGAGTGATGGAAGATGTAGAGGAGAGGAGAGCGAGAGGTGATGGTGATGGATGAGCAAATGGTGGGTATGTGATGGGGGAGCGAGGGGGCAGAGAAGGGGAAGAGGCGATGTGATTCACGGGTCGGAAGCACCAGAAAAACCCCCTCAACCTCCCCTCTCCACCTCAAACCACCCCCCCTCCCTGGCTCACCATTAACACATTGCGCAGCCTGGTAACACTAGCACTTATTGTCTGTGAGGCATGCAGTTTACGCTCGCCTTTGCCCCAGACAATTAAATCTGCTATCAACACACTAGACTGCTTTCACCGTGTAGGTGCACATGATGCGTTTTTCTCTCCTGAAGGATGTGTACATCTCTGTCAAAATGACAGAAAAACAGTTTTTTTAAACTGTTTGATTCCACTAAAATGATTGCAGAAAAGAACAAAAGAAAGAGCTGTGAGACTCAACAACGATGTGTTGTGGCAATAATGTGAAAAATAAATCAGATGCAGGCAGCACATTAAGCTGCATCATAATTCATTTTCTTCTCTCGGGTACTGTCATCGTTGTACGTTTTCAAGCTGGGGTCAGAAAAACAGCTTGTTTGCTTCATCAAAGCTCAGGCTGCAGTGACATTAAGGCCTCTAGCAGAAAAACAAAGGCCGCCCCCTTCACTTCCCCCCTCCTCAGCCTCAGCTCTCCCTCGATTCCTCTCTCCCTGGGGACTCTATCAGGACATGGAAAGGTCAGGGGTCTGGTACCACCGCAGTAACCACAGACACACACACATATACACACACACCAACACAGGATGTCACATGTCTACCTGCTCACACAAAGCACCTGCAGACAAAAACAATCATCTCTGTGTGATAGGCCTCATTTTAACTTCTATATTAATAAATCACTCTGACCTTTTTAAGCTGTTTTCAGTGAGTGGTTTGTTTTCTTTCTCTTCTAGTAATGGCAAACTGAGTAGTGCAATTTTTTATTATTTCAATTTTTTCCACTTTATAGTTACAGTTAAAGATGGGGCTTCCAAATCTCACTCTGTGGACTTTGACCAATTTTAGAAAATAAACATTTATTTTATTTTTAATGGCCATTTTTAGTGTCTGCTGTAACCACAGGTTCTTTATGAGTACTTTCATTTGTGTTTAATCAACATTACTCTGGAGTAAACAGAGCCAAACAGTGAATCAGTCTGTTATGTATTAACATTGCATTTGAGTCACAGAACTCTTCTTTCTTCGAGAAACCCAGAAGATCATTAAACAAAACGGAAAGCTGTTCTGAAGGTATTTCCAGAACCCTCCAAGACTTTTTTAACCATCTGGATAAAAAAATATTCTGCCCGCTGCACATTAAAATGATTAACTTGTTTCTCAAGTTGTGACAGTATTTCCTTTCCAGGAATTAACAAATGCTTTTTCTCACTTGGTACAGCACAGGAAAACTACAAATGCATTATTTTGTTTCAAAATATAAAAATGAAGTGAAGACAAGTGTATTTGATGATGAAACTTATACATTTTGGTTCATGTTGTACAAATCGAGCAAATCGGAGCATTTCTGGATACATCTTTGTTTTAGTGAGGAAACAGAGTCACAACTTGTGAAAAAGGTTAAAAATTGTTTTTACTGTGCAGTGGATGGAATATTTTTTTCGTCCAGACAATAACAAGGGTCTTTGCGGATTCTGGAAATACCTTCAAAGTGTTGGGATGTACTGTAAGTGTTGTTAAACAACCTAGATTTTTCAAAGATCACCAGGTATGTATTTTATTAAAAAAACTCATCCTTGGCTCTGTGACTCAAAGTAATTGTAAACATGAAAGACACAAATTGAGGTTAGGTCTTCAGTATTTCTTTAAAGGGGAGGTCAAACATAAGAGGCACACGTGATAACTTAAGTTATTAGGGTTCAACTGCTCAATAAAAGCCCAGAAATTTACCTTATTGCTGGAAATCCCTCTCCTGCTTTCCTGCATGGCCCTGAGGAAAACACAGCAGGGATTAAAAGTGGACAAATGGGGATGGACTGGACCGGTGTGTAAAAGCTGTGTCACACATCCCAGGGGTTCCCTTTCACACCATTTTGCAAAACCAAGCCCAGATTTATGACTTTCAGGAGTGTGGAGAGGAGCTTGGAAGGAATGGCTGGAAAACTGTTTACAATTTATGACCTCCATTCAATAAAATCCACTGAAATGTGAAACAAAATATTCTATAATAACCAGTTAAATGTCTGGCTTTTGCATTCTCATAATGTTTCTATATTTCTGTTCCAACAACAAGACTTTTATTGTTTCAGCGTTGTCTCTCTGTGGGGCTTTTTGTTGCTTTAACATGTACATGAATTTCTCACAGACTGTGATTTACAGTTATTCGAAGTGTTCATTATAAAATCTATTTCTGTCGTTTTTACTGTGAAACCATCAGTGTGTTTGTGCACGTGTAAGATTAATGATGATAGAAAATCTCTCTCCCTCTCTCTGTTGTGTATTGGCTCCAGAGGAACAGGTCCCCCTGCCTGATACAGTATCTAGCCTACTTAAATAACACATCTCATTAAGCCTGCTGACTAATGAGGTGATAAGCCCTGGCTACCAATAACTAGCGCTAGCCTAGCGTAGCGTTAGCGGCTCTCTCTGAGGGTTTAAGCACAGTGATTCAGATGCAATGGCTAATATGGCTGGTGGTTCAGACTATTAATTGCCTGAAAGCTATTAGAACTAATGTGCAGATATGTGAAGGACAAATTACTTTAATTAGCCTCTGTTAATGTGTTTGCTCGCAGAAATATTAGTGCATAGCGTCAGCAAGAGGAAACAGAGTAGCAAAGAAAAGCTGAGTGCCCTGCTTTGGATTAGGGGTGGAGAGATTGTGAGTGTGTGTGTGTGTGTGTGTGTGTGAGTGTGTGTGTGTTAGCAGCTCTTTGGGAAGGGCAGGGGGGCCTCAGCAGCAGTGAAGTGTGCCACGGCTATTTATAGGCCCAGTTGATTGCAGATTTATTCTCCTGGGAGGGTGTAACTCGGAATAGTGTGTGCGTGTGTGTGTGTGTCGTGGGGAGGTGCAGGTTATGAAGAAGACCCACTGTGGGAGGAACAGCTGTCTGTCAGGAGGAATCCGTCGGTTAATTTCCTTTGGGGAAGAAGCAGAACTGAAAGCTGAGATGAGATGTCTCTGGCTACAAAAACTGATCGTTTGTCTTACTTTGGTCGAATAAAATCAAATATCGTTTCCTGTGGTTTTCAAAAGAATTACATTTTTTTCCATGCTGCTCTATCCAACTTTCGTCTGCAAAATGTCAAATTCTCAGTTCTACTTTTTAGATTGATGAACAAATTTCATGGGTCAGAGAACTGTAAACCACCACCTATAAACCACCATGTGAACCTTTCTTCCACTGAAATCCAACTGAAATATATCTCTTGGCTCTTGACCATACCAATAGAGGCCTTAGTTTTTCATGAAAAGGAAAGAAGATGGTTAAACAGGCTAATTTGAAACCTAGACTATATTGCGGTTACTGTTTAGAAATAGACAGCTGTGACAATCATTGTACTAAATGAGTTTAAGCTCAGTATTAAAAAGGTGGTGCTACCATTTTGTACAATGTGTTCCTACAGATTTGTGTTTGTCTTCACTGTGGTCAGAGCTGCATGTGTATGTCAAAGAGGAAGAATAAAGCAGCAGAGTAAACAAGGAGGTGCATGAGGCTGGATATGGCTCTGTTTTGACAGGGGGATGGGAAATACTGGGGCTATGAATTAGATGAATTCCTGACTGCTGGCATTTATGGCAGCGTGAGGGGAGGGGAAAGTAAAGCTGATGTTGACACAGTAAATAATAGCAATGTATACACGGACTGGCGCATGCAATGCTCCCTCATCAGTGACACGTTCATTGTGATGCAATTGTTACTTTATCGTTGTGTGTTTTTGTGAGTCTCTGTCTCTTCACTTGTCTTGACAGCTGTATTTCTCGCTAATTCTTATTTATTTCTCGGCTGCGTTCAGAAGACAAAAACCGAGCTAGCAGAAACAAAGAGCCAAAAGCCTCAGAATTGTTTGGCTGCTGAACGGCTGAATGACAAAAGTGTTTCAGGCTTAACCCCATCTCTTCCTGAACCAAGTGGCATGACGGACGGTGCCAAAAAATGTGAACAATGCCAGTGAGCTCAGTGCTGGTTTAAATGAGCCATTCAGAGGATGGAGGCAGTTAAAATTAAAGGTCTAAGCCTTATACACAGTGTGATTGGACACAATATGCTCTTTTGTTGTATTTTACAAGAGTGATTAAGGTTTTCTGCACTATGAAATTAATTGGTTTAGCTTTTGATACAAAATGCATAGCAAGCTAAACACAAGCTGTAAATGTAATTCAGTGGTGATAAAGGTTTGTTAAGAAAAACTGGAGCAAAACACTCTTGAATTATTGGTTGTGACTCACCAAGAAACATGTGAGCACACTAAAATGTAATAGTCTAACGTGATCTTGAATCAGGGACTGTGTGAAGGTTTAAGTTGCAACAGTAATGAGCACTTCCTGGCCTGTAAAAACACACACCACTGTGGCTTGTGGGAGGACAAAAAGAGCGCTGTTTACAGTGACAATGAGATGACTAACAAACAGGGCTACAGAGCTCCACACACACATATGCATCCACGCACGCACACACACACACACACACACACACACACACACACACACACACACACACGATCCCTGATGCCGTCTCAGAAGTCCAGGACTGTGCCTGGGTGCAGGATCATGTGTGCTGAAGCCCGCCTGGCATCTATGTTGGTGATGGATAGTGTGAGGCTGGCGAGGATGGTGAAGCTGGCACCCTCCCCTCGGAGTGGTGTTATATGCCAGCCGACCTGCTGCCAACAAAGGCAGCGTTACAAATACCTCACATTAGGGGAATTATGTCTTTATGTGCCATCCAAACGGGCGCAGGGGCGAAACAATGGTGTGAGAGAGATGCTGTTTCCGTTACAATTAGCTGCAAGTTAATCTGTTTTTCCTCATCTTTTTCTTCTGCTTTTCTGTTTCCCTGCCTTACGGGCCTCTGTGTACGAAAACAATAACAGTACAGGACAGTGTTAACTGCGAAAAACAAGACAAAAGTAGCAGTGGCAAAAACAAAAAGGCTCTGTGAAATAACATAAATCTGTGTTACAGCATGACTTTAGGGGAGAGATGAGTAGATACTGAACAGTGTGTGTGTGTAACATCCCCTTGGTATGAGAAATGTCTGGAGATTCTTATCTTTTCAAATGTCTAAAGCTGGGTCTTTCATATGCTTGAAAAAAATAGGATGTAATAACATGTACACAGACATACAGGATATTCCCAAACAACAAAGTGTAGGTGAAGGTTTCTCACCCTTTGCTTGAGTGCAAAAAGACCTGCTGCCCTTTAAAATGCAATTTCCTGAAACAAGACACATGGACCAAATTGGGCTGTGTTTTTTCCCTCCTCTGCTTGCCTATTACTGCTTATAGAGCTCTGTGAAAGCCCCGGCCAGGCTTTCCGCAGGCACTTTGGCAAGCATGAGCATCCAGTCTATTTTTCTCGGATAAGGAGGGGGGTGGGGGGTGGTGATGGTTGCGGGGTGGTGGTGTTTTTGTCTGCCTGTGTGAGAGGGAAGGAGGAGGAGGAGTAGAGGAAGGAGAGGAGGGGTGGATAGATAGAAAGGGGGAGGTAGGCTGGGGGGAAAAGAAGACGATGCAATGATGCGGGAGGGGGGGATGATTGGGGAAGTAGATGTAAACAGCTAATCAATCAGCATAGAAGAGAGACAGGGATACAGACAGCAGAGCAGAGATGGAGACGCAGAGATACAGACAGATGGGGACAGGGAGGGTGGGCCTCCTCTTCTCTGCACAGCTGGCTGTGGCTGGCAGGACGCCGGCAGACTCTGCTTTCTGTACACACCGCTGTCCCCTCCCCTCTCCCTCTGGCCGGCCTATCTGTCTGTCTGCCTGTCTGTCTGGGCCTTGGCGGGGGATCTAGGTGGTGCTGGGACATGAGCTCCAACATCCTCTGTGTGGTCAGACTACCGCCTGCCCCTCCTTACCCTGCAATTTGAACTCCCACTGGAGTCTTAGTGGTTACAGTATGTTTTTGTTTTTTGGGGCTGGGGCGTCTCAGAGGAGGGAAGGGAAGGGCCAGTGAGAAGAAATTAACTCCCACTGCAGATTTCAGGTGCTCCCCACAGACAGGAAAACACACCTGTGTTTGTCTTTTTTATTACCAAAACAACCTGACACAGTCTTTCAAATGCTGAAACTGTTCAATATAAAAATGCATTGAAATGTCCTGCTGCGATTCAAATGGACACAAAGAAGGTTTCCATTTATATAAGAACACATGACCTTTAACATGACTGCATCCTCTCCTACTGCTCTCAGAGAACACATTGACTGAAAGCCCAGTGGACTTTTATAGCCTGAAGAGTTTCTATTTTTGCAAGCTAAATTAGGAAGCCAATAATGGCACGAGGGGCTGTATTAATGTCCCATTTTTCCTATATTATTTTTTTTGTCGTTTGAAATCTGAAAATCCTCTTACAGCTCTCTTCAATAAAATGAAAAAATAAAAAATGTATCCATTCTTAATCTCAAAGTGCAGTCCTACTGGTCCTGCTTAACATGAGCCAGAACACACCTGACATTTCCCAACAAGACAATCTTCTACACATTTACTGCAATTCTGATACTAAAAAGGCTAAATGTTGCTTTGTGATAGTGAGACAATTCTGCACAGACGGACTCTCTAAGTATAAAGTGTAACTGAGATCTCACTCACATGATGCCACGTCTCGTGACTCAGCAGGAAATTTATTATGCTCTGACTTTTATAAATGTGTTGAGCAGACATAAACTAAGTCCTGTGAAAGACCAAAGTTTGCCAAAAGATGCTGCAGATAATTTAACCTATTTAAAATGTCTAATGTATACATCAGTATATCTCAAGGCCAACACTTGAACACACAGTTGACTTCTTTGTATGTGACACTTAATTCTTTGAGTTCAAAATGTCTTGTTAAAGAGCGTCTAGAATAGAATTTCCTTAAAATACTGAAATATATGTAAAATATGAGCAACCTTTTTAGACATTTTCAGGAAAAAAAATGTAGTTTTCTAAATCCTCTAATGAAAATGGAAATCCTCTGAAAAAAGAAAAGTGCCTGCACACTGAAACATTTCAGAAAACACCTGCCCCTCAAGATTTTCAGACCAGTGTTCAGGACATTTGGTGGCAGTTTTTCCCAAACCACCTAATGCTGACAAAATCATTTCATAGGAGCCATTCAAAGCAGTATTTTCTTTTTCTATTTCTAATTATGTGTATTTGCATTACAGCTACACAAAAAAAATGTTTAGAATTGGCAAATAGGGTGAGACATGCAAATGTACTATTTAAATGTGTTGTCAGCAAAGACCACATGGATAAAGTCATTTAATAATCATTCCTTCTTCTTCAATAGCCTTGAGTGGACTTTAATCTAAAATCAAACTGACCTCTATCAAACCTGAGGTGCATTAATCCCTTCTGGAAATATCTAGTTGAAAAAGCTGAATAGATGTAAAGTCATGGACGGGAACCCAGTGTTTTGTCCACCAAATCAACTGTGTGGTTGTGGAAACATGAATTACCATAAGCTTCAAGGGCCTGAGTTTGTCAGGAGGAACTATCACACTGAATATCAAACTGACAAAGATACTGGAAATGAATTTAGTTAATACATACTGAAGGGTAAAACCACCTTAACCCACTTTACCCACAGAGCTCATTTATTCTCAGTCTAAGGTAGGGGAATGTCTTTGTCATTTAGAGCTACTTAATGTGGGAGCTGCGAAGCCCTTTGTGACTGTAACTGTGAATACGGGCTATTGAAATAAAACATGACTTTATTCCAAGTTCCGAGGACTTGGATATACATAAGCACTAATTAACTCACTTTTCTTTCTTTAGACAGAGGTTTAGTCTGATGAGGCTTACAGACTGGAGGTCAGGGTTTACCTCTATATCTGCAACTGTATCACTGCACCAGAGCAGATTTACAACAGGTGGAACGGCTTGTCATGGCTCGGCATGGAATCTGGTCAGGTTGACGGCACATGTGACAATGTAGAGTGTGGCTGCCTCTCAGTCACGTTTCCTACAGAACATTTCAATTTAGTTAGTGAAAACAAACATTTAGCAGAGCTCCTTCATGCTCATTACTTCTTGGATGGTGTCACACTGATAATATGCCACTACATGAAAATGTGCGATCATATTACCCCATGGCTGTTATAGCCTTTTTCTAATTCAGTAATTTACTGGTATGCTGGTGCATAGGCCATGGTTATTCCTGTTTATTTTCACATTTCCCCTCCAGGAGACATTTAATGTTTCTCATCTCCTAAAAGGGAAAAATAGGATGTGATTGCCTGCTGCATTTTAGGAGCAGCATCTGTCATGCAGTGAAAGGACAAAGAGAAACCCCTCACTGTTTGTCCCGTTGTGCTTTACTCTGCTGCTATGATGGCATTTACATGTCAGCCAAATAAAACAGGGTATTTACATGTAAGCGCTGCTGACATAATGTCATGTGGCATCTCTATATAGGCACAACAGGCAGGAACAGTGATTTATTGACACCATGCCTTGAGAGGCTGTGCATTAAAGTAATTTTTCATGTGGGATAACCCAAACACTCTTTTATTTGTAACATATATAAATGCAAATAAAGGTATTTATTTTCACAAAGAAAATATCTAAATGTAGCTGAATTGTTTTCACATTAAAAATATTATATCTTTTATAAAGGCACTTTATGAGGAGCAGAAAGCACAATAAAGTGAACTCAACCTTCTATAGCTGCTGTTCTTTCAGGCTACATTAGCACTGTCACTCTTATTACACTGTAAATAAGACATTATAAAGGACTGAGTGGCTATCAGCTCCAGTCTCATTAAAAGCCACCTTTAATTCCCTCAGGAATCAACAGGACGCCCACCTACCTACTGCACCTGGAATAAACCAACAGGCGAGGGCAATATAACGCCTGTTGACACATTACACAATTATTAATGGATTTTATTCACAACTAAGTATTTGTCTTTCTCAGATTTTAAATAAAATAAAAAATAAATATTTTTTCCATTTTGATCCAATTATATGAACACATGTAGTGAAAATATGGCCATAAAAAGGAAATGCACAACAAAAAAAGGATGTGAAATATTCAGGGTAATGATATGCTGTGAAAGAACGGGCACACTTTCAAATGGATTAGCTGACAGCTTCAAAGATGACCCCCTCAGTAAATACAGACACTGTTTGTCTATGAGACCGGAGCCCCTTGTGGGTGTGTTTGAATGTTTGCGTGTACATTATGTCTATTGAGGTGGTTATGGCGGCCATGAACGTCTAAAGGCGTGGGATGCAAAGTGAGCAAGAAAATACATGAGAGAGATAAAAAAGATGATGTGGGGAACAAGATGGGATGGTGAGAGGGAGAGAGAGAAAAGGAGAGGGAGGGATGGTGGCTTTTCTTTTGTCTTGAGCTGCAGTCTGTTTCATTAGCACACCAGCCAGCTTCCCTCCTCCTCCACCTCCTCCTTCTCGCTGGCTCCCCAGCCCCAGACGGAGAGCCCGGTTACTGTCCTAATGGCAGCTCTGTATTCATTATCACCTCCGCATACGCCTCCACCCCCCCACTCTGCCCGAGATGATGGGGGGCTGCCGTAATTGATAATTAAAGAGCAATAACACAGCGGTCAATGCAATCTCACCACAGGAGCGCCTGAGACCCCCACCTCACGCATACGCGCGTGCGCACACACAAACACAGAACACAAGAAAAAGGTTGCACTGATCTTTGCGGTCAACCCACAGACAAATTGTAACAAACTACAAAGAAAGACACACGGAGAAATATGTTATCTCTTGGCACAAACACTGAGAAAGAAAACTAAATGTGTGCGCACAAGTTTGCATGTAAATTCAAATAAACACACACCCACACACACCCCTGGTAGCCATATCCATACCCACAATAACACACCCAGACGCACACACGAACACACACAGAGGGAGAACAAGCAGAGGAGCACTGAAGAACAGAGCCATAGGAGAAAAAACAAAAAACAAAACAAAGAGACACACGTGTTAATTTAGCAGCACAGGCAGATCAATACATAGACATGGCAGCGAGACTACAGTGCTATTGATTATGAATGGGGACTATTCTCTTCCATTGGCAGTGCCAGCGCCTCTGTAGTGCTTATTAACATCTCGTTAGTCAGCACATTTCATGAGCCACAAATGCCTCCAACAATTGCTGCTAATCAAAGCGATGCTCACATTCATTCAGGACACAGCAAAACATTTAAAACTATTTTTGTCAAAGGAAATAAAAACACATAAGCAGCAATGCTGTTATCAAACACAATGTCTGTGTACATTTGGTGTCAAGGGCGTAAGTGTACGTGTCACTGTGTGTGTCTGTTTGATCAAGCCGTCATATAAGAACCCCATTCTGTCACACAAACTGTGACGGAAAGACGACAGGGATGAGAGACAGACAGAATTCATTATAGAGGGTGAGATCCCTCTCTGTCTCTCTCTCAATCTCTCCTCTTGAAACTCGTTTAGCGCTGCGATGAGGATTCAATCTGCTGCTTGATGCGGTACGTGGGATGTAATTACAGAAGGAAAGAACGAGGCAGAGCTTCCACTGATTAGAGAGAGAAAGAGAGAGAGAGAGAACTAATGATTATGTATGTACTGTATGTGTGGGAGAGAAACAGGTGACATTTCCTCTGCACTATGAAGACTGGATGCAGTTTCATGCTAATGAAAAATAAACATAACAACATAGCTTTGTGTATTGTTTTTGATTTTCTACAGGCATGTTTTTTGCAATCTCCTTCCTTTATAACAGGCTCCTGAATCAGAAAACTGAGATAAATACAACTGTATATGAAAACACATAACTTCTACAACAAATTTGGAAATTTCAAAAATGCAGTGCTCAGATTCTACAGAATTTGCGGGGAAAAGCTAAGAGACAACAGTAAAAAATTGTGAATCATTACATTGTGATTTTGTATTTTTGATATTAAATCACAATACCATCCCTTGTAAGGAGAATTTCCGCACATCAGCCAAGACGGAGACAGAACAATGAGATGAGATCTGGGGGATGAGAGTTAGAGCATATAGTTATGATTTTTGCACCTTTCTGCACCTTTTTTATCAGGTGCAGAAACTAATGTCTCAACAAACAGCATGTTTTGATCTTAGAAAAATGAGGGAGTGACAGTAAGAATGTTAATATATATAATAGCTGTGTCTCCTAGGATACACAGGTACTGAGTATTGCTTACATCTAGCCAATAACATATTGCAGCAGCATATATATATATAGTATATACTTCATTAAAACAAAAGGATATAATTGAAAACAAGATAAATTCATAGCTTTTTTTAGTCCACATGATTCAATTCAGTGTTCAGATTTATCTTTCCCTGCACCTGAATTAGTCACCTTCTCTTGGAGACAGGGATACTTTTTTAGTACTCCAGTATTTGAGGGTGGAGATAGATCCATGATTTACATTAACATAATCACATGCCATCAAATGCTCTTTATTCCTGGTAAGAAATAAAGAACATCTGCAGTTCTTTTTTTATGAACTTTTCTCTGCATAGGCAAAGAAAGGCCCTCACTTCTTTTTAAATTTCTTGGAGGAGCTTTTCAATGCATATCAGATTTTTTCAAGCTGTAAATTATTGAAAATTTCTTTTATCCACAAAGTGGAGTAGAAGTCTAGCCAATAATGTTACAAAAGCTATCAGATCCTATTGAAGCCTAGGCAAAGGCAACTGAGGGATGCTGAACAGAGCAGTAATGGCATTAGGCCAAGTGTCCCAGTTACCTCTGTCAAAGTATTTAAAAATCGCAGTCCAGTAGCTATGCAGAGATGTACATGACCAAAACATATGCACGCGGTTTGCAGGTGTTTGATGACATTTTTCACTGTAATCAATTTTGAAAAGCCTAACTTTGGTTCAATGAGTGCAGTGAACAACTTTACACTGAATCAACCCGTGTCTGGCGCAGACAGATGAGGTATGCACATATTTAAGAATATTCCCGTAAAGGTCCTCAGAGATCCCCTCCCCCAAATCCTCCTTCCACAGAGCCTTCACAGAATTCAGAGAGGTTGAAGATAAGGTTTGGATTTGACTGTAAATATTTAAAATCATACCTTTCATCACAGGGACCTGAGTGAAAAAAACATCTAGAGGCGGGTCATCAGGTAGGTTAGGGAAATAGGCATATTTATTGCGAACAAAACTATGAATTTGCAGGTATCTAAAAAAATGATGTTTAGGAAGAGAGAACAATTCTAAGAGCTGCTGAAAAGATGCAAATATATTATCAACATATAAGTCCTTGAACTGTTTAATGACATGGTTGGACCATATGAAAAATACGCCATCTGATTACGAGGGAGGAAAAGCATGATTTGCAACTAGTGGAGCAGAGGTAGAAAAAGTTTGTAAACAAAAGTAACATTTAAACTGGTTCCAAATCCAAAGGTTTTAACAATTACATTTTTAACATAGAGGGAGAAGGGGCAGTGATGGGAGAGTGTACAAGAGCTGTCAGTGACACAGTATTAAAAAGACTCCATAGCCAACCAAGCAGAAGGGGGCTGGAATTATCAGATCTGAGCCAATACTGTAAAATTCTATGGTTATTAGCCCAGTAATAAAACAAAGTTTGGTAAGGCCATTCCTCCAAGAGGCTTTGGTCTCTGTAAAAAGTCCTCATGTGGTCTTGGGGGTTATTTGTTCCAAATAAACTCCAAAACTCTACAAAATTAGGCAATCAATTTTCCAGAAAAATGCTTGAGGAGAAAAAATAGGTATACACTGAAATAGATAGGAGAACTTCGGGAGAGTATTCATTTATACGGAGTTGAGCAGCTAAATTTAATGGTAGCAATGACCAGCGTTCAAAGTCTTGTTGAATAAGTGCTAAACAAGGTGTAAAATTGGCCTTAAAGAGAGTTTTGAATTTGCTTGTAATTTGAATTCCAAGATATGTAAAACTATGCTGAAATATTTTAAATGGGAAATTATGTAAATGGTATTTAGGTGCTGTTGTGTTTATGGGGAAAACAGTTCACTTTTACCTAGATAAAGTTTATATCCTGATATAAAACTGAATGATTTCAGCGTGGCAAGTGCAGCAGGGACAGATACAGATAAGTTTGAAATTTACAGAAGAAGGTTGTCTGCATAAAGAGAGACTCTCTGTTATGTGCCATTCCTGGTTAACCCAATGATCCTGGGGTTAGAGTGAAGCGTAATGGCGGGGGCGAACAGCAGGGGGCTCTAAGGGCAACCTTCGGGGGATTGAAGCCTGGGTGAGGGTCTGGGGCAATTTAAGAGATTCAAATTAATCATTATACCTGCCAGTTAAGCTGGAGGCTAATTTATGTAAAGACTTCTTATAGAACTCAGCAGGATAGCCATCTGGTCCTGGACATTTACCACACTGCATGGATTTAGCTGATAGTGAGTTCTTCAACAGTAATGTTTCTTTCCCAATCATCAACAAAGTCAGGGTCAATGATAGGAATAAGTGAAAGTGAAGAAACTACCCAAATGTGAACCCAAATGTTTTCAGAACTATACAGTGATGTGTAAAAATCTTTAAACTCATCATTAATTTTCTTAGGATCAATTGTTAGGCCTGAAGACGTTTGAATTTGGTGAGATGATGATGTCTGTTGCAGTTGATAGGCTAGCAATCAAACTCAGCCTGTAATGAGAGTCGCTCCCTATATAGATCTGGAGAAGGAGAGGTGGCATAAATTGTGTCCAGCTGTGCAATGTGGTCTTTTAATTCAATATGTTTTTCCCTCTTGATTTTCCTCTCATAACCACTGCACGAAATTATTTCACCTCTGATATATGCCTTCAGGGTCTCCCATAACACTGATGTGGACACATCAGGAGTCTTACTTACACTTAGAAAAACATCTATTTGCTTTGAAATAAATTCCACAAAGTCCTCATTTGAAAGTAAACGATTATTGAAACACCATGGAGCATAGTTATTATCAGATCCTTTAAAATGTCTATTCATAGTAACTGGGGCATGATCAGATATAACTATTGCATTATGAGAAATTGACTTTACAGATATTATCTACAACAAAATAATCTATATGATTAAAAGTGTGATGGACATTTGAAAAAAATGAATATTCCTTTCCAGAGGGATTGAAAAATTGCCAGGGGTCAGATACGGCAAATTGTTCTTTAAAGGACTGGATCACCTTAGCAAACCTTGAAGGCATACAGTTTCAGGTAGGAAGTGTAGAGGAGTGGTCCAGTTTAGGAACCAGCCAATAATTAAAATCCCCTCCTAAAATAAGGAAATGTGAGGATATATCTGATAGAGTGGAAAACAAAGTTTCAAAAAAGCCATCTTCATCATCCCAGTTTGGGCCATATATATTAACATGAAGCACTGGGGCATTATACATTTTACCACTAACAATTAAGTACCTCCCGTTTGGATCTGCAATCACATTTGAACACACAAAATGACTTGACTTGTGCACTTGTACTCTAGATTTACCCTGAAATGAAGAATGGTAAGTATGGTCAATGCAACTACTTGTTAATCTGGTGTAATCAGAAACTCTAAGATGAGTTTCTTGTAAATAAATTATCTATTATCTCCCAAGATGGTGCAGTAGACTTTGCTGCACTTAACATGATTATTAAGGCCTCTACAATTCCAGCTACAAAATTTTAGCCCACTTCCATCTTACTGTGATAATTTAGGTGAAGCCAATAGAAACATTTTAAGAGGCAAGGAATGAAGCATAATGATAGACATAAAAGTGAATATCAGTATCTAATGAATGTGTTCACTGTTGATAGACCAAGCAGACACACAAAAAAACAAAAAGACAAAATAGAACAACCCTTTGTGGTAAACAAACACGTTACCCCCCCCACCTTGGCACAAATCTCCCCCCAAACGAGAAACACCGGTTAAACCTTATAGAACGTGCTAAACACTCCATCATAGCCATCACCATCATAGTCAACTACTAAAACCTAGAACTACCTAAGAGAGGATTGTGACAGTATCAAACAATTGTAAACACGTACGAATAAGTTTCCACATAAAGGTGGTCATCCATTAGTGCGGAAATCAACAATGATTTCCTGGGAAATGTAGTCCAAGTCAAGGTGAACAAACGAGTGTAGGCTTCACACATTATTGGAGTGACAGCTTTCTGAAGCTTTTGTTGATAAAGTCACTTGCAGCGGCAGGATCTCTGAACCGGTGTGTGTCTGCTCGACAGGGTGATTCTGAGTACTGCTGTGTACAGCAGCCCAGACTTGATGCCCGGACATGAGTGGAGCTGACGCTTAACATTGCCAAAAGCAGCCCGCTTTTTAGCGAGAGTGGATGTGTAGTCAGCGAAGACGGAAATCTTCTTACACCAGTAGAGGAGAGGAGAGAGTTCCCCAGCCTGACATAGAATCTCATTGCGAATGTAAAAGTAGTGTACTCTTACGACAAATGGTTGAGGTGCATCTCCCTCTTTGGGCTTGTCCTGCAGACCAGGACATTTTGGTTGTTCTGGTTTATAAATGTCACATACAAAAAAAATGAAGTATATCTTCTATGTTTTCCAACTATAAATGACCGGAATCATGCAGGAAATTATTAAATTAAGTCACATTCAGGAGCAACAGGGAAACGCATCTTACATCCTTGGCACTCTCCCTACAGCCACATCTGCAATCCTTTGTTGGTTTAGTCGTTATTTACCATGCAGCAGGGATAATGTGAGTTCTACTTCAGTTAATAAGAGACTTAGAGACTGTATAAGAGACTGTATTTCTGCCACTGGGTGTGTAAATTCCTTCAAATGATGGATCTCTCACTATGTCAATCCCTTTTGTTCTGGATTGTAACTTTCATAATCCTATCCTATTGAGAAAATTAACCTTTGCTCATACCCATAACCTTAATTAAACCTAAAACATATAGCCTGTATGGGTTGTGTGCAGGCACAACGTTAACTGTCTGTGACATATGTATTACATGTGTTTCAGATTTTGCAAATGTGCACATCAGCTCCTTGGTGAGCGAACATGTCAGACAACACCTCTGTGCATGTTACATGTTACTTTGACAAAGCACGTTTCAGCCCTAACACAATGCTTCACACGCGGTTACACCCATTTACACTTGCCCAGTACAACTAGTGTTTCATCAAAGCAGTCTGCTGGAACACACAGAGCTTGATTGACCAAACTGCAGGGCCTGTAACTGAATGTTCGACTTGTCTGACAAAAATGGGCAGACAAAGTGAAAGATGTCGACAAATCAAATCAAATTACATGCGGAGATGTGAGATTTCACAGTGACTGACAGCTTATGAATCCCTGACTGACAGCCAGTTCAGCCAATCTAAAGGTCAGTGGAAACAACAAAAGACAGAGATGATTCCCCAGTTTAGCCTTGTTAACTGAAAGCCTAACTCAGTGACATCTTGATGGTAGGTAGGGAGAGAGTGTGTTCTTCACTTACTTTACTTGCTCTTTTCTCCCAGATAAATTCAAAATCATCCTTCTAATCACATCCCCTCCTCTCCATCTTGTTACTTTTTCATAATTACCTCATTTAAATGTGAATGAGTTGGCTAGGTGCTATTTTAATAGAGACACACAGAGAAGGGAAAAGAGCGAATAAACAGGAGAACAGAAAGTGCATGTGAGGGTGCATGAGCAAACGCATATGGCGGTGCATGTGTGAACACTTGTGTGGGAGAGCCATATGCTGCAAAATGGCAGCCCAGAGGGGGTAAGAGACTGATAAAGATAGAGTGAGAAGTGGAAAGAAAGGGAAAGAAAGAGTGTGTACATGATAGAAAGAGAGGAAAATGTAAGGAGAGAAAGAGTGTGTATGAGCATGAGAGAGATAGTTTTCAGACTAGATCAAGTGTAGCAGAGCTGTCAGAGAGCTGTGTGTCACACAGGGCAGATGAAACCTGACATACTCTGGCTATCGCCCACTCCTCCCTCCATCAGTCTTGCTCTGTGGCAGAGAGCGTCCCTCTCAGCCCTTTTCTGGAGAGTGGTATTGACTGTGTCGGTTCAATGTTGGCTATTTCCATTTTCTCCTGCGGGGAAAGAGGAGACAAAGCAATAGAACGTGGATTTTGCTTTCTCTGTGACCGAGGCTGAAACCAGAAACACATCAGTCACTGTGACACTCTCTATCTTTTCACTTTCCTCACTTTCCCTTGCTCTTCCACTCTGTGTGAGACATTGCTTTTTTTATACACACATCAAAGTTACCTACACACACACACACACACACACACACACACACACACACACACACACACACACACACACACACACACACACACACATACCTCAAACAGAGGCCCAAAGCACTGCAGTGCTCTCTGTAGTTAATTCCCAGGAGGAGCCCAGATTGGAAGAGGGCATAAACAAAGCCATGTACAGCAGTCCATCGTTAGCTCACACACACACTGCTTCTCACGGTCTCTCTCTTTCACACACTTACACATGCATAAAATCCAAAACAAACACACACACAGATGTATAGACTCACATATCTATGCACAACAAATGCAAACACATTTACATTTACACATATACATTTACAAACAGACATATGCTGACAAACACACACACACAGGGACACACCTCTGAGCTCAGCTGTGTGGAATGAGGCCACTTTGAAGTGCTTTAAAACGTCCTCCCTCCATCTCCACCGCTATCCGCTCCCTGCGGGATGTCTGCTATGGCAACAAACACCACACACACACACACACACACACACACACACACATACACACACACTCCTCACTTTTGGTCATCACACACATGTGCATGCATGAATCTAAACACACATCACACAAAGCACAGCGTCACCCTGCGTGCCCACAGCACTAAAATCACCTTGTTCTGATAATATAGCATCTGACAGGAAAATACACACACACAGACACACACAAACAAACATCTAACTTCATTTTCAGCCTTGACTACATGATAGCGAACATGTGTTGTAGTAATGTACTGAAATGATTATGGGGTTTATGGTACAGAATAAAGTGTGGCACAGTGAGGAAGAGAGACACAGAGAGGTTCAGTGAGGAGATTCAGGGAATCAGAGAAAAGTTTGAAAATATTGGTTTTCAGTGAGCAGGTGAGCTTGTGAACTACAGACAGGCAAGGTGAGAAAAACTTCAAATTTAAAAATTCAACAGCAACATTTCTTTTCAGAAACCGTGCCCGTGTTACCCTGGATAATCCACAGAACAAATTAAAACTGCTGAAAATCAAATTAAACCAGAACCATCTGCATGACCAGATACCACTAGAGGTAGGAGAGAAAATATATTTTCTTTGGTAAACTGATGCTTTAAAACAAAAGGCCTTATTATAGATTAGACCAGATTTCATTATCGATTCCAGAAATTCTGATTTTAATACTCTCAACACTGAGTTATAATAGCAGTAATTTTTAGTGTTTGATTCATGATGCAAGACGGGATTACAGCAGTTTGAAGATCACATTTGTTATTTTATTAGTTATTTTTCTCTCTATTTATACCACTTGTTCTCTATTTAGTAAATCAATTGATTTATTAAATGCACTCAGTGTACATAAACTTGACATTGAAGACTGTCTCAGGTTAAAACAAGCAAACTTTCTTTTATGGAGCAGTAAATGAGACTCACCAGGCTGACAGCCCTGAATCTCATTTTAATTTGAATTCTACTGTCATAAATAACCACTTTCTGTTTAGCAATATATCTTTACATTTTTGGCATATAACAGATTGTATCCAACAGATAAGTATGCAGGTTTGCATTGGAACACGTGGCAGCTGATGGAAACACTGGCTGTTGGGTTTCAATATGCGACTTTCAGAGCACAAGGCATCCTCGCTAACCACCTGACCACCCTGCCTTCTAGTTCAGCTTTTGGTATCTCACTTGGTCTTAAATCACACAACACTGCCCTGGTTTTGATCTCTGCCATTTGCACTGTGATCAACCCTCATGCCCCTGTACACACATTCCTTCCTAACAAGCAAGCAGAGGTCGATACTACATACTAGCCCACAGGCACACGCCACGTCCGGCCCCAAATCTAATTTTGCCCTAGGCTTTTTCGGGGGCCACGTCTGTCAGACCAGGCAGCTAGCCTCTTTTTCACAGGTAATCTCTCCTGTATTGACTTAATGGGTTCAGGCTCTGTAATAGAGGTCATTTAGTGCTGTGGTTTAGAGCTGTGGAACATTATAGGCGCGATTGGGGCTTACCAATCCTAATGTTACATTTTAGCTGCAATTTGGGGATATTTACGCTTTTCCTTCAATCCTGGAACCCCCGTTGTCACACCCTCCCAAAAACCCCTGGAGTAGCACTCAAACAGCCCCTCGAGACCACAGATTTACAGGATCATCTTCCCGTGTGTGTGTATGTGTGAGCATAGAGTGGTTTGTAGATTGCTGAGGGGTATAGATTGATTTGGTTTTGTTAGGCAGAGAGGATTTGCACCACAGCGAAGCTTTAGCTCTTTTAAAGTCTCTCTCTCTTGATTTCTCTCTCGTTCTCTTTTCAATAGGGACGGGGAAGTAATTAACAGCTACTTAAATTCCCTTGATGGATTTTGTGGACAGAAGATAGAGGGGAAGGGGGTAGTGTGGTGAAAGATGTGCTCTATCCTCTGAAGCTTAATGCTGCCATTTGCTGAGTGTAATTTTGTCCTAGAGAATTTTTTTAAAGACTAGTTAGAAAAAAATCTATTTCCTGATGTAGCATTATTCAGTAATGAAGCAGAATACTACTAGAAGCTGCCAATGTATTATGAAAACCTCTTTGCATTTATGCCTGCTGCCATTGATTGCATCAAAATTTAAACACCCCTCCTGTCCTAGAGTGGCTTAGCACAGAGCTGCCTTGTCTCACATACTATACATGCTTTTAAAGCTGATCAATCCCCGTCCAGCATATTCTATAAATCAAACTCTATTTTCTATTGTTTACTCTCTAACCTGCTACCAAATAAAGACTTAACTGCTGACTGTCCTGCTCCTCTTACAAATTCCTTACACAGTTTAATGATTCACACCATGAGTGTAAATCAACTTCCTGTTGACATGTTCCCACTTGTCAACAGGAAGCCAATAAAGTCTATATTACTGTCCACCACGTTTTTACAAGTAAAGTCAATCACTAGCACATTTCACTCCACCAATCAACAGTAGTCCCCAGATGGAAACGGCAGCACTTCCTGTCAACATGGTTCAGCTTCCTTTCCAGTCCCCTTGTGCTAACGGCTGTGTCATGTGCGTGAGGGCTGCCAGATCAGATGTCCCGTGTCCTGCGCGGATATCAAACCAGACAATGGACCTCCTGCTGCAGGCAGAGAGAACTGTCTACCCAGAAAGCATTCATTTCCCTTCTTGGGCTAATCCTTCATCCCAGGAGAGACCAGCAGGAGGCTAATGAATACAGAGGAGGAAATGTGAGTCTGCAAGGCGCTGCATGCTCCACGCCATCAAACGTACACCACCTTTATATACACATAGATTCATGGATGCACACATATACTGTACACACACACAGACACACACACACACACACACACACACACACAGTTTATTTGCTGTGTAAAACCTATCCAAAACAGCGCTTAGATAAGTCTCATTATGAAATTATGTGATTATGGAACTAACACGACCTACTTTCCACACAGGTGTGTGTGTGTGTTGCATAACCATGCCAATGAAATATTCACTGTCCATCAACTTTAGCTAACCTCATGCTGTTATGCTGGCAGGAGCTAAAACACACCGATTTGTCCAGTTAAAGACTTATGTTTTTTTGTCTGTTTGCAACAAAATGTTTTGTTTACATAAGGTTTATTAAAAGTTTCTACTTATAAAAATTCCAAGATTTTTTTGAAATCCACAAACTGTTTTATAAAGTTATGATTAAGAACTTTTTCCAAGATAAAGAGCTTATTGAATTTACTGAATATTGACTAAAAACAGGCTTGCATGTATTTTCAATGCACAAATGAATACAAAATCAGTGATGTCCTTCTTACATAAAAACAAAATAAATGAAAAAAACACCAACATACACAGCCAAAAATTACATTTGTTGAGGTTACGTCATAGGAAAAATAACTGCAGTTATTTATAAATTTGTGGTGGAGTCAGCTATATTTGAACCATCATGGAAAATGTATTAATACACAATAACATTCTGTCTTTAAATTTAATTAACATTAATAATATGCATTGGTACATTTTTCTTGTGTCTAATTTTCACCAAGCACAATTTCTATTCTTTGTTGCTGCAGTGACATATGTCCAAAAATTGGTGTGATTTTCTGAGTCTGCCTTTAACACAACACACTGTGTTTATGTATTTGTATCCTTTACCACAAAATAAGCTTGTCTCACACAGTTCTGGTGATATCATGGAATTAGCTGTAATGTGAGGTGGAAGAAAAAGGAAAGAGTCTTGATTCTGTAAAAGTGAGGGCTGACACCTCTACAGCTACCTGTCCAGCCACAAACCTGTAATTTCCCTCCATCAGGTGTCTGATAGCTCTGGATATAAATACCTACCATTACTGAGAGCCTGGCAGGGGACTGATCGACGCAGGCTGGGGGTGTGGCCCTCCTTACCACGTGTGTACACATATACACACACCTCTTAAGTTAGGGCGTAAAAGCATTACCAAGGCCTTTTACACTTCCCTAGATCAATATATTGGCTTTGAGTAGAAATAATCACTTCTATTTTGAGGACATTTGCTTGAGATTACCAAATGAGGAGGTGATATTTTTGTGTGTGTGGGTGTGTGTCTCAGAGTACCAGGGCCATCTCAAGCTGAGGGACAGATGCCTCACGACTGCCCTTCCCCTAGATCGATAGCCCTCGCTCTAGGTTTTAATTAGCTAATCAGTGGAACATGGGCTTTTAAGCGTGGTGGAGAATGCGTTTAAAGCCTGTCGTCAATACCTGTTAAAATGGCCTCTTCAGCTGTGGCTGCACAGGCAAGGCCATTGACTCACAGGCATTGTTTTTTATGGCATTCGAACTTGCTTAATGCTGCAATGAAACTCAATGAATAGCTGGGAGGGTAAGGTGAGTTAAGCAGCAGAGAATGGACCCAAACTGTACAGAGGTATCTGCCCATGGGTGTGTCACCATTTGTCTCCATTACTGATTACAGTTCACAAAGGTATAGAGATGGAATTTTCTTCTCTTATTATTTATCTGTGAAACTTCCCCTGTAAAAAAGATTCTCCTGCTCTGAGTAATTCTGCCTTCCACTTATTGCTCCAAATTTTACACAACAGTTAATCCAAGTATACATTTGTAGCTGTTAAGCTTTCTATTGACATCAGGTTGGCACAGATATGTTGACATTCATATAGTAACAAACAGTCAACTTACACACTAAAATTAGCAACGCAACTGCATGCATAGAGGATGTTAGTTGGCTTACAAAACAAAAGGAAAAACTACACCCAGTGAATCCTGGCTGACTTGTTTTGTGATTGACCGCTGTGTACACTTGTCACATACTGTAAATACCAGAGGGATTAAGATGGAGTGACACAGCGCCAAGAGACAGGCCAAGTACTCAGCAGCCACTATAAACTGTTTGGTAAATATGCTTGTGTGTGTGTGTGTGTGTGTGTGTGTGTCAGAGGTCAGGGTGGTAATGTGGAGGTCAGGGTGTGTGTGGTAATGAATTGGGATGACATGTTTTCTTTGTGTCCATATGCCTAGTGCCTTGAGTGTCAGTGTGTGTGAATGCCCACATGTCAGAAAACCCTCATTTATGAGCTTTATGAGCATGTGGACTCTGTCTGTGTGTGTGTGTGTGTGTGTGGACCAGGTATTCCTCATGTTGTGGGGACATAAATCTGTTTACACAGTCATGTTGTGGGGACTTGCCTCCCTTATGGGGACAAAAATCAAATCCCCTTAACGTAAATTATTATTTTAGGGTGAAGAGTTGGTTTAAAGTTATGGTTAGTTTAGGGTTATGTTAAGGTTAGCGTAATTGTTAGGGTTAGGGATGTGGTGGTTATGGTTAAGGTCAGGATAAGTCTCCAGGAAATATAATGTCCTCAAAAGTGATGGAAACATGACTGTGTGTGTGTGTGCCCGCCCTGGTGACACTCATGTTTACCTTGAGCTCAAGCGTGGAGGCGTCGTCTGAGTTTGGGTGACAACATGCCGGTGGTTTTCCAGAGCTGCATCGTCACCTGTGGTCAACAGTCAACTTCCAGGACAGTACAGGGGCCTCTGGATGAAAAACCACAGACTGGAGGGTGAGAGACAAAAAGACAAACACACATACAGAGAGGGAAAGAGGTTATTAGTAAAGCAGGAAGTGTTTATTACAGCTAATGCAACTGAAAAATAAAGACAAGGACAGGACAGGAAAAGCAAGGAAAGGAACAAAAGCTAGAGCTGAGCAACCAGGCTTTTTTACCTGTGTGACACTTTGTGTTTCCTCTCTGTTTCAAAACTAACCACTGGCTCTATCTCTGGGACAACTCCCACATAGCCACTAGTGGCCTGTAATTAGGACTTTAGTTTGATTTAGCTCCACTGTGATGATATGGCGCAGAGTTAGAAAAACACAACTGATGCAACCTAGAGCAACTGTTTAGTCTCTCACTGCTCAGACATTTGCATGCAGCCACAACTGAAACCAACTTTGCTTCCAGATCCTGCATATATGTGCACATACACACAGTTTCAGACACACACACTTGTATATACACAAGCACTTTTCTGGGACCTCTGTGGTAAAAAGTGACACGACAGGTAACATAAGATAAACTGCTTTTGACAGCCCAACACTTTTAAAAGCACTGTTTCATCACACCATTGAAATGACATCTTTTAATTAAGAGCTCTGATGAGGTGAGGCCAGTTAAATTATTCCTCATTGATTTCCCTGTTACCTTTTTATAACCACCACACAAGTAGAGCTGTGGAGCTGGGCACCATGAGTGTCTATACAAAATGTCACGGCAATCCATCCAATAGTTGTCATTGGATCAACAGTTTATATTTCTGTCTGGACCAAGGTGGTGAACCAACTGACCGACCAACTGACCAATCATACACCAGACCAACTTTGTCATCCCAAGCGCCATGCCGCTAGTTTTGCTACAAAGAGGCAGACATGGTATAGAACAAGTTTTGAGGCAATGTGAGAAGTTGCTCGTAAAGATGAAAACCTGATTAACATCGTTGTACTTTCAGTGTGTGTGCTTTGTTTTATTGATTATTTTTTTGGAGGTAGGATTATATTCACACATACATTATATACAAATAAGTTAGCAGCTGATAGTGTCCACACAATACAGTCAAATAACTTTGTGTTTATATCCAAATATTTCCTCCCGACAAAATGTTACTATGTGATTACAACATCCATGTAAGGCCATCAGTCCATCAGCTGCTGAAGAGTTTATCCTGTGTGTCATCATTACAGTGTAAAGCACAAAGTACAGATGAAGCTATAGAGGAACTCCCAGTTTTATTACAAGCTTTCAATCAAATGAGGCCCTGTCACTGTGAGACTTAATTGAAAGTTAAACCTTTAGATTCTGTCAGCTCTTAGATAACACTGAGGTATATATGATGACTGGCTGGGGTTTTGTTTCAAATATTGTAGTCTGGCACTACTGAAATACTAAAGATGACTTCAAATAAAGAAGACTTCTACAATATCTACCAAGGTATCATCCAGCACCACACATATTTGAAGTTCTGTTGGTGAGAAGAAATTTTAAGATGCATTCTGAAGGTCTTGTCTTAGCAGGCTAATTACAATGTTCTTTTGGATTAAACCCTTTTCCCTAAAGCAATGACAGATTAAGCAGGAGGTTTTGCAAAAGGCTCAGACTGCCCTTTGTGGTCTAAGCAGAAATGTTTCTCATTTGACAAATCCACTTTCTCGCCATAAAGACGACTGACCTTCAAACGTTACCATTTTAATCACTTTCAGATAAGACCAACTTCATAGAGTCTGTGGAGACATTTTTCCAAAAGTCCCTGCAGCTCTTTATCAACAACAGCTTCAAAAGATTACAGTAACATTGTTTTTTTTTTAACCACAATAAAACCTACACAAAATACATGACAAGGGAATTTTACGAAAACTAAGCACAGCTGAAAAAAGAGCTGTAAATGTAAAAGACAAAACCCTTTCATTTAGCTTGCTGTTATAGTACCATATATACCCAGATATAATCATGGACAAAAATGATCACACTAGATAAAAAATAAATTACTTAAATTATCTGAACTCATTCTGTACTGCATATGTGTATTTTAGACATGAAGAAAAATATAGCAACCTTAGACAAAGACAAAAAGCAGAGAATGCCATATAGGAAAATTGAATTCAATTCAGCGTCTATCACTACTATATTCTGCTGCTGTGCACACAGTTTGCTCTGCCACATCATCTGCCAGCCACAGTGCATGAGATCACCAGCACATTACCGCTTTACAAATCCACAGCTGCTTTTATGAGGTGTGATTGCTTGGCCCTGAGAACTCGGGGGAATTCAATATTTTTTCAAAGGTATAATACACACCGGTATCTGGCAATAAAGGAAAGAACAACAAAAGTGTCCATTTTCACTAGGAAAGCGTGAAGTAGGAAGAATATGAGGGAACTGGTCAGAGAGGGAGGAGAGGTGTGTGTGTGTGTGTGTGTGTGTGGAGAAATCGTTCACTTCTTTAATATGATGACACCAGGCCGGCTGAGGCCATTATCAACCTTGTAGACTGCTCTGAACACAGACAGACAGAGTGAGAGCACATCCCCACTTTAATAAAAGGGACCCTTTCCCATTGTCTGATTAGAAATATCATTTCCTGATGCCCGTCTTTTTCCCTCCATTAAATTGGTTGGAGCTGAGTAGGGATAGACTGTATATAATAAGCTGGAAGGAAGGAGGACTGTAAAATAACTGAGGTGACAGACAGGGAACGACTGCACAAGCTAACAGGCACATGTGAACACATATACATACATGTATGTATGTGCACACACCTCTACACACCATCGTGCACTTGCTTAAACCTGGTGAGGTGCGGGCGCTTTAATCTAAATCGTCTGCCTCTGCTTTGATTTGCTTCCATGAGTTTAATCTCCTGCCTCTTCAGCCTGTCCCTCAAAGAAAACACAGGCATAAATAAACCAGCAGCTTTCAGCAGGACCACACACACACACACACACACACACACACACACACACACACACTGGGTGACCTACATAACAAACCTGATCACCATCATTAACTGCAGTATCTTCTGGTATTATGCTTCAGTGTAAATCACATTATTCATGTATTCACACTGTTACTGAGATGATTGTTATGTAAAGTGTATTCCAGTGTGACATCAAGCAGTTGTATTTCATTGCTATCACTGTGACTGTTACTATCAATTAGTATCATAATTATTCATGAGGCTAATTATCATGTCATTTTTCACATGTGTACGTTAGAATCACTGCCACAGCAAATAGATAACGATTACTATTATTAAATGGTTCATCTCCGTATGTGTGTGTGTGTGTGTGTGTGTGTGTCTTTGCATGATTACATTATCATCACGAGGAGAAATGGCCGTTTTGGAATGAAACAGACACTCCTTCCCAGCTGAGTGAGGGAGATGGCCTGATAAGTGGGGAGATAATAAATAGCCCGATCCTGTCGTGAACAGCATGCAGACAGCCGCACAAACATACACTCATGTACACTCATGTACACACACACACACACAAAGACAGACACACACACACACTTGCACACACACACACACACACACACACACACACACACACACACACACACATATACACTTAATCTCTGTCCCTCTCTCTCTCTCTCTCTCTGCCCCTGTGGCCAAAAAGGCATCTGCTGCTCATGCTGATGTCATCTGGAGATAATAACCAGGCCCAGCATGGCACCGGGCCACAGCCAGCGCCTCAGACCCCCTCCACACTGTATGGGCTTACTACGATCTGGCAACCTGCAACTGGGTGGACTGAGGACCTGGCAACCCCCGGCTGGGGGGTTTGTGAAGGTGGGGAGATGAGGGAGGTGTTGTAGGCATGCAAAGTATAGCCGCTGGGCTGAAGGGCACCAACAGTGAACAGTTAACAAGTTACTCTGGGTATGTTCAGTGTCTGGCAACCCACAACTGGAGCGGATATACAGTTTTCTCCCCTGCTAGGAGCCCGCCAGCCTGAGTAACTGTACAGCTGAGGGAGCAGCATTGCCTGCAGTTGAGGGGGATATTTTACAAACAACAGGGACTGTAAACTGGCAGCAAAACCTACATGTAACCAAAGTGCTCCAATGAACACAACCTGCTGCTTCTGGGTGCAGATTGTGTGTCATGTTGTGTAAGTGTCCTAGGGTATGCACAGGTGAGGTGATTGTGTAAATATAACAAAGCACACAAGCTTTGTTATATTTTCAATTTACAGGGTACCATTTTTTTCAATTTTCAATGTACAGTTGCTTTATTGGCATGGTGCAGCAGTTCCATATACTGCTAAATATGTCACAATTCATGTAGAAGAGCAAAATATTAACAGATCCCAATATTTACCAGTTTTACTCAAAATGTGACAACTGTATATTGTATCACTGATAATATAGATATTGCACTTGTATTTTCACATACATTTTCTATTATTTCAAAACTGGGGAGAATATTCAGGCTATTTGGGGTGTATCTTGCTTTATTTTTAATAATATTTTTTAATAACTGTCACATTGGAACAAGAAGTCAGATTCAGTTCTTGATTGCTCTTTGATGAATGCAGTGTGTGTCTGTATTTGATAAAATTCAAGATACAGAATTAATGCCAGAAAAGGTGAATAACATGTCAATGCACAGATTAAAACAGCTAAAACACATATGTCTAAGAATATATTTATCAGTCCCCCTGCTACCTGTAAGTTAATAAAATCATCTTATTCCACGTTGTCTGACTTTATTACACAGTGTATATTCTGTATCAGCTTGTTCCAAGTTTTCATTAAAACTTTCACTGACTCATGTATTCTAACCCAAGACTCCATGGAGCACTAAATAAAATACCCAGCTGAACACTATGTATAGATGTATTTGAGTGTGTGTACATGTATATGTATTTGGGGATATATGTAGGGACATGAATATACAGTACCAGTCAAAAGTTTGGACACATTTTCTCATTCAAGGGAATGGGAAGGCGTGTCCAAACTTTTGACTGGTACTGTATGTTCATATACAGGTATGAACACATGTTTATGTATTGCATGTATCTGTCAATTTTTTAAGTAAGACACAAACAAGTGCAGGCTTCGAAAACAAATTTCCCCTGAGAAAATAAAGACAATTTTTCTATCTTCAAATGGAAACATTCTAGATGCCTTGTGCATCATCTCATACACGTTTCCCCAAAATTCAGCCTGACATGTTTTATATCTTTGGAAACTTTGGGACCTCTGACTTTTAAATTAGGTTCTGCGGTATTTGTAATGACAGACCGGCAGGTCAGTGAGGTTTAAGGGATCAAGATGTGTGCGTTACCAAAATTTGAATCCAAATTGCAGTATGAGTAGAATGATCAAAATTCCAAATTTGACACTGTATCTCAAACAGCATTTCTCTCCACGCTTTTATATTCCCAGCAAAGCACAAACCCATCCATCCACACACACACACACACAAACTGACATGTTACCACAAGGTCGGTCACTCTCGCCATAATTCACCTTGCCAGAGTCCTCTGTGGGTTAGTAAATCTATCTGTGTACACGATCACAGCGAGGTAAGAACACAGTATCTGCTCACCGCCCTCATGTGCTGAAAGGGGCTGAAACGAGAGAACAGAACCGAGGAATTGAGTTACTTTTGACAGGATGGCTCCCTCTCTCACCGCCCACCTTAACTGTGGTCCATTATAGGAGCTATTAAAGGAGCTAACAGGCGTCAATCTGCCCATTTGGACAGCAGCGAGTGGGTGGACTATTAAGAGGCTGCCTGGATGGCCTCTCCTATTGTCTTCCTCTCTTTCTCTCCTGCTGACACACTCAACCTTTCGCCTGCTCCATTTTTTTCCTCTCTGGTTTCGTCTATTCATTGTTATTTCTTTTTTTGCGTCAATCTTAATTATCTGCCTCCTTATTTCTTATATATCTCAAATTGCCTTCTTTAATTTTAC
The DNA here is from genome assembly GCA_038419695.1 of Scomberomorus guttatus. NCBI lineage: Eukaryota > Metazoa > Chordata > Actinopteri > Scombriformes > Scombridae > Scomberomorus > Scomberomorus guttatus. The sequence continues at coordinate 30,084,699 of CM076447.1, read as the reverse complement.
ATCTATCTTGCATCTTCCATCTCTTTCTTGATCTGCTTCTCCCTCTGTCTGTTTCTCTTAGACCTGCTCGTCTGCTATCTGTGGCCATCAAACCCTCTCTGCTGCCTGTGTCTGTGGAGAAGAAGGGAGTCTCGAAGTAGAAGAAATCAAATTGTCTGCTAGCGTCTAATTCCCCCCGACATCCACTTCAGCCTGGCTGTCTTTACCCGCATCCTGGAGGGAGGAGAGGGGAGGAGGAGGGGAGTAGGAAGATGGAGGATGGGATGTGGGGGAGCAGGGGGCGGTAGTAAATGAAGGAGCAGGGGTGAATGTGTGTATGTATCTGTGTGTGTGTACAAGGGAAAGTGTGTGTGTGGGGGGCAGTTGGCTGGAGGCGGATTCTGACTCCCTGTGCTTCTTGTCAGATCGACCGTGAATCAACCTGCGGCTTAGACCTCACCTCAGCATGAATTTCCAACACATGCACACCTGCACACACATACACACTGCACTGCTACATTTCCTCATGATGCCTGGACAGACTTACAAACATGCACTCAAAGGACAAACTACTGCATTCTTCTGTTATGATACAGCTACAAATAAAATAAAATACAAATTCTAAAAAGATTTTTGGGTGAAATAATGTAGCAGGTTCTAGTAAATACAAGTAAATCTGGACATGCCTACATGCATAATAAACATTCTTATTCTATATGTAGACCTAGACTGGTATATTAGAGGACCAAGGTGTGAACATATATCCTAAACTTAATTGCCCCTTCAGCTTTGATATGTGATAGTAGGGCTGCAACGATTATTTTCAATATTAATTAATCTTCAACATGTCAGAAAATTGTGAAAAACATTGATCAATGTTTACCAGAGCTCAAGATGCAACCTAAGATTTCATGTTTTGTCCCAACCAACAGTCCACAACCCAAAAGATATTCAGTTTACTATCATAGAGGACTGAAGAAAGTGAAGAAAATACTGAAGAAAATATTCACATTTAAGAAGCTGGAACTGTCGATCAACTAATCAAACCATCTATCCATTTTCCGCTGCTTATCCGGGACCGGGTCATGGTGGCATCAGACTGAATAAGGAAATCCAGACATCCTTCACCCCGGCAACACCCTCAGGCCAGAAGAGATATGTAGTCCCTCCAGCGTGTTCTGGGTCTGCCCCGGGGTCTCCTACCAGTTGGCCATGCCTGGAACACCTCCAGAGGGAGGTGTCCAGGAGGCATCCTATCCAGGTGCCCAAACCACCTAAGCTGGCTCCTTTCAATGTCAAGGAGCACTGGCTCTACCCCAAGCCCCTCCCCAGATGTCCGAGCTCCTCGCCCTATCTCTAAGGCTGAGCCCAGACACTCTCTGGAGGAAACTCATTTCAGCTGCTTGTATCTACAATATCAATCTTTCATTTAACCCCAAAGCTCGTGACCATAGGTGAGGGTTGGGATGTAGACTGACTGGTAATTTGGGAGCTTTGCCTTCTGGCTCAGCTCTTTCTTTACCACAACAGTCTGGTACAACACCCGCATTACTGCTGATGCTTTACTGATCTGCCTGTCAACCTAACGCTCCATCTTACCTCCACTTGGCCTCACCATGGCCTCAGATTTGGTGGATTTGGAGATTCTGTTCATGAAAATCACAAACAGACTTACTGCCAAAAATGCAGACAGAGCTCTCACTGTGGTTGTATAAGGACCGAATGGCTCTCAGTAACGGCTCTGGTACCCCATGCTTCTGCAGCACTGCCCACAAGGTGCCCCGAGGGACACAGTTGTAAGCCTTCTCTAAGTCCACAAAGCACATGTAGACTGGATGTGCAAACTCCCATGACCCCTCAAGTATCCTTGCAAGGGTGAAGAGCTGGTCCACTGTTTCACGGCCAGAGCGGAATCCGCATTGTTCCTCCTGAATTGAAGGTTCGACAATCAGCCAGAGCCTCCTTTGGCATAAGCTTTCCCCGGCAGGCTGAGTAGTGTGATCCCCTGATAGTTGGAGTACACCCTCCGGTCCCCTTTTTTGTAAATGGGAACCACCACCTCGGGCTGCCAGTCCACAGGCACTGTCCCCGATTTCCATGCAACAATGAAGAGGCGTGCCAGTCATGACAGTCCTACAATGTCTAGAGCCTTCAGCATCTCAGGGCAAATCTCATCCACACCCGGCTCCTTGCCACTGAGGAACCTTTTGACTACCTCAGAGACCTCTGCCAGGGATATGAGTGAGGCTTCCCCTGAGTGGTCCAAGTCTGCTACCTCCATAGAGGGCATGTCGGTCGGGTTTAGGAGATCCTCAAAGTGTTCCTCCCACGCCTGAGTTTTTGCTTCAGCAACCACTTGAGCTGCCGCCCTTTTGGCCCTTCGGTACGCATTTGCTGCTTCAGGACACCCCAGCCAGATCCAGAAAGCCTAATCATGTCCAGCTCTATTTGATAAGAATCTTGATAGGAATTGATAGATATTTGTAGAAATCTCTTATGGCCCGGTGCCACATAACATTCAATACATATAACATACTGTATATCTCAAAAATACAACACATTCAATATTTATCAAGAGCATTGGATCATACAAATGTTATAAAATATACAATTTAAAATTAGTTAACCAAAATGTTGTGTTTAAAATACAAATAGTAGCTAGATAGGTAGGTATTCTTGCACCTGGACGAATATAATATTACAGTAGCTGTAATCTAAAAAAGGATTTTAAGAAAACCTTCAGTACATTATTTAAAAAAAGTCTGTGAGGTTAGTTAAAATGTCCAAGCTTTCATTATTTACAGAACTCTGCAGCATGTGAATTGCATGTCACAGATGTGCAGCCTGAGTGAAGTCTATTAAGGAAATGCATTAACTTAATGTATTTACTTAATAGATGATCAAATATACTGCATCCATCACACACTTAGTCAGACCTTATTGATGCACAGTACGCACAGTATATTTTAAAAATTACTTGGTTGATATACTGTAAAATTATCAGCATTTTTACTAAATTTCAGCATTAGGATGAACCCCAAAAATCCTCTATAAAAGTTTTTTTTTATGCAGATCTCAATATTCCTCTACTTGTTTTTAATAAATGAATAATAATAAATAATTAAATTTAACACCACTTGTAACATAGATGCTTCTACATTCCTAGTGTTTTTCTGAAGATTAAAGTCAAGTTGATTCTGTCTTCTACAGGCTACAGAGTGGAATCATATAACGGTTGATACCTGCATTGAGACAAAACCCATGAAATGAGGTAATAACAGGAGACCTCCAGTCTCATCATTATCTGTGGTTTACTGTGAGTAAATGACATCATTATTAGAGGGTATTGATTGTCTTCTAGCTGGGTGACAGCAGGTCACCTAATAGATGGTGCTTATTCCAGCCAAGGCTACATTTATAGACTGGAGAGAGCTTAAGACCAACACATTAGCACTTCAGCAGAGATGGGCAGTAAACTACAAGATGTGATTATCGAACAGAACATTGACATTATGTCTGGTATTTATATAAAGACTGAAGAAATGAAAACATCTCTGCTTGCATTATAGTGCTCATAACAATTCAGCCATTTCTGTAATAATCATAATAATCCTCCATTTAGACCTACACAGTCATGCACAAGAAGATTGTAGAAGAAAAGCACACACAGAATTTCAACATAGGCCCACTTGACTATAAAACCAGGCTACACTAACAACAATTCACCCTCGTGTGTCTGTCCTGTGTGTCGCCGGAGTGCTAAATGGCACTGAGACAAATTGTTTTTCTTCTAATAAATTACCTAAAAGGCCAAAATAACTAAGGTTCTTATTGTCTTTTTGTCTTACTATAGGCACTCCACGAGAATTGGAAATATTTTCCAAGCCAAGGACACAGCCATTTTACATGACCAAACTCTAGGAGTATTTGACTGTGACTGTCTTTATTAGCCAGCTTTATGTGATTCTTCCTCACTGTCTCTCTATTCCCACAGTACATACATTTTTTTATAAACCCTTCTTTATTCTTCTTCTTGCATGTCTTTTCTCACTGCTCCAATGTTTTCAAGTTACAACTAAAATCTTCAGGCCTTTTCAGACATTGAATATGTTTCATTGCTGGCTTCATCTATCTGTTAAAGTAATGGCTTTTTGTCATTCAGACATGTGTCTTTGACATGAATATAAGATTATTCAGACATGACAGGACATTTATTAAAAGAGACATACGTGGACAAGAGTGATGAGAGGATTCACCTCAACGACTTAAAATTGGGTCTTTCACTGTGTTTCCTTGCTTATTAATTAATTTTATTCTATTCATAAATTAAATATAGAGAGATAGAGAGAGATAAATTTATTACAGTGATCTTAGAAGGTGGAATTTAGATGCACATTTCTCTCTCTCTCTCTGTACATGTTTAACCCTGTGTTGCTGTCGTCTTTAGGTTAATCCTATGGCATTCAATTAAGATTCAAGTCAGAGGTGTTGTATGTTACTCGGTCTGACCTATAAGATTGCCATTGTGACTTTCATGTAAAAATGACTTGGGGGCTTATTCAGACATGAGACCAATGTAAGATTAATGTAAAGACATGCATTTCTGAAAGGGGCTATGATACTATCAACTTTCTACTGGTTTTGTTACTTTATAACACAAAACTGTCAGCAACAACAAAACCCTTAATCCTATCTGAAAATGCAAAGCAAAAAAAAAACAAAAAAAAAAACCCTGAACCTGAAAGTCAGTGTTCTTTTCAACAATGTAAAACTCAAAACTTCTAAAGTTCTCGCCTTTAACTCTTCTCCTTTGCTCTCTTTATCCCCTCCTTCTTTCTCCTCCTCTCTTTCTCCAAATCCTTCTTTTCCTCCCTAACTGAGTAGGATGGTGCTGCCAAGTGGTCGGGCCATCTCCACAGTGACTCTGACCCTGGCATTGTGTATCTCTGACTCTTGCTGACCTCTGGGCACAATGGCTCCACTTACAGCCTTCCAGCCTGCCTCAACCCTCACTGTCAGCCAGAGAAGGGAGGGGGAGAAAAGAGTGGGTGGTGGATTAGAGGAGGGGAAAGAGGGAGAGAGAGATATGTGTGTGTGCGTCTGTATGTGTGAACATGCATGATACAGTAAGTCAACTTGGTATGGTGACAGCCATTCTATTGCTTCTATTGTGAAATGCACATTACATTAACCCTAATGTTCCCATTATTTTCCTCTAAATTACATATTTTTGCTCACTGTTTGACAGTATCACACACATACACACACACACATGCACACGCACGCACACACACATACATTTTCTATTTTCAGAAAGATTTGGATAATTTGGGTCTGTATAAGAATGTGTGCAGACAAGTTTGTAGTAAATGATCTGTGGTGTTGAGGAAGAGATGCCAAACATCCTGATTTGTGTTCCAGGTGTTTTAAAGGTGGTATCCTAATTATTTCTTCATTAGTAAATAATCTGTGTATTATATAACAAACAGAGCATTGCGTTGACTATTTGGTGGTGTTACTAAGCTGATGGGCTTGTCATGGGAGGTTCGAGGTGACGATTCCAATAAAATCTATTCAAAGAAGACATTGCACTAGAAGCTACATTTTACATACACCATGTGTCTATTTTTACATACTGATATTAAACAAAAACCCAGTAGTGTCACACTTTGCAAGCTGCTGTATTTTCAAAGTTTTGTATTTGACTGATGATAAACACCAACACAACTCAACACAACAACACAAAACAGATTTGCTGTCAACCTGTCACTACATGGTGACATGCAGGAAGTTACAGATTTCAGTTTTTATATCCTATAACAAATATTCCTGACTGTCTGATTAGATATTATCCCTATAGTTGCTTGAACACAAGAACACAGCAATTTTTATACTAGTAACCTGAAAAACAGACATCAGTGTAATGCAATCAGTTTTTTCAGCTTATGCATCAAAAACACAATCTGTTGTGCATATTTGTAGTAGATGATTATACATGTTAGATGATTTTAAGTGGTGCACACATTCCCATACAGTATATTCAACCTCAGAAATGGGCTACATTTACATAAATTATACAATAATCAGGTTATTGGTGATTACAATCCATTTTACATGAGCGACAAAAAAGTGACAAGCAGTCACACATTAGCAACTTGGCTATTCTTAATTACTGAGGCTCCTAGAAACAAACACAAGGAGGTAATGAAGAGTAATGGTAGTTTCCTTTTTTGTGTTTTGAAATTTGCATTGTTTCTAGATTTTAACGCAACATTTGTGCGTTCACTTTCGCATGTATTTTGATGCATGTTGTGTTTCTGGATCTTCAGTGAATGTCTTTTGGTATTTGTGCTTTTACCATCTTGTATGTGTTCTGTCCTTGAGGGTCATACTTAATACATCTAAAGTGTATTCATGTTGACACATGTCTCTATTACACTAATACTTGTAACACTGCGGTACTATGAATATTACTGTGATCATTACTATTAACAGCAGAATCATGTAGAATGAAGCCTTGACCTCAGTTCTCAGTTCTTCACATCACTGCTTTGCAATCACATTGTGGTGTGTATTATTGGTCACTGTACCTTTGTGATCAAACACAAGGATATACACCTTTTGTTTTACCTGGTCTGTGCCATTAAGCTACATGCATGTCTTTAGGGATAAAAAAAAAGCCACTGATGATGATAGATGCTGGACTGGCTGTTGATACTGCTGTTGTGCACTGAGGAACTGTTGACTGAGCAGAGTGTGTATATGGGTGTGTGTGTGTGTTGCCTGGAGAGACTCACACATGGGTTTACAGCCACTCCTATGTGACATCTTTCACACCATGCCAGGTCATCACAGGGTCACCACTCTGCGAGGAGAGATTTCTACTTTAGTTTTAAATTCCACACCCAAGAACAACAACAAAATTAAAGAATGAGATCAATATCATCAACAACTCTTGCTGGTTGACACTAAATTAGAAAATAATGAAATTACTATAAATTACCATAACTATCAGTACATGTCAGTGCAGTTTGGCTTTTTTCAGTGAGAAGTGTGACACAAATGGCTTTCTGACCAGTTTTATCTGGTGCTGTGTGAAACTGCTGCTGAGCAAACCCTTTATAGCTACACTAATTGATTAATGAGTTAATTAATAAATTTCACATTAACAATAAATCAAATGACTGTGTAATGTGTAATTAAGGTGTAATTCACACTTACAAAACCACATGATAATCATTACCAACTCCGCTGTCCCACTCAGATCTACTGAGTTTTCAACCTCTTTTAGCCCCTTTTTTTGGTTTCCAGCCCAGGACTCCTCACTCATCAACAATGTTTCTATATGCAGCGGGCAGCTGTTTTCAATAAAAAAGCTCTGATAAACCTACTGTACCCTTCCTGCCAAGAACCAAACAACACAGAGACAAAATAAGTGACTAGCTGGTGAAGAAAGAGACAGATATTTCCCTTATGAGTTTGTCACAGAGCTAAAAGGAGACTGAATATTGGACTTACATTTGCCAAGTTTCCAGAAAAACTCCACATGACTCCAAATGGAGGCTAATGTTGCTCTGTGTCTGTTGGATGTGTAAACTGCAATAAGACCAAAAAATTACATTAATAAATCAATCAATTAGTCAATGTGGCTTTAATGTTTATCAAATGAAATAAATCTACAGTATTACCATAATTTTATACCTGCTTTGTCAGGTGGTATGTCCAAAATCAATCCCTTATTCAGTTCTCCCTCAAAGGCTATAGTGAGAAGTAAATTGAGATTTTGGACACTACAAGTGTAGTGTTGCAATACTATTGGTTTTGTACATCTATAAAATGTGACACATTGCATTGTGGGATTGTTAGTAGAAAGCGTTGTAAATCCATGGGCACACATTTTTAAAATTCCTTTGTGTGATTTTTTGAGGAATCCTGACACTCAAAAAACATGGTGGACCTTAAATATAGTGCACTATATAGTAAAGAGGAAGTGATTTTGGACACAGACGGGGACAGGTCTCTCAAGCACAGTCTGTAAATGCAGACACAGTCCTGACAGGAGCTCTAATCAGGCTAAATAAGTGAAAGCACCTGTGTGGGTGGACCATGTGTGTGAGTTGGTGCAAGCAAAAGGTATTTATTGCTTACCAATGGCAACAGGAAAGAAAAAATATAATGAACAAATTATTTTTGAAATAAAACCCAAAACTTACATCGTTGTTGCAAATTGTAAATTTTAGGTTACAGTGTATTTGTTCCTAAAACTGCAGCAAAAATAGGACATAAGCCATTTTCATGCTATTGCAGATATAAAATCCTTAACAAAAACTCACATGCTCATGAACTACAGCTGAAGTTGGTGAGTAACAATTTTTACTTTTTTTTCAATTTTAATTTGTTACTGAGGTATAAGAAATGTACTGAGCAGATCTCAAGATGGCCGTATTGTTTTTAATTAATGTGACAGTTTAACTCTCACATCAAGGAGGGAGGAATTTGGCAGCGAAAGGCGTTTCTGACTGTAGGATGAAAGCGTTCACACTTACAGCGCACAGACACGGCTCCTGCCTGTAAATCTCACACAGATATGGACATAGACAGATATGCACACACACACACACACACACACACACACACACACACACACACACACACAGACTTAGTGTGATTTAGGGTAATAGTAAATAACAAGCCTTCTGCTCTGACATCCAACCTCTATCAATTAAACATCAAATATTCTTCCCAACAGTTTTGCTGCCAAACACATTCTTCATTCCTTTAATCCCAAAAGCTGAAACTGAACCCAGTTAAAATGCCAGTGGAGAGCGAGCGAGCGAGAGAGAGAGAGAGACAGGGGAATCAAAGCATGTTAATCTAGCCCTACAGTGCAGTATGCAGTGTGTATGTGTGTGTGTGTGTTTTTTAAAAAAAGAGAGCCAGAGTAGATGCATATAATCATTTTTCTTTTTGAACCCCCACCCCTCTCTCTCTTTCTTACCCCTTTCTCCAGCCAGCCAAGGTTTCTATCTCCCTCCCTCTCTCTCTCTCTCTCTCTCTGTGTGTCACTGTCTATAATGCACTCTGACAACACACAAATCACTGGAGTGGTTTCCCAGCAACAGGAGGGAGGGTTTGGGGTTTTGGACCCTGATGGAGCCAAAAACGTCTTCCAGGAGAGGAAATTGATTCAGTGGAAGTCTTAAAAAAATCCTTCAGATCCAGTCAATAATCACCACCAGATAAAAGAGGGGGGTGTGATGGTAGGGGGTGTGGGGAGCATTGATTATCCTTGTTTTCTGCTGCCCAGTACACACAGGCAGTAAAATCAAGAGCTGGGAAACAGCCACAGAAACAGCATGATAGTCAGATAAAAGACAGTGGTGCTTTGGGCTTGTGATCAGAAATCAAACTGTCCCCTCTCATCTCCCCCTGCTCTTCCTTCTCTCAGTAGGATCCATGTTTTCCTCTCTCAACCACTCCCTCTTACTGACATTCATTTCTCTCTGCCTCCCCCCTGAGGCAGCTCAAGGTCATGGCACTGCTTTCAGCCATCAAATGAGGCTCAATCAGAAAATGGGAACTGCAACTGATTAAGGATTCTTTTACTTTTTAAAGATCCAATTATTTCCTCCATGTTTTACTACTTTACAATAAGGCATACTTACAAGGTTTATGAATTTAACTAATGACTTGCTGTTAATTAGTATTTATCATCTGCAGATTAGTAATAATCCCTTATGATGTACAAAAGACTTTGGGTAGGCAAGTTGTGAACAAAAGGATCCTTACATAAACTAAAAGATAAAAATTATATGGCTCATAACATGGCAACTTAAACATTACTTGAATGTATGTATGATCTGTAAAGCACTGGGAAATTATTTATTAACATTTAATTAAATCATTACAATTTACAAACCATTTATAATTTACAAATCCTATATAATCCTTTATATACAAGTATGCCTAATTGTAAAGTGGTATAGTAGTATAGACCTAACTTTCAAAATGTACTGTAGTCTGAAACTGCTGCAATAGAAGTAGAAATTATCTGTAGTGCTTGATAATGATCTTACAGCAACCTCATTGTACTTGACGTAGGCTATTCGTGACTAAATAGATATTTGCGGCTCACGTTTTTCAGTACATGCAGAGAAGGAGTGACCAGCTGGAGCCTGTGAAAAACTAGAAAAATGTCTATTCAAGAAATATGAGCAGGTTTATTACATTAAACTACAAGTAGATTTTTAATACGGTATCATTTGAATTAAATATTCTGCCACTCACAGGGACCTTGTAAGCTTATTACAATGTTCTGCTCCTCTGTTTCCAATTGTAACTCAGTGTGAGCATGTAGTGAAGTACGCAGGTACATGGAAATGTTAAAGAGGTGTGAGTTTAGGCCTGAGGACAAATAGTCAATCAGAGCTGAGCACAGCTGCAGAGCTGTAGGCTAAACTGAAATTATCGGACCGGAAAAAAAAAACCCGCTTCACCGACATTCAGTTTGGCTACAGTAAACTATTTAATCTCTTCCACAAATTTAACTTGACATACTTTCGGCCAGTTTACAGAATAACACAGTCCAATTAAGCTAGCAGGTGTTAGCTCACCTGTCCGTGAAGCTTCAGGTGAAACCCCTCCGATGTCACAGTGTTTGGAGAAAGTTAATAATATTGACATTAAATAAACCAAATGCGGAGATACAGTAGGCGCTATACTGTGGGGTCTTCCGTTGAAATCAATGCTGCGTGAAATCTTCCGTTTCCATCTTGCTCCCTCTTGTGGTGACGCAGCTCAAAATAGCATCTAAATTGCGCACGCGCCGCTGACTCTGAATTAAAGTTTAAATTGATTGCACCTGAGGCGTTTTCAGAACACGGAAATATAATTATCAACGTAAAATATAAAGACAGAAGATTGGACTTCCAACAGCTTCAGTAAAATGAGCAATTAAAAGATGAAAACGTCATAAATGAAGATTGTGAAAATCAAGTTTTTTTCAGCTTAACATGTCCATGTGGTGTTTTTCTAATGTTACAAGACGTATCAAGAGCAAAATAAACAGTCAACGCCATGACTGAGCATATCTGCATTGAAACTGCAGTGTAGGACACTTGCCAGTATGTTGGGAACAAATTATATGGTAAGAAAACTACTGAATTTACTGTGTGTTTATTTTCTATATTAGACCAGACAGGTGTCACATTTTTCAAATCTCATTTTGGTACAAACAATATCTGAACATTGAACATTCTGTCTTATTAAAAATAAAAATCCCAATAGACTAGGGACATAAAATTGTGTCTCATATTTAGCCACAGGACTTATTATTATGCTCCTTTAAAACAAACCCATAATCTCACCATATCAAATTTACAGATTTTATTCAAAGAGGATGCATGTTGCCAAATCATTTGGGTTTTAGATCACTGTTGTGTTGAGGACCTCTGCTGGCTCTGACAGGACAGTCTGTTGCATCTGTTGACCTCAGGGAGAGCTGCATCTCTGCCCTCCCTCTGTCTGTTTTTGGAAGTAGAGTGGGGACAGTAGGGGCTCTGCTTGTGGAGTGGAGTGCTGTGCCTACTAGCCAGTGGTCTAAGCTTTTTCCTCTCCCCTTGGTGTGGAGGGTTGGACGTCTTCTCCTGCTCTGCTTCCCAGATATCCAGCAGCATGCCCCATTGATCAGGGTATCCTTGCGTGGACAGACTGGGAGCTTCAAATGAAGATGTGGCAGGCACGCAGATCTTAGAGGCCACAGTCTTTCCCGGAAACAACATGTTCTTGCCCTCCTCACATGCAGCTGGTCCATAAGCTTCACATAACCAAGAAAATAACATTCATGCACAAATATGATTTTCAGTGACAGTCAGGATACATAATATTTACAAGAATATTTCACAAATGAGATGCTCAGCAGTGCAGGCACAAGTTACCTTTCTTTATCCGTTTTGGTATCATCTGTTTTTTGTTGGAAGACATTGTGGCATCTAGTGTAGTTTGTGCTGTGAATCCTCAGATTACTATCAGCAGGTTCAGTGACTTAAAACTTTCAGATGGATAATATCATTTAAAAAATAATGACAATAGCATGTATACATGTTTTTCTTTAAACGTACTTATATACATTTCTCACATTTTCACACACTTGTTTGTATGAAATGTTGCCTCTCTTCATAAAAGCCTGAACTAATTCCACCTGAGACATTTTGAAAATACAAAAAGATAGTTATTAATCTTAGAACACTGGAGAGTGAAACACTTTTGAAAGCTTTATTTGTTCTGAACAATCAAACTGTTTTAATCTTTCCAAATGAACCTTTCCATCTTTCAGCTGCTTTCAACTAAATTCACATTTTCTAGTTTTGGAAAACTCAGTAACCTAAACATTGACACAAAAACACATAGGCTGTAAAAATAGTAACAGAGCAACAACAACACACTGCAATGTTACATGAATATTATGAGTCTCAAACTTTTATGAATGCAGACCATTAAACTCACGTCAGAAGAGTTTCGTCTAAAAACCTGTAAATCTGTTGTGGAAGAACAGAAATGGTCACTGATGTTTACTGACCAGTAAGTTCAATTTCTAATTATTATCTAGAAGGATTTTGGGAATAAATCCTTGTTGTCAAAGTAACAGAAGTGTATACTGTCACTGCAGTTTTACCAGTTCTTTTGCCGAATTTTGGTCCACTGCTAACTCTGGAACACAATTAATTTTTTTTTTTTATTGTTTTCTCTTAATAATAATCACATTTTATGCACACTGATTTTAAAAAAATCTGATGGAAATATGCTGCAAAGTATTCTAATTAAGCACAAGAAATGGTTGGCACAACCACATCAATAAAAGGAAATCCCTCATAGTGGGAGAAATTATCTACAACATATTGTAGAGATACAGTACATACTCATAATAAAATGTCCTCATGATAAGTGTGTACATTTGACCTTACACCTGTATTTGTTTTAAAGAAATGCCTCAAAAAGAGAGGCAACACACAGTCAAAAATGTTTCTGGGTACAGTGAAGAATGATGCAGCTTTGTACACTATTAAAAAGTATAAAGCACATTATGACAGTCCTTCATTCAGTTACTCATAAGTATCATAGATACATACATGTGCTTACAAAAATATTTCTTGTAAAGCTTGTTTATACTATTATCAATATATTCACAACAAAAATACAAAAAAGCCCTTTTTAAATTAATTTAAAATTAAAGTTCTTCTTATTTTTTTCTTTTCTATTTTGCCTTTCACCACAGGTCAGGCTCCACCCAGACGATCTTCTTCTGCTCCTCCCAGATGACGGTACGCAGGCTGGTCAGCAAGGAGGCCTGGTCACACCAGGAGTCTGGAGCCACGCTGTGATACAGACATGGCAGCTTGTCCAGCAGGGGCTCCTCGCTCCTCGAACACGCCAGCAGCTGCTCCTCTGATTGGCCATGGCGCTGCAGCTTTGACCTGGAAATGTTGGGAGAAAGAAAGAAAGAAACTCATTTTTCATTCATTTTTTGATCCAATTTTTGTTTGCTGGTGTCAGTTTGGGATTTTTGTTCATAGTTCTAATGCAACAATCATAACAATATATTTCTATATTGTACAGCTACAATTGAGTTTAACAAAACCAAATTATTCAGTTCTCTAAAACAGTGAACATTAGGTTTTGAATCAGTAAAAACAGGCTTGCTTCTAGGTGCAGGCTGAACATAACCCGTTGCAGCCACAAGAGGACATACTGTAACTGTTGTTTTATTTTTTTTAGTGGAAAAAACTGTGTATTGCTGTTCTTGTGCTATTGCTTATTCAAACTATAATCAGAGGCTGTTCATTAAAAGTGTAATCCTGTTTTTTGGTTGAATATCATTCAGGGAAATGTAGGATTAAAGTAAATTACATGATTTAATGACAATGTAACTACTGAAATACACTGAACATCACAACGTCATGATATGTAACAGTGCAATAAAGGCTGGATTACTTCTTTAAAGTTGAGCATTTCATGTAAATCATTTAAAGGATGCAACATGAAAAAGTGTGGTTTTAATAGCCTTTCTCATTTCTATTACTATTTAGTCACAGAGGTTATTTCCTTCCTGGTTTGCAGCAAAAAACAAATACATCAAATGTTTAACAGGAAAAATCTGTTGTGCAAAATAGACCTTTATTACTGCCTGAAATTGGAAATGGAGGCAACGAGTGACAAAAAAGATTGTGAGAATTATTGTAAACCTGTGTAACAAGTGATGATGAGTAATTGTTTCAATGTTTGATTTGCACTCTCCTATTTCACAGATGTGTAACTGTGTGTCAGTATCTATTTTGGAACTGAGTGGTAAGTTAACATCTAAATTTATCTGTTTCTACAGCAGTGAAAATATGAGCTAGGATGTCAGTGAGGTGATCAGTTTCACATATAGCTAAGTACGCATTCCCGTACCTTACAGAGATCATCTAAATGTCATGTCAGAGTCTTGAGCAATGAGGTAGGTTCTGCCAGCATTTCTATGAAACGGGAAGGGAGTTTACCTCAGTTTACGAGCACTACGTGCAGACTGTCTGATAAAGATGATGATAGGGAAGATCTCTGCCCTGTGCAGACGACGCACGCAGTCCAGTCCCAGCGGCAAAACACAGTGAATTCCCTACAGGATGAGGAGGCAAAAAGATGGAATATGGGTAAAAAGAGGTTTTTAAATAAGCATGATTTAAAGAAGTACAGAAAAGAGAAAATATGTTTATTTGTTTTCTTGCTGAATAGATAGGAAGATCAATATCACTATCATGTCTGTGCATTAGCTATGAGTTAACATTGGGAGTCAATTAGCTTAGAAGGGGGAAACAGCTATACTGACTGTCTCCAAAGTTTGCCTACTTCACTACTAGCGGGCTGGAGTCTCTGTGTTTGCCTGGTGACCACAGGACTGCAGAAAGTCACTGCTCCTGGAGGTTACTCGCCAAGAAATTCTTACTGCACATATAACTCTCTGTAAAATCACAACTTATCATTTCATTAAACAAATAAGATACAGTGTATTCATTTGTAAGCTTTAGAGGTGATGGTAGGCGAGAGCCATACTAGCTGTTTAAACCTGCCAGTCTTTATGCTAAGCTAAGCTAATCGCCTCCTGGCTGTAGCTCCGTATTTAACAAGCCAACATAGCAGACATACATATCCATCCTCTCATCAAACTCAAGCAAATTATCTATTTCCCAAAATGTCCAACTATTCCATTAAGAACAGGACTAATAAAGTGAAATATATTTTAAAGCAGGGTCTGTGGAAATGTTTGGATTGGAAAATGAAATGAAAATGCCAATCAGTGTTTTAACTTTTTTTCTGACGTCATCCCTCCCCACAAGGAAACATTGAACTCAGAACAGCAGGGAGTGGGGAGTGACGATACTAACTTACCCCCAAGGGAAGATAGACTCAGAGCCTACAGGTGGAGGTGGGGCTTTCGAAACGTTATATGAATGGCAGTGGAGGGGAGTATGCCATTTGAATGGAGCGGTGACTCAACATGGGCTGCCTGAACTAGGTCACAGGCTTCCCTTTATTTAGGGTGAAAGCTGATGATAGCAATTTACTAGCTGTGAACAGTGAGACTTAGTGTGGAAGCAGTTTTTTTTCAGTTTTTTTTTTTAAATTAAAAAGACTTAAATGTAAGTCTTAAGTGTCTAATAACACAAATTAGCCATTTACTGTATGTCCTTCCCACCCTCTTTCACATGACTAGTTACTAAGCCCCACTATTGAGTCCCCAGCCATCACAGCCATCTGATTTCGTGTTGAAAGCTCTGACCTTCTTCATGATTTTCTCGACACTCTGCAAGGTGTAGCAGCAGTTTCCTCCCTGCTCACACTCCTCCAAGATCTCAGACCTCTGCAGCCGGGCTGCGTGATCATTGGAGCTCAGCGCCTCTGCAGTAAGGATGGGAGAAAACAAAGGAAGGAGTGAAAATAGAAACAGTGATGGGAAGAAGAGATTACATATAGAAGTTGATATAATAAGGTCATGAAAGAAGAATCACGTACATCATTATTTTCTTTGCATTTTACCTCCAGTAGTTGCATTATCTCTGATCTATTTATCTATTTTTAATTTGGCGTATTATCTTAAACTTTATTTGACTTTCTTCTATATATCCTGTGTTTTTGTACTTGTACATATCCTGTGTCTCTGTTCTATATTGAAAAATTTGACTTCAGTAGCATATGCTCAGGTGGAGAAAGATATGAAATATGAATGCCCAAGGTTGAATTTCAGCATATAACAACAGAGTTTCTCCTACCAGGCTCACAGAGCTGAAAGCCCTGCCAGCCTCCCAGCTTCTTGTCCAAGATGCGTCCCAGAACGGTGGGCAGCAGCAGGACAGGCCTGCAGACAGGTGGATAGTGGGGGGTGACCAGAGAGTAGGGCATGAGGGTTACACAACTTCTGGGTGCTGATGTATCACCTAAATGGGAAAGAATGTGTATTAAACAAATGTCACAGCAGATTCAAAAAGAATAAAGCAGAGTATTTTTACACTTTTGTGACTGTGCTGATGCATGTTCTGGTACCTGACTCAGTGCTCTTGGTCTGTTCATCCTCCACGCTGACCCACAGCGGGTTCCTGCCCTGCCTCCCTGTGCTGACAATCCTCACTGCTTTCTGTTGATTCTGAGGCACCACACGCCCAGCCTGGTGAAGGAGAGGAATATTCCCAGAGGTGACCTAAAACTGTGAATGTGAATGGGGGGTCACGGGGGGTGGCAGTAATTAAATTATTCTTACCTTTTGAGACTTCTTTGTTTGAAAACTCATATCTTCAATTGCTCGAATCAGAAGTCGCTGTGCCCTGTGACATTAGAGGATCATGAAACAAAAACCTCCAGTTTCAAGTACTGTGAGCGGTGATTTCATTCCTCACATGTCTATATTCTTCATCAGTGTATTTACCTGTAATAGTTGGGTACGGTTCCACTCTGGAGGTCCAGAAGCTGACAGGGGTGAACTTGGCTGGCGTGCCAAGAGTCTGTGGTACCATCAGGTCGTGTGTTGGTCACATGCAAGATGTCGTTGCAGGACACAGCCAGGGTTCCACTAGGGCCAGCAAAGAGGGACATGTTGACACGCACGTAGAAGGAGTCTCCTGATGACGTCTCATTCTTCTGCAGCAGCTGTAGCAGCGCCTCGTAGTCTGAACAATAAGAGAGCACTTTAACTAAAGCCCTTGTATAGTTACTATATCAAATAGATAGATACTATCAAATCAATTATACTGCTACTGTTTTGAAAGAATTTGTAATAAAATATCCATAGTCCTCCACCCATCACACCCAACAACAGAATTATCTGTACCTACACAGACAAAAACAATTAGATAGCATAGCATTTAATGGACAGCAGAGGAGCTACTAATATTGGATTGTCTATTAAATCCTGCTGTGGTCTTTGCTTTGTCCGTAGATGTGAGAAGTATGTAAATGGAAGCCATGACATGAATGCAAATTTTATTTATTTACTTATAAAGTTATTAAACTATGTTTTTTCTCAGCCTAACTGATAGTAACTACTATACTTTAAAGAACTTTGAAGTCACTGTGATTTGATATAATACGGACTGTATTATATCAAATACAGACGTTGTATATGTGTTTACATGTGTCTGTGAGTGAAAAATTTTTTTAGTTTTTTGTTGTTATTACTATGTAATGTCATGACGCTGTTAATTACAGCATGAGCACAAATTGTCCCAATGCCACTGAACTGGAGTTATGCAGTAAAAAAAATGTTTTTTTTAAACAAAAAAGTTTTTATCATTGGAAATGTAAACTTATATGAATTATTTACAGTATGATTATTCAGAAGAGAAATGAGATTTACTTCACTTAAACGCTGTAGAAATTATTCATAATGAGACAAACGACAAACAACATTTTTTAAGGTGTCTCATTAAAAATGTTTCAGGTACATGCTGTGGGGACGTACCATCTTGCTTGGGCCGGAGGGAGAGGTGGCAGAGGCCTGTGACCTGCGGCGGAGAGCCCATATAGCTTCCTCTAAAGTGGAATCCTCCAGCACCATCCTCAGAGCCTTCTGGTTCTGCTCGTACTTCACCTGCAGAGCAGTATGATGAGAGACACCTTCACAGCAGGCAAGATGAATACAAGTACTGTGTTCCAAAACACACTTCCACTTACCTCCACTATTTGTGCCCCAGGACTGATGCCAACAGTATGGGCAGCACTCCCCTCTGACACCTGGTGCACAAACACTCCGGTCTTATTGCCTCCCACCACTACCAGCTGGTTGAGCAGCGCCTCCCCCTGGAAGGAGATGGTGAGGATGCGGCCGTTGACGCGGATGGGCTTTCGGCGAGAACGCATTAGGAAGGGAGGTGCTGAAGTTCTAGACAGGCTGAGAGGAGATTAAAGGCAGGATAGAATGCTTCATTGAACACCATTTAGAGATTATTGTTTACTTTTATAAAAGGAAACTTTTTTCTTCACATTGGGCATAGATAAAATCCATTAAAGATAAGACAATGTGCTCTGTAAGTGGTAGAACAGTGACACATTTTTTCTGTACTTCAGCACATTGGATTTGAAATGTTTAATAGTTTAGACGCAAGCGCTTCTGGTTGTTTCATATAACACTGTAGGAATTGTCGCTCTTTTAATACATTACATTTTAGGGGAAAGAAATGTATTGGACAATTTACAGCTATGTAACTTTTGAAAGAAGAAATAACACAATCTTCCTTTTTAAAAAAATTAAAAAATTCATAAGCAATAAAACGCACCCTTGTATAATTCAGTACACTTTGAGGTTTTGGTGCTAAGCCTAAAATGGTCTGGTATGACCAGTAGCTTCTGGTGGCTAATGTTAACTAACTTAAGACTTTGTGAATCTTCTTTACTTTTGTTGCTGTTACACTCTGTTTTATCATTTACCCTTATTCTGTAATGGTCACTTGTGGCTACAGTGACCACTGTTCAACAAAAGTTACGTAGTCTCATCTTAAAGTTAATTTAGTTATTGTATTTATTATTTGGTTACCTGTCTGTATTTTATATACAGTCTATGGGCTATGAATAAAAAGGTATTGTTACATTTTAAATCTGATATGCTGGAGAAAAGAGCCAAAACAATGACAAATCTGTCACTCCCCTACTTCAAGCCTACACTGTATGAGCTCTTACTGGATGTTGTGTGTCTTTCAGTAATGAAGATTATTGATTATTAATCCAAATTACCATTATTACTTTCTATGATTCACCTTAAGAGTATGCACAGCCTTCAATATATAGTATGTCTCACACAATCAGGTAGACTGCCGTCTGTTCTACTCAAAAAGGCTAAGTAACATGAAACTCTTAATTTATAACAATGTTGGTCCAGTGGATCACCTCACCTGTCAGCACTGGTGCCATTAGAAGAGGAAAGCCTTGGTGTCTGTTTGTCTTCACTCCACACTAAACAAAAGAGAGGCTGTTTAATGATTTGGTATCAAGGTTGTTTCCCTGGAAATAATGTGTCAGAGTTAATGTGTCACTTTGCAGCTGCGGCACAGGTTCAACATTGAACAATAGCTGATGAAGGTCCTGCCAAACAACAGCACACCATGAACACCCTCCACACAGACACGCACACACAAAAACGCACTCACTTAAACAAAGAGAGTTCATATGGTTTCTAGGCATACCACTGGGGAGGAACACAAAGTCGTCCAGTAGAGAATCGGTCTCCACTGTTTCCAAGCTACAAGAGAAAAATGACAACAGCTACATGAGCACCTGTGTCAGATTCCTCAGTCTCCTTCTCACACAAACAACCATGTACACAGTCACACACAGTATTAATCTTGAGGTACGTACTTTATACTGAGTTAGCTTTAATAAAAAGTGTATACTTTTATTTTGATACAACTATCTGGTTAGACTGGGTTGGTAGTAATAATTACAGCATAATGATGACAAAGCAGAATCTTTTAACAATTTCTCTTATGTAGCAAATACAAGAATTGAGGGATGTGAGGTAGTTGCAGCATATGTTCTATGATTTACTCTTGATTGCAGTTATTTGTGCCCCTTCCTGTAAATCCTAATCCACTGGAAACTGGATCCCGTCATGTTACAACAATAGAAAGGAATGCAGAAGACAATAAAACCTGTGGGTGTCTGTAAATATTTGCCAAGAGCCACAAAACATATATTGTACTTTCAAATAAAAGCATGAACACGCACACACACCTGCTGTCTGCATGTAGAACTTCCTCCCTTCTGCGGAGAGACTCTGGACTGGGGGGCTCTGCGTTCCGGGATCGGACACTACTTGCTGCAGCATCTTCATACTTTACACATACATACAGATACACAAACCTAAAATCAGTACTATGTAAAAAAATATCACCTTCTAATGTCTTCATATGTTAAAAAATGAAAGGGAAAAAAGAAAATCTGGCAATATGATCAAAAAATATACAAATTCATAAAAGCAGGTATAGAATCGAGGGATGGGTTTTACCACCGCCAATATGTTTTTTTCATTACCATATATAATATAATAATATCATAATATCATTTAAGGTTTGAGCAAAAACATATTTTTCTACAATTTTCATTTTGGAAAATATGCCAAACTTCTTAGTGTATTAATGTTTAAACTTGTCTTAAGACAAAAAGCTGTCCAAAAACTTAAACCAGGATATAAAGCAAAACAAAAAAATAAATGATTTCGATCAGAAAATATCTGATCAAAGAATAAGTAAAAAGGACTAAGAATCATGACCAACTTCCAGAACTTGACAGTTTCTCTTTCATGGACACATTGTGCTCAGTATTCAGAAAGTATGAGGTTTGATATCTAGCGCTGACAAAATCATTGTGGCTGATCTTACGCACACATACGCACCTCTAAATTGCAGGCACTCAGTAACATGGGATTGACTGCGTCCATGCGGCACAGTCTGCGTCTATTTGGGAATGAGGATTCTTCAGAGCTGGACCTCAGGCTCTCCAGCTGACCTCCCTCCCCTTTGACACAAACATAAAAGCACGGCATTAACATTATTATTCCTTCTGTATGTCTGTGCGCTCATATTTGTTTGTGTGAGAAATTACATCAGAGCTCTGCCGTTTTTCTCTGGAGCTGCATTTGGTTTGCAGGCTGAAGACCCTCTCCTGGATCTCCACCAGCTGACACCTCAGGGTGTCCTTCTCAGCCAGGATCCTGGCGATCATGGCCTGGGCCTCGTCTCTGGACAGGTACGCCTAGAAGCACATTACCGTTCATATTTATTTTACACAGAATCAACAGCGCACAGTAACACCTTGTTTTTCATTCATGTAGGTAGACAATCAAGTTTATGCCTCATGTAGAAACCACAATGTCACAAAAACCACAATTACTAAACTTGTTACGCGCCACCTGTAACTTAAAATGTGGATACACATGTGTCTCATACAGGGATTGTTTGAAGAATAAATCCATTACGTTACTGCTGCCATGGTGAATGGTATGCACAATGTTGTCCATGGTTGGCAGCTTTTTGACACATTCTTGTGAACACATCACTTGAGAAAGAATGCATGATAGTGTCTTGGGGTAGAAACAATGTTTGAGTCATACGCCTCTCATTGTTTACAGTGCATAATAGAAAACAAAATGCTACAGTGACTTTGCAGAAAAAGTGCTGCATGTATATCTTGCTAAAGCTACAACCTTAATTACATGCATCTTAATTCTTTAATACACCATGATGATTATGGTAGGACATGGTGCAACTCAAATGTCTCTTGAATTTAGGAAGTTGAATTGTCTAGCACTGTGGAATTTTCTACCAAGCTTTATTTTATGGACTGTGTGTCACATATCATACATCAAGCATGAAGCAGTAATTACACGCAGGAGCTGTCAAGTATCATCAGTCTTGTGTTGTGGAAGTCTTGCACAGCTCTAGTGGAGCAGCTGGCAGCTATGTGACTTGCTTGTGGATGGATTGTTCATTTCATTCTTCACTGAGGAAAATCCTCAATCATGATAAGAAGAGTGAATGGAGTGAATCAGCAGGCGAAATGTAGCAACTCACAGTGTTTATGTAGTGTTTCCAGTAGAAGAGAGTTTAACCAGTGTCCCTTATCTAACAGACATAAATAACTACATACCTTCTCAACGAGGAAAAACGAACAACATGGTGTGATGAAGGATCAGTTCCGAGCTTGCCATAAAAATTGATTGTAAATCATGAAATACTGCTTGGAAAACAGAATTTAAAGTTTGAGCGAT
Source organism: Scomberomorus guttatus (assembly GCA_038419695.1). Taxonomy (NCBI): domain Eukaryota; kingdom Metazoa; phylum Chordata; class Actinopteri; order Scombriformes; family Scombridae; genus Scomberomorus; species Scomberomorus guttatus. Next base: position 30,062,435 of record CM076447.1, on the reverse strand, counting down.
GGGACTGATGTGAGTTCCTTACTAGATCTCTCTCTGCCTGCAGCTCTCTCATCTGGTTCTGGATCACAGTGCTCTTCTGCTGGTGCATGTTACAGTCCAGGGTCAGCTGCTGCACCTGAAGCTCAGGCACTCCTTCTGATCCAGAAGCTGAACATAAATACACGTTACACCAATGGGGCATCAGGGATTTTAGGTGCTCATGCTAAGCTACACATGGAAAAACTGTTCTTTGAAATACAAATGGTGTTATATGGTATTACCATAAAAAAAACAAAACCACTCTTTAACTCTTCAGATGGGTTATTTTTAATTTCTAATTCAGAGTGACTGTTAACTTTTCATTGTATCAGTGTTTTTGCTTCAAATTGGATAATTTGGTGTCTTTACATAATGCACATTTGTAGTACTAACACTGCTTGGAAAACTGCTTAAATTGGACATCTTCCACTGTTCTAGCACCTGCTTATCATGGTGCAGCTACACATTACCATGATGGTTTCGAAAGGGCACTTTCCATCATAGATATTTGGCTAAATTTGCATGACACTTCCTGATCCATGATGACTGCAACACAGAAAAAAACCACACACACCTCTTGTTTCTCTCTGAGCAGCTGCTCATTTTCCCCTCTGTAACACCTGAGCTGCTCTGCAAGCTCCACCTGGCTACCTATGGCCTCAGCCAGGTCCTGGGCCAAGATGTCCTGACGAGCCTGACAAAGACACAGCAGATGAAATACATGAAGACACAAGTGGCTATTGACTCTTTCACTGTAACACACATCTGCTAATAGCACGAATGATTAAGTCATTATTCTCACTGGGTTCAGCTTTTCTGCCTTCACCAGCTGGCAGCGCAGACTCCTGACTTCCTCTTGCAGTTGTGGTGTCTCAGGAGTTGAGGCACACCTGAGCGAGTGCTGCTTCTGAAACTTGTTCTCCGTTGGGGCTTTCTGCAGCTCAGTTTGCAGCTGGTACACCTGCCACCGCACAAGACAAAACAATGCTGATGGGGCTGCAACTAAAGATTATTTCCACTATTGACTAATCTGTGGCTTTTAAAAATCTTTAGTTAAAAACATTTCCATCACTTTGTACCACAGCCCAAAGTGCCATCCACAAACTGTTTTTATTGTCTCACTAACAGTCCAAAAACCCCAAATGTATTCAACTTATAATTATACAAAAGCAGTAAATACTCTCTACTGTCAAATATTTTTTACTGTGGATCAACCAACTGATTAAACAATTAATAGTTTTAGTTGATACAATATACTATATAATTTAGATAGAAACAAAAAATTAATGTGACTCAAAGTAAATATTCACTGCCATGTGAAATATTACCTGTGTGTGGGTAGAAAAAAAAAGTCTCTGCTCTTTAATGACACACCATTGCACTCAGAGCCATGTGATTACAGGGGTACTGCAGTCATGTAGTAATGCACTTTTAAAAAGTTGTAAAGTAGTAAACTTGTGACAGATGGATTAAAAAAAGAATGGCCAGAATTGATGATGAAGATGCCGAGATGTACTGACTTTTAGTCCCTAATGTGTTATGCTCTAAAAATGCTGGATCATACATTCCATAATGCAACTCAATGTGTGATGTCATTTTCTCAGGCAATGCACCCCTAGAGTCACAAAAGAAATTATACAGCTGTTCTCACAGGCTGTGGTCACGGTGCCTCCCTAGGCGTAGCATAATGTTCTACATTTACATTGAGCTACAATGCTCAGATTTCAGTTGTTTAACATTGACCTTTTGAGGAGTTTCCCCTGAGATCAGAGCTTTGTGTTTCAGAGAGGGAGGAGAAACTGTATTTCAGAGTTTCCTAAGGTTAGAAAGTGAGGATCACTGACCTGCAGGTTGAGGTCTTGGAGGCGCATGTTTACAGCTGATTTCTCCTCGATGGCTGCTGTGTAGCGCATATACAAGTCACACTTCTCATCCTTCAGCTTGGTGACTTCACGTTGCAAAGAACACAAGTGCCTCCGCATGTGCTCATTTTGAGACTGAAGACATCTGGACTTCTCCCCCTGTTCCATTATCTGCCCAATTTCCGACTCCAGGAGGTGCAGCGTGTTCTCATTCTGCTAGCCTCACAACGCGCCTCCTGGAGCTCCTTCTGCATCCCGGTTACTGCTCTGACCAGATACTCAGTCAACTCTGAGTACTTTATCAGGCCTGCGAGGAGAGTGATGCAAGTCAGATATACAGTGAGTAAAACACACATTTTCCATTAAAATGCAGGAAGACTTGGGGCCACAGACCGCTGAATCTGGAAGGTTCAGTGCTGGGCTTGCGTCCCGTGACTTGGGTGTACAGGGTCGGGTAGTGGATCATCAGGCTCTCCAGCAAAGCCACAGCGCCATTCCTCCCCTGGGTCCTCAGCAGATCCAGCATGTAGCCTAGAAACAGTAGAGGATAATGTAATACTAGCAATAACTCCAACCCTAACCTTTGAATAAACAGATTTCATCTAAAGATATAAGGTCAAGAAGTTCTCCTACAGGGAAATGTCTTGTTTCAGAGACAAAAGTACTACATTATCATTTCAACAGTTTTATGCAATAATTACAATTAAAATTTTGAAGAATTTGCTAATGAGCACGCAGATATGCTCTCAGACTCTGTCAGGAGGCAAGGCATGTTGTTTTTACTGATAAATATCTGTTGTTAGTACTGCAGTTGTCACTGGAATTTCCTTTTTTCTCTTGGTGATGTGCTCTACAGTCTATAAATAAACTAGGTGCAGTAAAAGAGGACAAAGTAGAACCTACATGTTGTCTACAAACTCAGGCTGACTACATTACTCTATGAGGTCATGAACAGGCTAAAAACATCAAGAATCTCACTAGTTCTCATGCAGCGGTTGGTGAGGTTGTGGCAGGAGAGGATCTCGTCCTCATCCATCTCGGTGAGCACCCTCGCCTGCCTCAGGTACGGGATTAAGATGCTTGGCCGCACCCCCAAGGAGATCCGATGGCGGTTGTCATTAATCAATTCCCACAGTTCCTCCTCACCCATCTCCTTCAGGTCCGGACCCTCAGGAACACACTCCCCCGCCATCCTGAGTGTGTTGTGCGTGTGAAAAAGCCTGCTGCTGCTGGTGATGCAGAGACGACGTTCACAGCTGGGCGGACAGAGCAAACACACACCCTTAGCAGCAAATACACTCACCGACTCATTCCTGGCACTTGACAGAACAGCAGTCTGACTTGAAGAGAGCAAAAAAGCTTTATAAAAGGGCCAAGCCACACCCTATGGGTGTTTGTGTCAAAGCATGTGTGTGTGTTTATGTGTGGTTGTGTGGGTGTGTGGGCGTGTGGGCGTGCAGGAAAACCTGTCAGACAAGACGTCTGTGATGCAGTACAATATAGGGCTCTGAGTGTTGGCCCAAACACATGCTGGTCTCTTACACACAAAATCACATATTAGACACACACGCACTCAAAAAACATTAGTCACATACGTCTCTTCCATTCACACTTTTGGTGGCTTTCTAACATTTGTTTGCTCTCAAGAGCTCATTCAATATCTAACCACACCACAAACCTCTGCCTCGCATTTCTTAATGAGATGGTTGTTGAATGGAATCAAGTGGCAGCCTATGGTGTAAATGTACAAAGGCTCTTTAACGCGAGTTCACCTTTAATAATTCCTAATCACAGTAAAGCAAACAGACATACCACACTGCTGACAGGAGCAAACATTGAGCCGTGAAGTGCAAAGTCCTCTTTTAAAAAAGGAAATGAGGTTGGTGTGGGCTGTAAGTGTAAGGTCAAAGAGTTTCTCATCCTGTTAGCTAACTTACTGCTCTTGTGTGTGAGCATACAATGCAAACAAATAAACGCTATCAAGGCAGCCTACTGTAAATGACATACTGGCATACAGACTTTGCAGGATGTAAATTCACCAACAAAAGGAAATATAAAGTTTTAAGGGGTAAAAATTAAGAAAAAATTGATGGAGATTTTTGACTATGAATGTGTAAACATTAATGTAGAGCATGTATCAAAAGTGATTCACACTGTCTCAGATACACTGAACTGTTTCTGTATTTCCAATGACTGATTAAGATCTAAGGAAGTTGTTAAGATTAGAGGCAAATTAAGATGCAAGTACCAGTAAATTGCATGTACATGATCCTCTTTTTGTAACCTGATCAGCCTCTGCAGACAGCACAGAGCTTTATCTTACTCATAGCATTTTAAACAGACAGGAAAAACTCAATACTATTAGTGATTTCCCAATAGAACATGTATAATAAACAAGGAAAACAGAGCAGTAATAAAAAAGGAACTGCAACAGAACTTCTATCCTGAAAAAAACCTGTTACATTCTTTTATATATGGGTGGAGAACAGGGAACATATGCTAATTTAAAAATAGCAGGTCTTAGGTCTTTATCTTCACTATAGAAAATAAAGTATGAACCTATTTATAAGAGACCAGTTCTTAAGGTGCTATTAACTTGGAAGTCTTGCTGGCTCAGTGTAAACTACTTTTGTTGTTGTTGCTTTACTCTACTCTAGAGAGGGGTAGGGTGTGTGTCAGAGTTTAGATTTCGGTTAGTGTGAGTAAGAGCAGACTGAGTTCTTTGTATTGGCTGCATTGTCCATGCTCAAGGGCCTGCGTGTGAATGCTTCCGGTGACAGTGACAGTCTATAGAGTGCCTCCGGGTGCTGCGGAAAGTCCTAACAGACATAGTACAGGATGATGCTCACACTGAGCATGGAATCTGAGGAGCCGGTTCCACAGCATTGCACGCATACAGCTTAGTAGACACACTTCACTGTTACTTACAGCAGATGCGCTGCAACCAAGGACAACTTGCAGGTGCTTGGACAGTACATTACTTACCCTCAATGTCCAATGCACTTCACATTTCAGTTAATTATAAAGTAGTACATCTATTTGTTTCCGACCAAAGGATAGTGTACATCAACAGAGATGTCTTTCCCTGCTGACAATATGTTATCATGCTCTGATTATAGCTACTGCACTGTAAAGTATCTTACACTGGACGATATAAAGATATAAAGCTGAAATCTGTAATAGTATGCATGCTGTTGCCTGCTAGAGTGGCAAGTTAACTGCAGTAAACGACAGAAAAGATATTAGGATTGTTGTGGATAGTTGGTTGTGTGGAAGCTTGCTGTTATTAATGGACGACAGTGTCATACTGGCGGACTTGTTGTGTGCTGGTTTATCTTGAAAAGCTTTCACCGCCATGTTCAAGCAGGTCAATTGTGACAGGTGCCAATAGAAGAGTATGAAGACACATCTCCACCCATGGTAAATGTGTAGGTGCTGTGTTTTATAATACACTACCACACAGGTGAATAACACTATAGTAATTAAAACATATTACAGATTCCAGCTTTAATAGCTTATGATCCATTAAATTGAATTTAATACTGTAATATGTTCCAGTGATATCTGTGGAATGTGCAATGCCAAACGTTTAAGTGGACACCCAAGATTTGCCAAGGCTCCATTTGGCTTCCATTGTCACCACAAAAACCACCCAAATTGTTGACTTACAATCACGTCATCATAAAAAACTGTGGCAGAAGTAACTCCAAAAAATATCCTTCCTGAGTATGTTATAAAATTCAACGCAAATGCCACAGTTGCCCCAACAAAAATTATAAATGCAAAAGCCTTCACTAATAAAACAGTATGAAATGTAACCGAGGAATTAACAGAGCGCAGACGAGCTGCACTCATACCTTTATTTAACGTTTTAACAGTATACCGTACATATAGTTGTATCTAGGTCAGTCACATTTTTTGAGATTTAACTCTGTCAGGGGACACAACTTCCAGGTGGTATCCTAAATTTATATAATCTACTAATATGTACTATATACTAATTGTCATAGTATCTTAGTCATACTTTCTCAACATTTTGAAGTTAATATAAATCTATGTACTTTTACCATTTTGTACTAACAGAAAATAATGCAAGACATGCAATGATGCACGGCAGTCAAATTTGACTTTGGAATGACTATGCCCATTTAACTATATAAAGAGAAAGCAAATGTATTTCGAAAGATTTAATACTTTAAAAAAAATTCTGAGATCTTCCTAGAGCTGTCTCACCACAATCATTTTTTTATTTTGCAGCTGTGACAAGCTCTTTCACTTCATTTGTGTATTGCATTGTGGGACATTGTGTTGTATATTACTAGTATGCATGACTATTTTGAGAATACTTAATTCTGTCACTTCACCAATAGGAACTGCAAATCCTTCCTAGAATTATTATGTAGTCAGGAATTGGGATGCAGAAAATGGTACTCTTTTGACCATAATGAAAATTACACTGTATGTTTGTATATTGTATATATTATGTAAAGTGGAATTGGGGTGTAAGAAGCAAAAGAGAAGAAACTAAGTAATGTATGTGACAGGCGTTACATATTGTCTGGCTAGAGTATACTGTATTAGAAAAAGATGCTGTTTCACCAGCAGTCAAGAGGAATAACTGGCACTGTTTACATAATTGCTCCGTGCTTTAAGGATTCTATCTTGGGTGGTTTGAAACTCACAAAATGAGGATGTGAATAAAGAGATTAAGCATCTATGAAATATGATCATATTGACCTGGCACAGGATTTAAAGAGCTCAAATGAGCTGCTGCCTGCCCTTTTTTCAATAACTGAACAAATGTAAGGTGTATGAGTTCAATACATAATTTAGGTTATCTACCAGGGAATTAAAAATGTTTTTGTCAGTGCTGGATTAATGGTTTGGAGAATGGTCACTCTGACCACCTTTTATTTATGTTACTAAATGCTTCCACTAAATGATAATTCAATAAGGGAATTGGATTGAAGAAGCCAAATACTATGAATGATTTAATAAATTGTATTATTGTTTCATACAGTCTTTATTTTATTACATTGTTTTACAATCAGTATTTCCTTTAAAAGCATAACAGAATGCATACATCAAAATAAATTACCTCACTTATCTAATCTTTCCCTCTTAACTTCACCACCACTTTCTGTCCCTCTGCACTTCTCCTGTACTCACTGTCATGTCTAAATCCTGCCCTCACGCTCAGGACGTCTTCTGCTCCAGGGCCTGTATGCGTGCTGCCAGTGCCAGCGACAGCCTGCGGAGCGCCCCCTGGTGCTGAGGGAACTCCTCACACACGCGGTGCAAGATGGTGCTGGCAGCGTGCACACGCTCCATCTGGCTCTGCAGAGCGGCTCCCACGGACTCGCTGGTGGACGAGGCATGGTAGCTACCCTCACACACACCCTGCAGCTTCTTGGTCTTGCTCTGCAGTGACACCAGGTGGGTTAGGTTCTAGACAGGAAGAGGGAAAGACAGAAAAATTGGCGTTGTGTATGTGTTTTGTGCTTTCACTTACTAGAAAATGTTCACCACTGACCACAGAAGGTGAAAAAACAATGAGTAGTCGCCTCTCTAGTTTTGTTTTGTGGGGGTGGTTTCCATTAGTGGAAACTGTGATGTCAGCCATGTTAACATGACCCAGAAAATTAAGAAACATTCGCCTTGAGTGGCTCCATTCTTTTACATACAGTATACCGGTAAAACAACATTGTAAAAGAGATTTACAGTATATCTCCAAGGTAGCATGTATTGTTATGTTGTAATGCAGTACACTGTATGTGCTCCTTACCCTATCTTTGGTGTCCTGGAGATTTACGAAGTCAGGGTCAAGCATACAGCTGGTACCGCACAGTTCTATCAGCAGCTGCTTCTGCTGTGCAAGCCTGTCGCTCAGACAAACCTGGCTCTTCTGCAGCTCCCTGATCACCTGCTCACACTCTGTCACATGCTGAAGACATACATACTGTATATGAGGTCATTGTGCAACATCCCACAGGCACATATTCATACATGGAAAACAGAACACTCCCTACCTTGTGTGTTTCCTGGATCTTGCGCTGCAGGCCCTGGACAATGCGGCTCAGATCGGCCTTTGTAGTCTGTTTGTGAGAGCTGTGGACCATGGCCTCCTTGCGAAACACAATGGTCTCCCTCCTCGCCACTGTTTCTTCACTCTCCCTCAGCAGCCGCTCCTGCTGCTTCATCAGCTGGTTGAGTCGCACCTGCACAAATGTACACATACTGACTACAGTTCACAAACACTAACACAAGAGCACGAATCATAAAGAAAGCATCACCAGGCCATCATACCTTATTGGTTTCACCAACTAAATTTACATCAGTGACCCAGACATTCATTTTTGCTCACTCTAGATGTTTGATTAATCCAAGTCATATACTATGCAATTATAATAGGGCTGCAACTAACGATTATCATTATCGTTATCATTATCGATTAATCTGTCAGTTATTTTTTTGATTAATCAATTAGTTGTTTGGTCTGTAAAATGTCAAAAAATGGTGAAAAATGATGATCACTGTTTCACAAAGCCCAAGATGATGTCCGCAAATATCTTGTTTTGTCCCGACCAACAGTCCAAAACTCAAAAATATTCAGTTTACTGTCATAGAAGACTAAAGGAACCAGAAATATTTACATTTGAGAAGCTGGACTCAGAATTTGGACATTATTTTCTTAAAGAACGACTCCGAGCAATTAATCGATTATCAAAATAGTTGGTGATTAATTTAATAGTCCGCGACTAATCTATTAATCGACTAATCATTGCAGCTGTTTGTTGTATTGCCTGCTGTTGTACCTTAAAGATCCTGTTGTAACCTAGATGAGGAGGTTCCAGAAATAGTGTTTGAACAAGATACAGACCGACAGAGCTCCAAACATGTAGCATATTAAAACTGCTGTACCTGACATTCAATATCCAACATATATTTTATGTTGCAGTCAGTAAAATATATTGCTTGAAATTAATAACTTTGAAAAATAGATCATGATGATGATCAGCGCAAAACACAATACAATTCTGCATCAATGTATATTTGTACATCTATGCACATACAAAGGCATAATGGATAATAATTCAATATGACTGATTATCATCTCTCTATACAATTATCTTGTGACCAAAGTCCCCCTGCTGGACCAAGACTGTATTTACCTCCATACGGTGTATCTCAGCCTTCATCATCTGGATGTCTCCCTCCCCAGAGTCCACAGCTGATCGGGTCTCTTTTACAAGCTGGGTCTTCTTCTCCCACAGCATGATCTGCCGCCTGTCGGCCGTTCACACAAAACACGCACACACACACACAACAAAGGACGCATGTAAAAAAAAAAGAAAAAAAAGCACCCAGTTTGTGAGGTATGAGCTGTTAGTAATTGAATGATTTCGTACCGATAGTTATGTATTAACTATTGGAAAATAATGTCCTTTTATGAATAAGTACAGTATATTAAAATGATAGATGTAACTGTTTTCTAAGCAGTGATCTACATTGAGCTACTAACTTTACACCATCATATTTATTTTGCATAAAGCCAGCAATGATTCACAAATATTTTTTGGTTAAATATCTCTTTAGGGAATACAATTTTCCAAGTTGATTGGCATACAGACATAAAACTATGAACTCATATTGAACATGGACAAAATTAATATATGACTGACTCGGCCTCCACCAGACTATTGAGGAGTCTCTCTTTTTCCTCCTGGGTCTTCTCCTGTTTCATCTGCATCTCTATGGACTCCCGCTCTGCCTCCTAAACACATAACATTATAGCTAAAGATCATTCTCCATCAACACGGTAGGCAAGAACAAAATTATTAATGTATTATCAATGTATTAACAGCAAGGTCATGCCTTCAGTCTGTGAAGGAAGTCTGTCTCCATCAGTGCGTTCTCCTGCTCCAGGGCCTGGCTGAGCTGTCCGTTCTTGCTCAGCAGGCTGTTGAGCTTCAGCAGGTCTTCTTTAATCATCTTTGTGTTCTTCTCCAGCTCTGTCTCCTCACGGTGCTCTACTTCAATCTGACCTGGTGGGTTGGGGTTGTGTATAGTATGTATGAATGTTTTTATTATAAAAGTTTTGAGAGAGAATCTTGTTAAAGACTTACAACTCCACAGATCACTAGTAGATATTCATAACATACTGTATTTCAATGGCCTTTTCATTAGTGGTTAGGTTTTTCAAATGGTAATATCTGACCTTGGACCAAGATGTGTATCTATTTGTGCATGTGTTTGCTTCTTTATAAATATATAACATACTCTCCAGGCGGATTTTCTTCTGCTGCATGCAAGTGTACTCTGTCTGCAGTTTGAGCATGTCCTTTCTGTTGGCCTGTATCTCCTGGGTCAGTCCTACTAGTGTCCCCTGCTGTTTCATCCAGAGCTGCTGGTTACTCTTGATATCTGCTGCCAGGTCCTCAAGCTGATCCGTTAATGCATCTGCCTTGATTTGCAGGGGACTGAGGTCTTCATGCTGGGAATGCAGACACACAAATGACAATATAACAACAGGGTTTTTATATGTGATTGTAAAGATAGTTTCTAAACTACAAAAACTCATATCATTATTGCATTATATAAGTTATTTTTGCTAATGAATGTCTATCCAGATAACCAACAGACCGCCAGGGATCATTGGTTCCCCAGAATTTCTCACCCCAGTGCTGGCTACGATTTGATAGATCTTTTTGTTGTAGTTGGTGATGGTGGTCTGCTTCTGTCCAATGAGTGTACCAAAGGAAGAAATCTTAGCCTGGTTGGATGAGAGCAACTTGTTGTACTTAGCGATCTCCTCATCTAGCGCCTCCTGAGTGAGGGCCAAGCTGTCCAGATGCTGGCTGACCATGCTGCTCTCCAGGCGCACAGCCACTACCTCGCTCTCCAGCTGCCACAGCTGAGAGATCTAACGGGGAGAAAGGGATGATGAGCAAGACGAAGGCACTGCATTTTTCTGCATCTGTATCTTCAGTATAACGTACATGTGTTGTTGTGTTGTTCTATCTTCAATACAGTACACTTTACACATTGTTGTGTATGCTCTTGTAATGACTCCATTTTCACTTTTGCTTCCTTACACAATGTTAATTCATAGAGGTATAGCGGTAATGGCCCAAAACATCATGGATGCATTTTGAAATCCTCTCTTTACCTTCTCCTTCTTGAGTGTGGCCATCTTGTTGGTGAGCCGTTGAGAGTACTTTGCAGCCTTGTTGTGGGTGAGCTTCTGCTGCATGTGGGTCATTATCTTGTCCTCTAACTCCAGACGCACAGCACTTTCTTTCTCTAACTGCCTCCTCTGATCGTTCACTTCAGCCTGGTGGGCACTGGTTTCCTAGAGCAATGAGGGAAAGGGGGGGGGGGGGGGTAAAAAAAAAGAAGCAAGAATCAGAATGTGGAATGGTTACAGAGGGAAAGAGAGGGTAGAAAGATATTTTGATTAGACAAGTTTCTGGACAAAGTAGGTTCAGAGCTGCCCGCTAAGTAACCTTTGCCCTCCATCTACCTTAGTGAGCCTGGCGAGGGTGCGCTCTGTCTCCCGCAGAGTGCGGAGGCAGGTGCTGTAGTGGGCCTGCAGAGCTTCTTGCTGGGTCTGCTTCTGACTGATCAGCTTTTTGGAGGTGGCAGCGTCCATCTGGGACCAGTTCAGCTGCATTGTCAGTGTCTCGTTTTGCTCCTGCTCCTCGGTGGTGGATTTCTTGTAGCCTTCGATCTCTCTGTCCAGTAAGATCACCTGATGCTCGACCATGCTGTGGAAAACAAAGACAGCTGAAAGGAACGAATCAAGGCATGTTTTCATTTTGATATTTGTTACATTTCTGTTAAAATCTCAGGTTATTATTGTGTGTCCTACAAATATTGTGTTGTACTTTATACATATTTTCTACATACATCTGCATTTGTTGAAAAAGGCTGAGAACTGAATCATTTTTGTCACAGTGACTGTAATTTTTACTTTTTTGCCTGAAAAGCAGAGGAAATCTAGAATCTATCACGGCAGAGAATCCACAAGATGCCGTTCATTGTTTGATACGTGCATGTCTGGAATGCATCATCGCATTTAAAATATTCAACCTTCCCTTGCCCTCACTCTCACCGTACAGCCTCCTGCATCGCGCTGAAGGCCTCATCTCGTCTCCTCATACCCACCAGACTGCTGTTCCACTGCTGCAGCAGCTGTTTACGCGCCATCACGACAGACTCCATTTCCATCTCGGCCTGTACACAGACACAAAAACAATGTGACAAAGACAAATGTTTAATTGTTGATTGGACTAATAAGAATTTTTTTGTTTTAAAGCTGCACTCAATAATATCATTTTCACACATCTTTACAACTTCCTGTAAATTAATATGACTTGATTAATAACACTAATTAATAGCAATTGGTTGTAGAATTAATCGTACAAATTTACAGAACTTGTTGATAAATAAAAATACTTTCAACTTACAGTATGTAGTGTCTTATGTCATACTGCAGTTACCTCAGAGAGGGCCTCTTTGGCTGCTTGTGTCTCCTCTGCTTGGGCACTGGTCTGGGCCTCATACATGGCTATCTGCTGTGTCAATCTCTCCATGTCCTTTGTTAGACGCTCCACATACATATCCTGGTGGCACAGGAATATTTCAGCCAGTGAATGAATCAATGTTAATATCTAATAGAAAAGATATTTTTGATGTATCTGACTTCAGCTTGTCCACCTGCTTGAGTTTCTGGTCTTCGGCCTGGGTCCTCTCAGCTCCTGCTTTGCGTGTGGCATTCTTCATGGATTTGATGTTAGAGCGCAACTCTTCACTGACTCCTTGTGTGAAGAGGAGGTGCAGCATCAGGTTGTCTATCTCCGCCTGTAGCTGAGACACTATGGACACACAGGAGTCTGCATTAACAGAGTGCCTTTTGGAAACATGAACTGCGACCAATAGTGTATAGCTGATGCTGAACTGCACAATACTGTTGTATTGTATATCCAATAGACCGAACCAGAGGCTGCTTTTAATATAAAGCCTTAGTTGCAATAACAAGGATTAAGGCTCTCATCAGTGTCTTTTAACTTTTCAACCTGAAATCTAGACCTATTTTTATTTAAGACTCGATTTAATCAAGGGTTATATTGCAATTTAACCTGAGATTTGGTTTAAATTGCAATATATATGTGTTGTAACAAAATTCTAGACCTATGTGACCCACATGGTTTCAACATTCATTTTGAGCATTTTCTGTGTCACCTTTCAAAACATTGAGTTACAATCATAAGCAGAAGAACTGATGTTGCTCCAAACTGAGAGGAATTGTTGTCCTGCTAATGCTGCAACTTGTGATAACCCTAATACAGTATTTTATGCTCCTGGGTGTATCTACACTTCTGAGTCACACTTCTGAAAGACAACTGAGTGTTACTGACAAATTCAGTTGTGTGAGAGGTGACTGATAGGGGTTTCTGAATTTTAAACAGCATATTAACATTAATAATATAATATAACTATACTATCATTTACAATTTTTAGAAATTACAGACCAATCCTAACTTAACCCAAATTTTGCAAATATTTCCAAATATGGTGTTAAATATGACAAGATATGTTAGATTTGTTAGTCAGAGTTTGAACTAACTGGTATAATACAGTTACACTTAGAACTACAATGAATCCTGGATCAGACACAAGACAAGACCACCAAATGGCAAATCAGAGAGTAACAGTCTCACCATTTGTTCTGGCTTTGTTCTCCTGGCTGGTATTACTGGAATACTGGCTCTTCATTGCCTCCAGCTGATCCTGTGCCTGTTGGTGTTTGGCTTCAGCCTGGGCCTTGGTCTGATGACGGTCCTCTAGTCTGGTCTGGAGTCTGACCAGCTGCTCCTGAATCCTGAACACCTCTAAACATATCTCCTGTATGTTGCTGGCAGCTGCCTTCTCCATCACCAGCTGGGGCAATGGAAGAGAGAGCAGAAAGGAATCAGAAAATAACTCATCAAAACAGTCTGTTTGACTCTGTCTTCCACACATTCTTTGGTTTGGTGACTTGATATGTAGTTATCATTTTTGTGCTGTGCCTTTAAATGTATATCCTGCATCTAGGAAACAAGATCCAAATAAAAAGTGCGACTTTGCTTTCTATACAGGTCAACAGCACCATCCTCTGGACAAAGTGAAACCCCATAGATGTAAAGTCAGGGAAATTGTATATGTGAACTACACACTGTTTGCTTCTGTATGTGTATATCTGAGTATATGAATACTATTAGAGCACAGAGGGAAAAGTAGCTGACCTTTTCCTTTAGTCCCAGGTTGAGCCTCTCCAGTTGCTTGCTGAGCTGTCTGTTCAGAGCAGCTTGTTGTCTTCTGACCAGAGGCTGCCAACAGATCAAACATGGCATCAGTGATCAGTGACATGACAGGAGGATTGCTAGATATCTAGTGTCATATTTAAACAAGCTCTTTTATGAACTCAAGAAGCCAGTTTATAAACTAAATATATATATTTATTGGAAAGCACAAGCTAACTTTTAGGTGTTACCAATGCACCTAACACGCAACACACAGATTGATAAAATTATTCTCTTTGAGATATATTTATTTAGTAACCACTGATTGCAATATTTAATGAGAAGCTACAGACGTGTTCAGCATCAAGAACAATAATCTCCTCCTCCTCGTCCTCCATCAGTGGCTCCTGATCCTCCATGGGCTCTGGCGTGTTAAGGTTTGACAGGGGGGGTGTCAATAAAACCTGGGCAACATTTTCTTGCTCTGAAACATAGAAAATAAAATGAATTGTTTAACCAATTGACAACTTAAAATGTGAAAAATTATAAATACTACTGAATGATAAAGAGCTTATACTTAAATGTTGTTTTTTTTGTCTTTGGCTGTGTCTTCTTAATGTGGACATACTGTATATGGGTTGTTTCTCCATATGCTAGACATATGCTTTTGTTGCCATGTTACATTCTTTAATGCAAATATCCTTAGTTTATGTTAATGACGGTGTTGTAATCTTACAGCATGGTATCTTGCCCTTGGATGATAATGTTTCCCATATTCAATCTAAATTGTTAAAGGACCTCTGAAGGTTGCTCTGTACTGAACTGTAAATCCCCAGCAAGGTTAGTGTGTGACTGACCAAAATTTCTGGCTGCAGGGGAGTCTTCATCGGCACTGGTGAGTTCAGGGTGAGACTGAGGAGCCAGATCATCAGGCTCTGATCCTGACTGATCCTGTGAGCCACCCTGGGATACACATAGAAAGCAATAAAGGTCCTTGACTGGTTATGATTTTTTACACATTTCTGTATTTAAGACTTTTACAGCAGCTGGCAATTGTTGTCCCATAGGACTAACATGGTATGCAACACTATAATAGGCTTGAACTCCTTGTTAACTTATATTATGTGCATCCAGCAGTAACACACAAGCAAAAAAGTAGCTTGACTCGTCTTGATTCCTCACCTTTTGAGCAGGTGGCACATTCGCTCCACAGTCCTCTGCTGCTTTGTCACTTCCATCCTGCTGCCTGCGGTCTCTCCCTTCTGGACTGAGGGTTTCTTCCTCTCCCTCCTCCCCGCCTCCCACTCTAACAGGACTCTGCATTGGGACTGTGATGAACAGGTAGTTACGTTAGTCTCTAACTCTTCTCTAACTAATGTACTTGTAACAAATAGATAATTATGCTGTAAGTTACGTCGATAGGCATAGACAATCTACGTTTTATTTTTTACTTGAACTGTGCGGCAAACTAGCTTTTCGTTTGTGTTTGGTATAGAAAACACAAAACTTTCAAAGCCTGTCTTGACATTACAAGAACACCCAACATTAGCTAGGTTAACGTTACTTAACGCTAGTTTAGTGGTAACTTGTTAACCTCGCCCTGGACCAGGGTTAACTGAGCTTGCTACTTAGCGTAGCGGTCAAAGGAGCTCAGAAAGAGTGGCTGAGGAAAACTTTAACCCACAGTAACAATAGTGGACCGCTAACCTTAGCTGTTGAACAAGTAAAAAGCGTATAAATAAATAACTAATGTCCATTTTTTGACACAACTTAAAGCAATAATTAGTTTCTCACCACCGTTGCACTGTCGTTGTCAGACCACCGCACTGATGTTGCTAGGCAACCGTCAACATCCGATGGAGGAGGAGGTGTAGTGCTCATCAATCCAACCGCAATGTGTGTATGGGCTCTCTTCTAAGCCGTGGGGTAATAATAAAATCATTACCGGCATAATTGCCTTTTCTACAGTCACATAGTGACTAAAGTACCGATTTATTAACTGATTTAAACTGTTCATGTGTGCTAAACTTACTAAGACGTTTAAGGCACATACGGTAACTATGCACATTCAAGTCCTGTACAACACTACATACACACAACTATAGTTGGTAATTATTTTGCAAATTAAGATATAGAAAACCTATGAGTGGTGAGTTAATTAAATACAGTTGTGGAAGAAGTATTCAGATCCTTTACTTAAGTAAAAGTACCACCAATGTAAAAATACTTGATTAAAGTAAAAGTCCTGCATGAAAACATAAGTATTATGAGCTTGATGTAGTTAAAGTATTGCAGTAAAAGTAGTGGTTTGGTCCCTCTGACTGATATATTATTATATATGACATCATTAGATTTTAATACTGAAGCATCAGTGTGTAAGCAGCATGTTACTGTTGTAGCTGCTGGAGGTGGAGCTAGTTTGAACTACTTTATATACAGTTAGCTAGTTTAGTCCAGTGGTTCCCAACCTAGGGGTCGGGCCCCTCCAAAGGGTCAGCAGATAAATCTGAGGGGTCGTGAAATGATTAATGGGAGAGGAAAGAAGAAAAAACGAAGTTCTGATACACAAATCTGTTTTCAGTCACCCTACACTGACAGAGGCCATTCTGCCACCTAATGAATATTTTTACTTTTCATATTTTAATCTTTTTAACACAATACTTTTACTTGTAGTGGAGTCATTTTACATTATAGTGTGCTACTTATTCTTAAGTAAAAGATGTGAATACTTCCTCCACCACTGTAATAAGTCTAAAATATATCAGGGTAGACTGAAGACTGGAGCAAATAAATACAGTACAAAGAAAGCAAGATCTGCAATCTACAATTCAGAAAACAAAATTTGAGAAATTCCTCTGCAGAAATAAACACTTGCAAAAACAAGTAGGCTTTCACTGACATATTTATTTTGCTCTATAAATAAGGCAGATACACAGTCACTGAATTTGGCCTTGAAATTACATGTAAATTTTAAAAAGTCATTAATCATTCACAGATACAAATCATGACATGATCTTCATATATCTTCAAAAATCTTCATTCTGTTTAACCAAAGAAGTAGACAAAAAATACAACCATAACCCACCTCATGAAGTCATTCAAAAACAAATACTTAACAAAAAGTAACCAAGGCATAAAGGGAAAGACAATCATATAGAACAAATCCATTTCATGTTACAGTGCTTTAGTATCCTAATAGAGCAAAAAAAATGAAAACAAGGTATTAATTCCTGTAAACAATGTTAATGCAGGTATTGTAGCGCATTTATAAATATTACCTCACAATGCTATATCAATAAAGGATGTGTACCTTTGAGCAGAGAGAGATCTGGCACTGTGGGCCCAATAAAAGGACTTTGGTTTACATTAGAAATATGTCATGGTTTAAAAGGTGCTCTCAGAAAGGGAACCTGTAGGTAAGGCCATACATGCTTGGCAACAGATGGTCTGCTATATAGCACGTACCTTAACTTCATCCAAGTGTCAAACTACAATGAAGTGTCTGTCTACATCCAGTATGGCGGATAGTGTCTTTTTAAAGCACTGTCACATATTGAAGTTAGTCATTTAGATTCACTTCCAACATTATCATCAACATCAACACCGTTTAGTATAAATGATGTATAGATAAATACACCACCTGGTACTCCATAAACATAATGATTGAATGACACATTTGGAAAAAAAGATATGCAAGATGAGATAGTGTTTATCACAAGAAAACAAAAAGGAAACTCTCACTTGTATTTGTGCAATAATTTGCATACCCCAATCAAAATGTGACTGAGGAAAAACTGTTTTCATACAACATTAGGAACCAAAATTATCCATACATACATTCAACAGACGTGTTAGAGGCCTTGTACTTGTCAGACATACGCTTTTATATAATATCTTTACAAGATCATACATAAGCCTATGTAGCATTTCTATCATTGCACTTATTGTGTTCATGTATTTGTCATTTCATTTATTTGAATTTACATAGTGAATGACCCTTTTCCTAAATTATGCAGTATGTTTGCACTTGAGCATTATGTCCATACAGACATGGATAAGGGCATCATTGGCATAAAAAGTGGGGTCTTGGCAAATAAAGGGAGGTGTTCAGGGTATGGTCACAGCATGAATGAATACTGTTAGTTAACACCTGATAAAAAAAAAAAAAAAAAAAAAAAAAAAAAGTGGACATAAACCCACTTCAAGGTTTAATATTTCATCTGATAAATAAACATAACATCAAGTATCTGAGCTTTTCAAATACGCTTTTTAACCTGCTTATATTTTATTAATTCTTAACAACTCTCCTTCACACACTAACCATTTACTATAAAACACCTCTATTTCAACATACTATCATACTTAAACTCTCCACTTGCTGAATTTCTAAACTAAAGGGGCAACTCTCACTCTCTGGCCTCAGTAGAAACTTGTCATCTGCAGGCTGTAAGGTATCTGGTGAATGCTTCCATATTAATGTGTTCATTGGACATTGTGTTCTTCTATATCCCCATAAATTCCCCTTATTAACTGAAACCACCCCCACTCCTGAGCCAAATATAACTCTTCACATATCAGTCCCTATTCAGTAGGTTCTTACTATTATATAAATCCTTCAAAGACACAATAAATACTACTGAACAGAGCAGCACGCAACAGTTTATCTTTAGTGTTTTCTTGGCCAACTCTACCTTTCTTTAAAATTCATACTGTCTCCACTATGGTAAGTGAGAGAGCTACTCAGTATGGGAATGTGTTTGTTTTACAGTAGCGTCTGACCTATTGACTTTGGCTCCAGTTCCCATTTTGAGACTTCATAAGCTCTAGGAAATACTGTAAACATTCTTCATGGCTGGCTGGTGCTGTCCCTCTCCGGCTGGGAAGGCTCTGGGTCCATTGTGGGCCCGACTAAGGGTCCGCCTGATGTGCGCTGGTCCATGGCAGAGTGCATGATAGTCAGCCACACATCGTCCATGTTTGGCATTACAAAGATTTTCTAACAGAGGAGAGAAAGAGTGATGGGGACAGTGAGTTTTCTATCAGTTTTTAGGATTCTTAAAACATTTTACACATATAATATCTTGGAATCTGAGTGCTTTGAACCTGTTGAATTCTCTCTGTGTCTCTAAATACCAGACATATAAGTTGATCAATACCTGAAATTCCTGGTCCAGTTTTTTCTCTATCCAGTCTGTAACATGAGCCAGAGTGACTTCTCTTTCTCCTAGTTTAGGTCGTGCCTTCAGCTCCAGGTGAGGTGGCTTCCTAAAGCCATACCTGTAAAAGAAAACGGTCAACACATTGAACAATTTACTCACAAACACCACTTACAGCTGACAAATGAACAACTGGTACCAACACAGATTGTGGTTACCACCAGCAGAGGGCACCGATGTATTGCACCAATACAGATATATGAAATGCTACTTTTGATTTCTTCAATTAAACATGCTATTTGTATTGTACTGTAAAACTAACGACTGCTGTTCTGATAACCATTATGTATGTTTCATGTGAATTTTCCACCATGTAGTCATCAAAGTATGTATCTTGTAACAGAGTCACTGCTGACATGAGGAAGTGGGTTAATGAAGAGTCATCTTAAAGACCTTTGTTTGCAACAGACTTGGCTGTGTTTGACCATCTGTGGTAAAGTGCTTTCTCTGAAGAAGATGTAATTACTTGTTACTGAAAGACATGGAAATTCACTTTGCGCAGCATTCCAGTGATTATGGAGCAGGAAAACAACACTTCCTTCACATACCATATCCTGTCGGTGGGTGGAGGGGGTATATTGACAGCCAGCGTTCCTTGGAGTTCCTGCACCTCCACTGTGAGCAGGAGGGGTGTGTTGGACACCTCCTCCATCTTCTTTTTGATAAACTCTGTCTCTGTTGCTTTCTGAAAGTATTTGGACTTGGCAATCTTGTCTACAAAGCGCATGATCTTGCTCGGTTTGTGGCCCCCAACGAAACTGTATTCATTAAAAAGAGGGTGAGAGTTAAAGTCACATATTAGTGCAGATATACTTAATGACATCTAATAATTTTTAATTCCATCTGACAAATAAATGAGTTATGCTGCGCTGGTCAAGAGGATTAACCGATTTAATGATTAACTCATAACCATGTGTTACCTGCAAATGTATTGTAGGCAGACAGTAATGTCATCTGTCTTAATTTCAATAATTCTTATTCAGTACTTCTACTACTACTTTTACTGCAAGGCCTTCCCTACCACAAAGACTGTTTCCATGGTTACGACAAGGCAGAACTTTCTTTTCCCGTTTTGTTTTTTTCTCGAATGATTATTGAGAATCATCTAAATTTAAATCTCGTAATATTTTTTTATATTCAGAAGTGGTTCAAGTGGTTTCAGTGAACAGACAGACAATATGAACAATTACTGTATAAACGCATCCTCACCCCTCTGCTCCTGCCGACTCGTTTGAGAGCTCTGAGGAGTCTTCCTCATCTGATGAGCCTGCACTGGATGACTCTTCATCACTGTCAGCCAGGCAGTAAGTCCGTGGCCTGTATCTAGAAACACATGAACAAACAGAAAAATGGATTAGTGCACACCCACACACACATATCTACACACACACATGCACTAATACATGCAAGGTTTGTGGTTCTGTGGTGTTTCACCGCACTAATACCTGAATCCTATTGTAAAGTACATTCAAGACAATACACACGAGGTATGGACACGATCAGTGAGAAATGAAAGTGTGCATATGTGCATACCCATGACTGCACACGTCTACAAACACAATAAAGCTCTGGGAGCATTTAGGAAGTTAAAAACTGCTGCTACGTCTCCAACATTGTTTTGTCCTTTCAGTTATAATTTGTTAAGAAACTGGATCTATGCTCGTTTCCTTAAGAGGATTGGCAGAAATTGACTCACTTCTCATTTGCCGGCTAACAATCCATCTCTGAAAGGTACACTCTGTACCTTACCCTGAAATCGACATATTACTGAAAGATGAAAGCACTAACACACTAAGGAATTAATAGTTACTGAGATGAAGGCACTGAGGTGTATTATGAAATGTGACAACCCCAAAAATAGAGACATACAAAGATGGAGATTAAGAATTGAACATCAGAGATGAAAATGGAAAGTCAAGCAGCACTTACTTACCAGGGACAGAAATGCATCCGATTAACAGCCACATAAAAGTAGAATCCAGAGGGCAGAGAGAGAATAGCAGAGAAAAGAAAGGAAAGATATAAAAGACAGAAAAGATATAAAACTCTGAGTAAGACAGGTGAGGTGCCAGACAGAAAGTGGCAGACTTCTGACAGAGGCAAGTATACTTTTTAGTGTCAAGTAGAGAAGACAAGGCGAATCAAACCAAGAAACATCTCAGGGATTTTCTAAAATGTGTGTGTGGTGGTGACAGAGTTTGGCTGTCTTACCCGTCTTTGCCAAACTCCCCTAAGCGGAGGTTTTCTCCCTCCTTGCCCAGGCGAATGAGGTTCATCTTGGTCTCCAGGGTCATCAGGAAGGAGCCACTGTAGGAAATCTCCAGGTCAAACCACAGACCTGCGGGACACAAAGCAGTTATTAGAAATGTTGATCTGAGAGAAAATGAAAGAAGTGAAAGAGGTGTACAATTTGGGGATATGAGCATAATATGCATTAAGTGGCGCACGCAAAGGTATTGGTTGCCATTTCCCGAATGTCTCATTTTACACTTCATACTATCATTCAACCCTATTTACAGTTGATACTTGGCTGAGGGGTGTTTTAGGCAAATCTCCTTGACACAGAGAGCACTTCAGGCTGCAATCTTCTTCATGCCTGTTAAACCACACTGTCTTTCTCTCACTCTTTTGTTTCCCCACTTCTCGGAATTCTTCCTTTGCTTTGCTGCCCTTTCTGTGGCATCTCTCCTTCCCCTAAGCACCACAGAAGCAGAGACCTCAACTGATATTATTTTCTTGATCCCTCATCTTAGACCCAGTGAAAGACCTGGTTAAGGGAGGAAAAAAAGAAAGAGGGAGAGATCGCAAGGTCCTTTGTATGGAAAGAGAAACAGTTGGAGAGCACGCAATCTTCCCCTGCTAGCCCCCATTTGATATCAGCAGGGGGCTGGCTGTATAAACAGGGCACTCTTCCTCTATTCCTTTAACCACTGCTCTACCAAACCTGCTGTAATCTGGATTATATAAACTCCTCAAAAGCCTCCATCAAAAGCCTGGCTCCTCTTTGTTTCCATGCTTTACAACACAGAATCACATGCTCTTGTGTAGAAAGAGGCACATTTAAACATAAACTTGGGTGCAGTTTCTTTATGCACCACTGGAGGGCAGCAAAGTTTAACAGATGACGCAAGAAAAATTAATGAAGTGAGTGGAAGGAACAAGGCCATTAGGAGAATCTAAACCAAAACACATTTGCTGCAACTAAGGCACATGTGCACGTGTGCAAAGCCCAAGTACACATGGTGTGTACAAATGCATAATGGGACATTTGGTGCACACCCACCAAACCTGTCTCTGGAACTGTATTTAGATAACTTTCCTGACAGCAGTATAGATGACCCTGGGACATGAATGGAAGAAAAAAAGTAGTTCAGACTGGATCAAAAGATGTATTGTGAGAAGGCAAACAATACAGAGACAGACAGCATTAAGGCTGTGTGCCCTCTCCTTGCTGCTCTGTTGAGGCCTGAACACCAGCTGGCTGTGCTAAATGACGTGATAATGCAATGAGTCTGCTGTGCCGGAGAGAAAAACAATCAGAGGGTGAGAGCAAGTTAGAGAGAAACAGAAAGTGGGGGCGAAATGAAAGCAGAAAAAGAACTTGGAGCCAAGGAAAGAACAGAAGGTTAGAAAGTCAGTAAGGGTTTGAGAAAGCACAAAGTAAAAATAGGCAGTTAGGCAGTCAGACAGACAGAGAGAGTGAACATGCTGGGTCTGCTGAGCCCAGTGGGCCTTGCTTCACCCACCGGTCCCGGGAGGCGTGTTGGATAATAAGACCATGTCTGGCTGGGTTGGGGTTTATGCAGGGCACCGAGGTTTGTTGGTATGGGGAGAGGAGAGAAGAGCCTCAGTGCAAGCTGCTGGATCAGGGCGGTTCTTGCTTAATTGGGGTGAAGCTGTGTGGTGAGGAGTCAGGAGTGTGTGTTGCACACACACACTGCAAATAAATGCATTCACACATGCAGGGTGACTGCTTGTGTGCATCCTCAACTGGACATTACAGAATCTCATGAGTACAACAATAAACATGAAAGGTGCATGGGCACAAATGTAAAAGCACACAGAGACAATTGCTTGTGGAGACATGCACACATACACAGCAGGAGAGGGTCATCGATCCATTGCACTCAGCATGTTTATTCCAGGAAAGAGTGGGGTAAGGCAAGGTAAGGCAGAACTTGAGATGTCTAGAGGATACAGCCACAGTAACACCAGTGGAATTTCCAAAAGGAAAACTAAACTGACCATTTCCACTAGAAGCTTTCTAACTACCACTTCAAGGCTATTGATCGTGGAAACAAACAACAGAAAAGTAGAATGCAACATTTATTTTCTCTGCAGAGGTATGAGCTGTAGAAAACAGAAACAAGCAGAGGGCTCAGTTATCTATAGATAAGTCAATAATTAATCTTTTGTTTGGAGCATGCACCTCTTTCCTGCTTCCAACCACCATTTACTAGCAGGAAATGTGTCTAAAAATGAGGCACTCTGCTGTTTTAGACTGACACTGAGTGATGTGGATCAATTCACTTGCAATCTGTTACAAAAAAATCAAAACATTCAGCAACATATTGCAGGTTCCAAATGAGAGCACAATTTCAGGCTAACAAATTATCAACAACATCAACAAAATGGTGGCCTATGCACCCTGATTGTGTTGAGTGGCTATTGAGGTGTGTTTGGCCTGGAACTGTTCCAAGAAATGCTGTTACCATCTCAGTGGGAGATGGAATCAATTCCTGCTCTCATTATAGGGTTATGTGAGTGCTGCAGTGATAAAAATGAGGCAGTGACTCAAAGCACAGGAGGGAAGAAGAGAGATACTGAGACTAAAAGAGTGAGAACGGACACAAAGAGGAAGATAATATAAAAGGGAATGTAAAGGGGAAGAGAGAACTAAGAAGAGAGTTGGAGACAGTACATATTTGAAACAGGGACATCGGTGAGAAAACAAACAGAATGTGAGGGAGAATGAGAAAAGCAATGCAGTACAAAGGGATGGAAAGTTCACTGCTGATGCACGTCTGAATAATCATAGAAGGATTCCTCTAACAAATGGTGTACAAAACTCCTTCTGATCAAAACTAGAATGGAGTTAGCTGAAAACTTTAGTGCTCCTTGAGCCACCGTAGTTGTGCAACTCCAGCAGGCAAACCTATGAACTCTTACAAAGCTAAGACCTCACAAAGCTAAGCCTCTACAGATAAGACCTGTTAAAGTGCTTACAGCAGACTGTATTGTACACCGCTAAGAGTTCACTAACCAATCAAAATCCATTACACTTCTGTAAACAAAGCTTCCACTTATTAAGTGTTTTCCAGGATCTACAGTATACAACACCTTTGGTAAAGGAGATTTATTAACATAAATTGAGTGCACATGCTCTTTCTCGGCACATACGTGCGTTTAAACATTCATAACTTCCAAATGTCCAATAAACAACAATTCTCTAACTAAACTCTGAGCAATGTTACTCTTGGTCAGAAATCTCCAGGAGCAGCTGTAGAGGAAGGGAAGGTTTGTACTTTTTTAACCAGCAGAGAGCCCACAAGCAACAATCATGTCTCTCTAACCTCAAGGGTACCCCTGCCTGACAAGCTGAGTGGGTGTAAGTGAATATTACCCCACAGTGTGATGCACAGTAAACCCTATTTAATAACAATTATTGTTGTTATTGGCTATAGTAATACTATTGCCTGTTATTGGGGCTTAAAAGGCACGTGTTCTTGGCTTTGCCATTTCTTTAATTTAAAGTGGTTTTTTTGGTGTATTTTTGCTCAATGGTTTTTGCATTTCCATTTAAAGTTATATAGCGTTGATGCTGATTTATAAGTACATGACATACAGTACATGTCTTACCACAAGCACTGAATCAGAAACAAGATGATGATGTGACCCTTGTCATATTGATGTCTCATTTTTAGCATTGTGAGCATCTTAGTCAGTTTGAGTGCAGAGTTAGGGCAGCTATCACCAGTGCTGCTGTTCTTTGGACGGAGAGCATGTCAAAGTCACCCACAGACAGCCTCAGTATTGTGACCTCATGAGTCACAGCAAGAAGGCTTGAGTAAGAATGGGAGCAATGGCCAGTCATGAGACAAAATGTCACTTCTGTCCACACGTGTGTGTGCATGCAGTGGATTGAAAAAGCGTTCACCCCGTTTGACATTTTAGACTATTTCTTGTTCTACAAAGTTTTGAAAATGAAATTATTGTAACAAAGCTCTTATTTGTGCTATGAATTTTGGCCACATTTAATTTTAAAACATACTGAATTGGCACAAAATGTATTTATCACAGAAACATTATCTACTGTATGTTCATTCATTGTTACTCATTTGCACTCTGTCAAGCTAGCTCAAATGGATTCAACTCTTTTTTTCACCTTTGTTTACACCTCTGAGTGTGGCAGTTTGTGCACAGGGTGATGGGAATTGTGAAATGTGGCATGATTCTTGCTCGTAAGAAGCTTTGACTTGTTTACTCCACATATACTGTGAGCTCCTGTGTGTGTTTGTGTGACGCAGCAACTTCATATTCATGTATGTGCAAGGGCATAACAAATGCCACTCTTCATTTGTGTTAAGGAGACCCTGCAAGTAGCACAGAGCGAGAATCTGTAAAAACTTAAACCTGTAAGAGACTAAACGGGCTGGTCACCAGTCATGGCAGATCAGCTGAAAATCAGTGGCCGATCAACTGGTGCACCTCTATATATTTATATTTATGTTGTTATTGTTATTATGTAATTAATATGTTACTGCAATCCTACTTCTAACTTATGTTAATATTTATGTTATTAGGATCTTGTTGCTTGAATAGATATGTTTAGTAAACTGTTTTTTAGCTGGTTCTTTTTGCAGTATGTGTGTGTATTTGGCGGCATACGTGCACTTAAGCTAACAAAATGTATCCTGATCTTTGATAACTACCTGGCATTACCACCTGTTTATCTTTGTTATCTCGAATGTAGTCATAGCTAACTGAGAGGCAGGCGATCAATGCAGGGGTGTTGTGCTTTCAAACATAAAAGACACTAAAATGTGCTCCGTGGCAAAGCAAATACTGCACAGTAAATGGAGACTTTCAAAGAAATCATGCACAGAGCTCAATGTACCACTGGCCGGGCATGCCAGTATCTCTTTAAAGGACCCACCATGTGTGTATGTGTGTGTGTGCTTGTGTTTGTCATTGCTTTCTCTCTTACCTTGGTAGTCAATGGAAGGTTTGGATGCACCGAGGATTCTGGGAGTGACCACACCCATGTCCAGTTCTGTCAGTGTTAGCTCATTCATGAAGTAAGGCAACTGGAAAAGACAAAAGCATACAACAGAGCTGAGCACACTGTATATTAATATTGAATTTGCAGAGTATGATATAACCATTATGAAAAATATTGTATAAGAGGATATAGAGGCCAGCTTGTGTATCACTGTCATTTGTGATAAATTAATATTGTATCGCAATTAACTTGTAACGAGTAGGGATTAGTTTTATGAATATCAGATTTTGGGTCTAAAACGAATGAAAAAATGGAAACACAACACGAAAACAAACAAATACTGTAGTGCCAGGCACACTCATGCACGCGCACACACACACACACACACACACACACACACACACGAAAGACACTCTGTCCTCCACCACACCTTATAATCAACTGTCTGTTCTTGTCAGTCTATTGTGGATTGAACTGTGCTCAATCTTTTTCTACCATTGCACTAAGACGACAATATTAGCTGCAGTCACGCAGACCAAAACATTGTTATGATGAAGCAAAACAAGTTTGCCTGAGGGACAGGATCAGAAAGAAAAAGTGGGATAAAGGGATATAAGTGAAGGATCTGTCTCCCTCCCTCTGTCCTTGAGCCCAGTGTGGAGCCGCTGGGGCCTGTGAAGAGCTGCACAAATATACACACTGACATTTGGAGAGTTTGTGTGTGTATGCCAAATGTGGTTTTCCACAGGAAGGTGAGCATAACTAATTTTTTTAAATTTCTTCTCTACTCTCTACTTTAACTTCTCTTGATTGCCTGTTTCAATGTCAACCACTGCTAAAGAGAGACGTTGCTATGAGCCTTGCTCCACTCACCCGTATCTTGCTGAGCTTCATCTGAATCTTCTTGGAGACCAGTTCAGCCCAGTAGGGCTCGCTCAGGAAGTCCCAGAAGACCCGGCCAAGAGCTGCATTCACCCAGGCAACAGAATCCTCCTCTTCCTCCCCGAGCTCTGTCTGAGCTGAGGTGGTGCTCTGAAGCTAATGACAAAGCAGGCAGGAGGAAAGAATAGAAAGAATAAGAATCTCGTGTCTCTGTACAGGATTATAAAACACTTAACCCCTGACAATACAATCGTATTCTACCCTTCTGACTACATCTTTACAAGGATAAGCCACAATATTAGCTGCCTGTTCTTGTTTGGAATTACACTGTTTGTTACACAATGGGTTGACATTGCAAATGAGATGACCAGTTTGCTGTTAATAAAAGGAAATTAGAAAGAAAAATGTGTTAAATAGTGTTAATGGATGATGAGTATGTGCTACCTTCTTGTCAGCTCCAGGGCTGCTCTGTGGACTCTGGAGAACAGGGCTGGCAGCTGTAGGGCTAACTGCCACCTGTTTTGGCAGTATAGAGGCCATGTAGACACTGTAGTCCAACAGTGGCTTAGCTTTGGCACTGCCTGCTGTTGAGGAGATTGAGGAGTCCTTTGACCTGGGCTGAGATCCCAGTGCCTCATCCAGACTGCTGCGGCTGCTGCTGCGACTGTGAGAGCTCAGAGCTGTGGGCCACAGCAAATATCAGAGAAAGGTGAGGAATTAGATGCTGAACTCACTGTTCCTAAACTAGCAAAACTTTAGTTAGGAAGTGCCACTTCTCTAGCTGTAGTGTATGAATATATCATTTTAAAAATGTATTTAGACAATTTTAGTCTTGAAAAAAGACACAATGAAAGGGCAAATAAAGAAAGGGTTATGTCCTCTAAAACTGTCAACTGTGGAGGAGCAACTGACAATGGTCAAAAATGTCAAGTTTTGCTCACCGCTCTTACTCCCCGCAACACTGGAAGCTTTCTTCAAATCTGCCTTGAGCTTGGAAGCTGAAAGAAACCGCTGGAACCACTCCTCTTTCTCCCTCCCGGTCCTTCCAAACAGATAGAGGGTCAGGTCTCTACTGGAGGAGGATGACCATGCTCGCTCCTGCGCTCCTCCTGTCCCCTCTCCTCTGTCCCTTGTGGTCCAGCCCTCACCGGCCTCCCACCTGTCACCCTCTGCCTTTGACATGAAGTCATCCTGTTTGCCAAGTTCAATGCAGATAGGGTATTTTTTGTTCCATATACGCTTCCTGGCCAAGCTCAGAGGCACTAGATGTACCTGGGGGAAGATTCAGGGAGAAAGAAAGGAGTCTTATAAAGTTTAGTTTTAATTCCACGCCTTTGTCAAGACTATAACATATAATAATGTTAAAATGTTGAATTACCTTGGACATGATTTACTATATGGACTTAAATATCAGCACAAGTGTTATTTAAAAAATAAATGTAATCATCTTCATGGGTAATTATAGTTGACATTCAACACTCAACCCAGTTACAGAAAGATTAGGAACAAATTTCTCTTACATTTCCAGAGCTTTATATAATTCTATCAGGGGAAAAAAGTAATGCAATCACATACTTTGCTGTTGGTGAGGTCATAGATCTTCTGACTGATGTAGGTGACATCAGGTTTTGGTTCATTGTGTGTGGCACGGCGGGCGACGTTGTGGTTGGGTTTAGAAAGACGAATGGTGGAGCCCTCTAACCGGACATACACGGAGTGTGTCAGTGTGGCATGGTATGTCTCTGGGTCATAGTTCGATATCTCATTCATCCAGCCCTGGAAGGTAGAGATAACCAGTTTACATAATGTAGATTAGATTTCAAGGAATGACTTACAAAGAAAGTTATATGTGAAAAAAAAAAAATCAGTCAGAAATTCAATAAGTACATTTTGTCATGTAGAAAGCAATTCTCAGCATTTGAAGAGAGAAATGTTTTTGAACAACAGCAAACATATAGAAGACAACAATCTAACACTGTGCCTGGAACTGAGGACACTAAATATCTGCTCACAGTGTGATGTCACCTATGTAACATGTTTCTACAGTGACAGAAAAGGTTACCTGTCTCTTCCTGTGAACTTCACACTGATAAGAGAGTGTCTTGTAACCACTGTCTTTTAAAGTCGTAAACAGTGTGTTGCCATGTGTACTCTGTGTTGGACTTTGAAGTTCTTCTGGCTATATTAAGCCCAGGATCCACATCTAGCCTATTTGCTGCTTTGTCACTTCAATATGAAAACTGTCACAGAAAGGTGCCTCCTAAATTGCATGTTTGTCTTTGTACACAGCATCCCACAGACACAGCTGTACACAGTGCCATGATGAAGTAAAATCCTACCTCTTTTCATTATATAAGTTCATGTCATGTAGTTTTTATCATTTTTCAAAATTTAAAACAAAACTTGACAATTCTGTGGTTTGTTGTTTCAATACATAAATCTGTGGTGGCACTGTGGTGCAGTGGTTAGCATTATAACCTGTCCAGGGTCTACCCCACCTCTAACCAAATGAGTGCTGGGGTATGCAGCAGACCTGACAACCCTGCACAGGATAAGTGAGTAACGTTATGGATAATGGATTGGTTGATAGATGAATAAATGTACTATTATGTAATCCTATTAATTACATAATAGAAATACATTGTCTTTGACAAAATGGATAATGTTGTATAAAGCCCTACAGTCTGTATTGGACATGAACTTTTTTCCATGACACTGCAGCCCTGAGGCACCCTAAGCACACACAGTAAAAATAAACTCTTGACTGAGGGGTATCTCCGGACATATGTATGCATTGAATAGTATGTACTAACTTTAAAGCCCCTGAAAATTTGGTTTCAAATCTGCATCACAGCTTTCCCTAAATGTTTGTTTTGAATATTTTCCACATTGCCTTGTATAATATCCAAAAAAAAAAAAAAAAAAAAAAAAAAAAAGATTCACTTACCTTAAAGATTTCTGGTTCTTTAATGTCCAACTTTGTCAGATTGCACAGCTTCCTCCTGGAATGTCTAAAACCACTGCCTGTAGGTTTTGGTCCTGTCAGCCATACAACACCAATGGCTAAAAAGAATCCCAGGCCAATCCCAAGCAGCATCCCTCCAATGTAGCTGGGCAACGGTAATACAAAATACCCATATACCAGTAAAGTGAGGGTGATCAGAGTATAGTGTGGAACACTAGGTGCCGGCTCAATACTTTCTGATTCATCTTCACTGCATGGTTCTGTACTACCACTTAGTGGTACTCTAGTTTGACTACCAGTTCCAGTATCATCAGTTCTGTCACCACCATCACCTTCGGTGTCAGTGCAAGTCTCAAAGTCCTCGCTGTACAGGATGCAAAAGTCATCGTCCTCCTGTTTTGCAAGAGCAGACATGGAGCACTTTTCCATTGACATGGAAAGTAAAGATGATTTGTTGGGGCTCTTAGTGTCAACAGAGGGGGGAGCAGCAGCTTCAGCCGGACCAGAGGCCCCACTGTTGGGGCTCTCAGCCTCCCACTCACCTCCTTCTTCCTCTTTGATGCAGTAATTGTTGTTGCTCTCCATGTGACCATTGATAGAAGTAATGTCGGAGAGCTCTGAGGCACTGGCAGATAGAGCCTTGGGCCGGTAAATGCTGCTGCTGCTGCTAACTATGCTGCTGCTCTTTTCATCCATAATCTTACTCAGGAGTTGTAGCGGTTCGTAGATGACCTCAGAGAGACGGCGCTTAGTGTCTTCAAGTCGTGCCTCGACTTCTGAGACTTTGAAGAAGCTACGGTTGTCTGGTGAGGTTAACGGGGAGGAAGGGGCAGTTTTTGAGTCACCAGCTGATGAAGTGGCGGCAGTTGACATCCGGGACTGTGTGAATTGCTTGAAGAGTTGCAAGTTAAGGCGGGGTTCTGGAAGACGGTAGGGTGTGGAGGAGGAGGATGGGTCCTGGGATGTATCTGAAGATAAGGACTTGACCAGAGACTTCATCAGATGCCTATGCCTTACTGTTGGAGCAGCAACAGAAGAGACCCCGTCACGTGACTCAATGTCTGAAGAGAGAGACTTCACCAAGCTGAAGAAGGGCTTGTCACTGGAGGGAAAGCTCAATGATTTGGTGGGAGAGGAATTAGAATTTGAGGCTTTTTGCTCAGCAATATGCGATGATGGTGTTTGTGTGGGAGAACTGTTGGTGTGACGTCTAGAAACAGGAGAAAGTCTGGTGGATTCAGGAATGACAGCAGCCTCAGCTGCAGAGTACAACTGCACCCCTTCAAACATCTCCTCACTTGCCTCTAAGGCTGTCACAATATGTGAGTCATCCTGAGTGGCTGAGGTAGGGGAGACAGTTGCCCTGTACAGCTCTTCTTCCTCCTCCTCTTCCTCCTTCCCAAGAGCTGAGAAGTGGATGGTGATGGTCTCCTTTGACAGGGATCGCTGGACATGGAGCTTGGGGGCCACGGCAGGTGGCTGTTTGTCTGTGGAATGAGCGCTCTCTGCATGGCTAGGGTGCCGGCTGGTCATTGCAGTACTCCCACTGAGTCGTAGTCTGCAAAGAGGGAAAAGAGATGACACTGAATCCAGGGTATCTGGAAACAACATTGACTGTAGAACTCTATACCCCTGAAAATTTATGATCAACAAAATGGTGTGAAAACATGAAAACGCTCAATATGCTCTCAGTTAATTCAAAGATGATGAATATCTGGGACAAGGATGGTAGAACTGTAGCAAACTGCCTTTTGGAGTTAAAAACAAAAATAGGGCAGGCAACTTGCCAGCATTCAACAGTTTTGGTTATAGTTTAGGAGCATGAGATGATGCTGGAAGCTCTGAAAAGCTAGTGAGTGGACCATTGATCTTAGATATGCCTTTTTTTTCCTTTAAAAAAAACAAAAAAACAAAACAAAGTTTATCTATTATCAAGTCAATGAAAGTTACTCTGACATACTTTTTTGTGAAATTGCTTGTTACCTGCCACCAAAACAAATGCTGCACAATTTTAGACTCTGTTGATGAGAAGAATGTTGCATTTCCATTTGGGGAGAAAAGGATGACAAATCTAAAAATCTACAAATAGGAGATGATATATTCTCAAAGGACAACCTTTGCTGTTAAATACAACACTGATTCACCAGCCATCTATTTAGATATCTATAAATGACCTAGCAGTATTTGCTCACTACTCTATATTATGTTAACTATGTTTCCTATTTCCAGACAAAAATGTGTATTTGCATATTAATGGGTATGGGTGCTGACAGATCCAGTGTGATATCTCTCAACCGGTTTGGTTGCATCAGACTTCTGTTCACCAGCAATCAGGCATGTTAAATCATTACACACACACACACACACACACACACACACACACACACACACACAGACACACACAGACACACACAGACACACACAGACACACACACGCCTAGTGATGAGATGATTAGAACCCCCAATCCAACTCACCACCTGCTGACACATTTGCAAATACCTACCAACAGCTGCCCTCAAATATTGAGCAAAAATCAAAGAGCAATCAAAAACAAAGATAACGTGGCTAAAAGAATAATCAAGTCTAAGTGGGCAGATAAATGCTGCAGCTGCCTTTTAAAAACAAATGGCATACTTGACAATGACATTTGGACGAGGTTTTGCAGTTGTATTGAGAATCCTGCGAGTTCTAGCTTTTGCATATTACACTGTGAACTTATGTGAACCACATAAAAATAGACTTGTCTTATGACGTTTTCAAACCTTTGCCAACAAGCACTGAACAATATCCACAATGCTCCCACAGTCTTGACAGGTGGTTATCACTTAATGATACTGTGTGGCATGTATTAAAATCTGTATTACAACACAGGCTTCGAAGGCACATGTCCAGAGACAACAGATACCAGCCTAAGTCGAAATGGGGAACCGAGGGTGGAATGATGTAAAACTGCATAATGATGCAGTTTGTTGGGCATCACAACAACAGGCCTGAAGTAATCTGGGTAATCAACAGTCCACAATTTCAGGTGAATTTGTATAGCACAAAGTAAACTTCATGAAAAGTACATTAATAAAGTAGCCAGCAGACTGTTAGATATTCAGATTCAGTGTTGAATGTTCACAGAGCAAATAAACAGTAGTTTTACTCCCAGACACTATAGGTCAAAAGTCACCAAATTAACTAGGCAATTATGCTTTGAGTTTATTCTACAAGCTTTACAGCCTTATGCTGCACCTGCTTAGATATTTAGCAACCAAACCATTTAGAAACATCATACAATGGCTTCCTATTATCATTAATTAGCTAATCTTTTACAAAACAAATCACCTTTCAGTGGAAAGGTACATCAGTCAGCCTTCAAATTCCAAATTTAGATGCATGACCGCTATGAATTTAGTTTGATACTAAGGTTCCCAGTGTAATGCAGAACAATGCGCTTATGGTGGAAAGGAATTCATTCTTAGAACTCTCGAACCTTTCCTTAATTACATACTTCACCACTCCTATTCACACTTGGTATGTGACATTTTGCAAAAAACAAAATACCTCTTTGACACACACAACATACATAATCAACATTTGAAATGTCATAATTTTTCTTTACTTTTGGGAAAACTAAGCCAGGACATATCAGGCAACACAATGTGATCCAAATGTTGCCTCTTTTTGCATCTATGTGACATCCTCTGGTAGTGACAATAGAATTATGCTAATGCCTTTTTGACATTTGGCAATGGCATCCTTGTGCCTTGTCTGGACAACAGAGGTGGCATGAGGTCATGCTGGCTCACTCATATACAGACTCAACTTGGCCACTCATTGTCACATGGGTCACGAGTGAGCTTGTTACCCACCCAGGCAGTCTGCCAGCCACCTCTGTCTGTCCCTTGCTAGGCAGCCCTCAGTCAGCAGCAACACAATGAGGCCATTCTAGTGGGCAGCCAGTTGTACATGGATTTTATTTTAACATACAAGACTACTGAAAAATCTAACAGTATTTGCTTACAATGTATTAGGAATAGTGATTAAGTGAGGAAGTACTGTATGTGTTTATGTGTAGTCTGTGGGCTGATTTTTCCCAATCAAACACCATGGAAACGGAACAAACATGGAGAGCAAAAAACGATGCGTTTTTATGCATTTGGCTATCCATCCAATTGTGTGAAAGTACACACTGACAATGCAGTCCCTTAATGTCCTGTGTCCCCAGAGCCTTTCCCTGAGCCAATGATCATACTTGGAGAAGGACAGTGCAGAATGAAATCTTGCCATTGATGCTGATGAAGCTAATTACAGAAGCAACCCAGGCTCATTAACCTTCATGTTTTGCACTCATTAGAGACATGTTCACAGCTCACTTCTTCTGTATCAAGCAGCACACACACTGGTAATGAGAAAAGACTCAGAGCTATTACACATACTGAAGATATCCACGTACATGAACAGAGTAGCTCTACATGGCTTGTTTAGAAAGTCAATGTAACGTTCAAATGAACTGGAGAAGACTTGCTGGTGACGTGAGGAAAAAAACTGCTGTAATTACAAAATGTCATATGATATCATATTTGTCATATTTACAAAAATGGGGAGTAAAACAGATTAAATTCCTGAGAGGGTAAGTACAATTTAATCTTGCATGCATTTATGAATCAAATGTGTGTGGTATTTTAAAGCAATTTTCAGGAGAAAAACACAACAAGAGATAACATCAAGGTGCAATTTTTCCACATCTATAGAAAAAAGAAGACTGGGTTTTCTATAAACATGTGCATGAAAAGGCACGCCCAGCATTATTTGTGTATACACACCATCAGGGCACAAAATTAGGACCAGCCCCCAGTCAAATGCTGGTAAAATATCCAAGTGGCTTGTAGATTTCTTCACTCACCAGCCAAAAAAACAATGGTGTAAAATTTGAACATTCACTGGCCATTTGGCCGGGGGACAAAAAAGTTAATTTTGTACCCTGCACACAATAGTAGAAATCTAAAAGTGGGAAGAGCTCAAATGCATGCATTTCAAACCATAGAGGACCTTCACTTGACAAAGTCTGTATGAAGTATTTTAGGGTTTCATTTGTCAGGTAAGATATAAAACAGTTTAGCCACCCTGCTTTAATCCATGCTGTAACTCCTGCTGGTATTATACCAGGCAAATTTCAATACTGATAGACAGGTTTTTTCCTGCAAATTGGAATTTTTGCCCCCCCAAATGATAAGAATTGAGAATAAAAATAGCAATTCAAATCCTCTTCGAATATGTTTAATAGCAATTTATCAAACAATTGTTGAACATGCAGAACATAAACTTAAATAAGTCATCTTTGACTTGCAGCAGTCAACCCCCCTCTCATCCACAGCCGCTATATTTTACACATGCGGCTGGCACTGGATAAACGCAGCCAGCTAAGCTGCATTGTTTTGACTGGGCCTGAACACTCTGCTGTGAAGCTAGTGCTAATGGGAGAGAGGAATTTCCTGTGATTTCTCATCAAATAAAAGCTGTTTTATTTCTGATGAAAATCTTATAACTGAATTAAAACTGCAGTGTGCTTTTTACGTCATTTCCTGCTTTCTGCACCCCACTAACATGCCTCTCCCTCAACCTCACTCCCCCCCTGAAAATAAGATGAATGTAGCATCCTTATTAGTGAATGTGTTTATACAACAATGTCAATAAAAAGGACAAAACTCAAACTGTAGAATGTAGAGTATAGATTGTCTTATTATCAAGGCCAGGATCTGAACCAATAGTCCTACTTGGCTTCCCGACTGATGTTGCAGCTAATGACTTGCTGAGATCAGACTGACATCATCCCACTGACCCCTTGTTCTCTTGATATTGCTTTCCGAGAACAAGACCCTTGACATCTGTCTAGTCAACAAAACACATCTCAAAATGTACACAGAAGCCTATTACTTATTAGTCAAAGACTGTCTGCAGTGTTGACTGTCACACTGTAGTGTTGTTTTTATAAGGACCAGAACAGTTGTCAAAATTAAGAGCTGTATTAACCCTACAAAAGAGATAGTATTGACAATCAGATAAATGGTAACGAGCAATATGTGGTTAAGGAAAGGTACTGTCAAAAGCAGATATGTATGCTATAATCATCATGTATGATTAAACCTGGCCCTAGTCTCCTATTCTGTTTTGGTAATGACATGTCTAGTCCATCACTGGGGGGCTCAGAGATTGGTCGAAATGTCCTTTAATGTTGTGTAATGCGATTAAACTGAAAGGCTGGATAAGATACCTAACATGCTCAAAGTAGTTTGAAGAAAATGTGTTACAGTAGACATAGATCAATGTCTACAAGACATGTCTTATTAGTGACCATCATTTTGTCTTGACTGGCTGACCTCTTGGCACCTGTATCTCCCCCAATCACTATTGAGTTCAATACAAGTTCACAAGCATTCTCTAAGGATTTCACACAATGTCGTAAAAGGAAATTTAGGAAGTTGCTAACTGAAGCAGAAGTAGCTAAATGTAGTCAGATGAGAAAAAGTGGGTCCACCAAATGAAAAACAGGAATTTACAACATTAACTAAGATCAATGGAATACGTTAACCATCAGTGACTGATGTTGTAACATTGGAAGTGCACACAGAGGAGAATCCTTCTTCCAACATCTAATATTTACTTTGAATTAATATAAGCTGTCATGACAGAGATATTTTGGGTTCCTTAAATAATCACAGTTCTCCAAGAAGCATGACTAAATCTCTCACAATGGGACCACATACTGCATGACCTCATCAAAAGCTCCAAATCACACTTTACTTCGTCAGCCAGTCTGGAACCGAGGATGTGACGGTCAGGGAGGAAAGAAAACCCTCCCACATCACATACCAGGCCATGTGTCATTCAGACAATTCACCTCTTCCTTGCAACACATTAGGAGAGAGAGCAGCGCTACTCAGAGAGCCAAGGTTCTATTCTCTGCATTTGTTTTGTGTCTCACAATAGGAAATACTGACTCCTGGATTTCCAGACAGGTTTATTCCAGAGACCATCTGTCCCTTATAAAGTTTTATACAGGAGAATCCTAAGCAACAAAAAGCCACATTAAACACAGAGTCAAAGGAGGGGCTATATCATCAATCCTATAGAAACTGGAATAAGAACTGGCAGCAACCTATGTAGTGTAATTATTCTGAATTGAGACCCCTTTGAACAGAGGCCACAATGATGAGGCCTCTGATGGATTATAGGCCCTTAGAATAGACGTTTGGAGAAACAACAATCCCCTTTTCCTTCAGACGTGATCAAATGGCACATTGTATGAATTATAATTATTGTATTATTGGCACTGTTGGCCAAGGCCACAGTGCCAATAATATAGTGGGAAAGAAGCCGTTTCATGGCTTCCTCATGTGGTATTTTGCTCAAGACACAAAAATTTGTCACTTTTTCGTAATTCTGTTCAACTAATTCCACTCCAATTTGCTTTGGACCAGTAAGAAAGTATATCAGTCAACAACTTTTAGAAGTGTACTTAGGAGTTAGCCTGAATCATACTAAGCAGAAATGTTAACTTTTGTTAAATTCCTGCTATATGTCCATGGGAACGGAGATGCCATCTGGGGAAGAAGGTAAAATTTTGAATTTTTGTTTGATTTCTGGTTTCATTGTGTAAAGGTTCACATAAGCAAATATATACATGAATTAACGAGTCAACATCCTCACATTAGTGTCCCTATCTTCTAAATGCATGTGGGCCTAAAATATCAATAGAACTGGCTGACAGTGTTTCCGGTGTTTGCGGCTCAGTAACCACACTGTGAGGGTATTTTGCAAGTCATCCTGCCTGTTGCTTTCTGCCAATACAACACCACATGCCAACCCCCCTCAGAGCATCTCAAATGTCATAAACCACTGTTTCAGAAGGCATCAGTGGCATTCAGAGGAAGATTGCTAAGAGACAGAGATTAGACTACATGAGAAAAAGACCTTAAGAAAGCCTTGCAAAAATGCCTCACACATCCCCCTGTGGAAGACATAATGAAATCCCAGACCACTATACCTTATCCAGGTTGCCTAGTAAGGGATTAGAAGAAGTCTCACTTTGAATCCTGCTGTTTATTTGCAGTATTAATGGCTTTCCCTGTGCTTACCCTGACAGTTTAACTAATGACTTGTAAAGCGTCTGATAGCCCAGTGCTCAAATTAATGCTACAGCCTACATTGCAGCTACAGTAAGTTAACAGATAATGGCCCCACAGGTAATGACAATTTACAGATATCTAATAGCTGACCAAAGATTATATGCCCCATTGTTTGGGGTTGTTATTATGTGAACATTTTGAGGCCACTTATGTACTTAAACTGTATGATAAATATATAACAGATAGAAATGATCTTTTCAATTATGTGGATGCAAGTCTGGTATGTAACATGCTTCTCTGCTTGTGGAAGGTGAGTAACACTTTTACCCTTCACAGCCACAGTTTAACAAACTACTGGTCTTCCATTTTGCTCGAGCTTCACTCATTATCACTGCTGTTAAAACCTAACAACTCTTGTTGTTCAACTGTTCCTTCCTTAAATTGAAATTTTACAGTTCCTAATGTGTGAATTAGTCTTATGATACTTGGGGTCATTAAAATTAATGCTGCATATAATTTCAAAAATATTGCATCCATAAAAGACACCCAACCTTTCTTAAATTACTGAGAAGACTTTTTAGAATTACAAGGTTTCTGTCCTATGACAGTGCTATGCCAGAGAAAATCCACTGTCTCATGCAGGGACAATGGATAAAGAAACAATGTCAATGACAGACAGTAAAATCTCTGGGGCCCCACACATATGGTAGCATTTGTTGGTTTGTGTGTTATTTGATACAACAGATAGTGCTTTACTGTTTTTTCATTTTAAAAAATGTTTGAATATAATTAAAGTTTTTAAATAATTTTCATCTATACACTGTACCCATAGTTAGAGTAATGAGGAATCAAATATTGTTTATGGTGTTTGAACAACCAAAGTAATGTACAGCCAACCCAGAATTTGTATTAGAAAAGCTTGTCCATCTGAGCTACCTAATTCTACTCCTACAACGGTTTGGCTCCACTGTAAATTTGAGGTCTTTATGTCTGCAGTTCCTTAGCTTTTTATTAGGTCAAAGTGTAATATGTAAAGTCTGCCGCCATGATATGATGGAGAAATGCGACAGGAAAGGCACACGTTTCTGATAACAGACATATATTTGTATAATAAAATATTTCTTCGTATACCTCCACAGATAATATTATTAGACAAAGGCTACTTATGTTTGTTGTCATTATATGAAATGCAAATTACTGATTACAAAGTTTGCACCTGTTTAGGCATGTTTTATGATTACGAAGTCCAACCAAAATAGTCTGATGTTTCAATTGAGACACTTGATTCTTTCCTCTGACATTCAAGCAAGGATTCAACGTTAAAGTTCACTTGAGATAGCAACAAGGTGAGTTAAATCAGATTCCACACTGATAAAAGCAAAACACAAACAAAGTGTGGGAAACACATCCCTGTGGGTTTTAATAGCAATGAAATGATTTTCTACGTTTTTTCCTCTTTTTGCTGATATTCAAACATTCTGATAAGAAGGCCATTATGTTGGATTTGGAAGAAATAACACATATTCACAAATGGCCATCAGGATAGTTGGATTGCTCAGTTATTGGCAGCAATGGCTCAACTGTTGAGGATCACAACAGTGAGAACACACTGGCTCGTGGAGAGCATGTGACAGAGCGTCCACTGGGACTAGGAAGTAAAAATGAATCCTGTATTAAGAAACAAACAGAGAGAGTAAGACAAGGAAAGAGCAGGCTTTCATAGTACAGTGACCCTGCCTTTAATCCACAAATACGCAACTGCCTTTACTCAAAAAGAACATTAGGAAGCTATGTGCCTCTGGATAGAAGTAATACTCTGTAAGGTTTAGCCTATTTCATACCATGTCAGTTCACTGACCCAGACGTTGTTCATGTTAAATAATGCAATCCTCACTTAACTGCTTAACCTCGTCAACAAGCCCTCATTATTTTTGAATGAACTCCTTGGCTGCAGCAGTGACAAAACTGTGACATGGATGAAGCACAGAGATCTACCTCTCTGCTCCAGTTACAGTTAACACCATCTCCCACAGGAAACACATCTCTTTTTTAAAAAAAAACTTTTAAACTAAGGAATGTGTCTGGTTCTTATTAAACTGCACTTTAACTAGCTTTCAGAGCTGTCATTTTATTTTTTGTTGTTCTTTTTTAGTTTATTTCATTTTCATATGAAAGTTCTTCTATTGCTATTTTAACAAGCAACTGTACTATAAACCTGGTAAGCAGTAGTCACATGTACAGTCCTTCCCATTAAAAGCAATACACTGGTTACAGGAACAAAGAAGAATTACTTTTAAATTCATTTTATTGAGCGCAAGAGGTCATCCGTGTAATGCTGTTTTTGCAGACAGGCTATCAAGACAAACCAAGGCTCTGTTCATAAGGCCTTGGCCTAGTTAAAAGTGCATGGTTTAGTTATGGTTTATTTTTCTGAGAAAACTAGGGTAAACACTCAGGAGTTACAGTAATCTGGTCAAGTAGGTCTTTCTGTGGACTCGCAAATATCTACAAAACAGTAGTAAACAGTAGTAAACAGTAATGTGGGTCATGTAGTAAAGTGGGTGTGTCCTGCAGTAAAGTGGTGTGTTGTGTAGATAGACCCTTCTCAGTCTGGTAGGGACTAAATACAAGTCTGAAGTGTATAAAAAAGGTTCCAAAAAATGTATTCCACCTAAATCCTTCTAGCCAACAGTACAACATGGGAATGGCGCAGTATGGGTCCAGGCCTTTGGGGCAGCCATCTGCCCAGCTAGCCACATCTGGTAGAACCCAGGAGAGGACTGGACCAACTTCCTGTTTTTCTTCCACAAAGACTCTTCTGTTTCCCCAAATAGCTCCCAGTACTTGCCAAATGTCAACAAACTACATTAATTAATTTCCACACATACAGAATGAGAAACTGACAATTATGTGTTTGCATCACAGCAGATTTAACCTGGGGGAGTTCTCTCTGTAGAACCGGGACTGTTGACTTTTTCCTTTTCTGATGACATTTACCATACCTCTAACTGGCTGCCTTATCTGTCTGGAGTAATTAAATTTTCATTCCACTCTATACAGTTCTACTGCAGCAGGCTTCTGGGGCACACATGAGACATCAAACACTGTTGAGAAGCTACTTCACAAGGGAATAAAAGATCAAACAAAATCTCGGAATAACGGGTTGTCGGGCTGAACATTTAATCATTAGTAAATGTATTGATTTTGAAGTATTGAAAGATTTCGTTTAGAATATCCGCTGCAATTAAAATAAAATGAAAAATGTTCTCTAAAAGAATTTGTTCCCCTCATCTCATTTGAGAATAATTGTGCACTCCTGGCCAACAATAAGTCAAACTGAAACTTAACAAAGAGTCAAGAATGCTAATCGTACATTTATTGTTATCAGTGTTGAACAAAGTGAAAGAAATTGGGCAAAGCATTTCTCAGCCAAACTGTAATGACAAAAGACTACATTGTTATCAAGTGTGAGAGCAGCTCATGGGAGACTGAAATGCTCTGTGTTATGTCATTGTATTCCAGACTAATCGGTGGATTGTGGTGAATGACTGCTGGAAATTCTAAAGGAGTGGCTTTACTCTTGTAAAAGACAGCTGCACTATTCCTCAGGGCTCAAATTAAAACAGCAAATTTCACTGATGCTCAGACATCTCTATTTTTTTCCCGGTGAAAAATGCTCGCACAAATAATGCTGCCTGTGAACATGGTGTAGCTTTGTGAATAATATCTCAGTTTGAAGTGAGAAACTCTTAAGTAATATTTATAGACAGGCTATATTTATACATCTTGCCACCTCGTCTCTGTCTCTTTCCTCTGGTAACAAGTAATTATTATGACGGTGGTAGCGAGATGAATAGTGCTGTCAGCACACAGTGGAGAGTGTACCTGAAACAGGCCTGTAATCGCTGCTGGCTGGCAGGCTGACACATTCTCCTGATGTCTTAGTAATGGTCATTATTTCAGGGGTGGGATACTGTGGGTGAGGGAGCAGCAACTGTATGTAACAACTGTGATGTTTTTCTGACACCTGCATGAATAAAGAAGCAGCTCAGAGGAAGCAATGCTTAGCTACAAAACAAAAAAAATGTACAAATGTTGTCAACAATGAATGGTGGATCCTGCATCCTTATTATGGACAAGGCAAATTGATAAAATTAATGTCAACACAGATAAAAAACAACAACAACAACAACAAAAAAAAACAAAAAAACTAAAAAAACAAAAACAAATCTTGGCTTTGTGTTGGTTGCACTACCAGTACCTTACTGACACACATCTCAATTGTCTAGAGATCTACAAAGAGTTCTATAGAAAGCCACAAAGACACACCCCTATGTGGACTTTTGGAAAGATCACATGTCCAACAAAACCCTGGACATTGCTCTGATAAAAACTAAGTTGCCTCTGCAAGCACATACTCATGTGACAATAGGCTGGGCTAAATATCCTTGATTTGTTGTAAAGATTGTTATCCGTTTCAAGCTGGATCAGCACTTAAGAACATGTCTAGCTATTCCATCACTTCAGCAAAAAATGAGGCAAAGACACAAAAAATGTACAGTATTTCTTCATCAAGGATCTGTATAGCTGTCGACTAAAAAAAACTTGTCTGAGAGCATGGCAAGACAGTTGAATAAGCAGTGAGTGAGGAACCCTGAAGCAAGGCACTAACCACCCCCTATTAAATGAATCACAAAGCCACGTTGTTAGAAGAGGAGGCTTGGTTTGTATTTATTTTTTTATCCAAATAAGCCTTGAGTCAGGAGTCTGAAAACCGTGACGTTTAAGAGCCAAAAGCCAAATAAGGTTAGCATATGACAGAGAGAAACCTGAACTAGCTTTGCCTAAAAGTTAAAAACTTATCTTATAAGACTGGATCTGAGAACACACTGCAAACAATGTACAATTCCTAAATGATATCTAAAATCCTGTAGACAGATTGTAAAAAGAAATGAAGTCGTATATGTGCCACTGTACTATATTGTATTGGGCCATTATAAAGGAAGAGACTGATTAGAGAAAAGGAGTGAACCTACAAAGTAGTCCAGTTATCAAGTTATTTACACATCTGTTCTCCAGGAGGCTATACAGGTAGCAATCCTTTTAACAATTTCATTTGACAGAAAATATATTAAACAATATATTTCTTTAACAAGCTTTGACCAAAACAAGAAGATTTCAGTATAAAAATAGGTTAGACCTGGTGAGAACTTGGAAGGCCATGAAGTGACTAAAAGCTATGAACAGGTGTACAGTCAACAGGGGTGTAGGCCAATTTCTATGCAGAGTGCGATAAGCAGTACATGTTTCTTGTCTCAGGGTGAAGGATGAATATGACACACTCCGTTTGAGGGAAAAAAAAAAAAAACACCAGATAAAAGGCACTGCCACTACCTGTTTTACTGCATTGCAAAAAGCTCAGACAGAGCTGTTTGCCTTCCAAAGAAATAACAAGATACCACATCCTATCATCAGTGAAGGCTTAGGCATTTCAACCAATGCAAAGGGTGACATCCACTCAGATGGGCCAAGAACATGTTTATTTTTAAACACACTTTCACAGGCAGGAAATGAAGACCTGATCCTCTCAAAATCATTTGGATATGCTGCCGGCTGTGCTGCCGAGAAACACCAAAGTGTGACATCTCCCTTCACCGCACCTGCTGCTCAAACCCTAAACCTCCGCCTGTCTCTCACAGGTGTTAGATTCCTTGCTTTGGATTGCTTTTTCTTTTTCTAACAAACTGACACCTTCCTCTTTCACTCACCTTTTCTAACATAGCAGCTAAGCACATACAGCATACTGGTGCTGTGTCTTATCTGTGGCAGATGTCAGGTAAGTCATAAAACTGGTGTTATTTTGTCCTTTTATTATCAACAAGTCCAATTACATTATACTATATTACAATCAAATAACAATGCATTTATCTTACTAACCAGTCTGTTTGGCCAAAGTCTGTAGCTTATGTGTCCTACCCATTGACTATTTTAGTCATTTTCTATCATCTCATCAATGATGTATTTCTTCCTCTGAATACTGGGGACAGTACAGCACTAGGCGTCCACCAAATCCAACCATTTTTTGAGCCATACCAATTAGAGTCTGATCCAGGTCTTCAGATACTGATAGGATATGG
Organism: Scomberomorus guttatus; assembly: GCA_038419695.1. Classification (NCBI taxonomy): domain Eukaryota; kingdom Metazoa; phylum Chordata; class Actinopteri; order Scombriformes; family Scombridae; genus Scomberomorus; species Scomberomorus guttatus. Next base: position 30,017,734 of record CM076447.1, on the reverse strand, counting down.
AAATTGAAATATGAAATTTATGCAAAGATCAGACATAAAATAATCATAGAATGCTGTGCAATCTAATCAAGGCTCTTCTCCTTGATATTCACAGCTTCTTGGCCCTAACCAGCCTGAGTAAGAAAAAAGTAATTAACTGTTTAGTTGATCGACAGAAAACTAATTGGCAAATATTTTGATAATTGATTCATTGTTTTATGTGATTTTAGATGTTGGAACCAGAAAATGTCAAATATTCTTCAGTTGCAGCTTCTCAAATGTGAGGATTTGGAGGTTTTACTTGCCTTACATTATAGTAAATCAAATATATTTGGGTTTTGGACTGAACAAGCAATTTGAAGACATCACCTTGAGCTCTGGGAACTTGTGTGGCACTTTTCACTATTTTCTGATGACAAAATCATAAATCGATTAATTGAGAAAATAATCTGTAGATTAATCAATAATGAAAATAATTCCTTAATAGTGTGACAACATACCTAAAATCATCAAGTGATGAATTATTACAAGGACAAAGGGGAGAGAGAAGAGGAATGTTAGAAATCAAGCAGCACCAGAAAACATGGTCCAGTGGTTGCACAGCACCATTGCTTGTAGCTATGGGGGGGGGGGGGGGGGGGGGGGCACATCCCTCATACAGCATAACAGATATTGTGATCAATAAATTATCATTACATGACTCAGGCTCCAAGATATCAAGCCTGTTAATGGGTCCAAAACAATCAGCCTAATATAAGCACTCTGTTGTAGGCTTGTCCCTTGTTATATGAAATGTTGAACTTCCCTCAGACAAGACACTGAACTCCAACCAGCACACTAAGGTGATGTTTTTGTATACAAGAACATCAAAAAAAAAAAAGGAATGAGAGACCACTGTGAGCATTAAACTGGTTCAATGGGTGGAGGTCATTATGCATAGAAAGCTTGCACAGCAAGTTACTTAACATTTGAAATATACCTTTAGGTCAATGTGTGCAAAGAAACCTGTAAAACACCTTGCTGCTATTGACTTTAACCATCCACACTTCAGGGCCTTAACTTATAGGCCCTGAAGTGTGGATGTAGGCCCACATTTGCAAACTGTTTGAATACAAAACAAGTCTCTCTTCTTGCTCTGGGGCCTTGAAGTCTGTGGTGTTCCTGACATTAGATCAGTCATCTAGAGGCCAGGTTTGCTGAAGGCTAATCAGCCTATTATATTTTCAAATGTTTTATGCACCAGCATCACTGCAGGAGATTGGCAAGATGGCAAACCTGTTCTTTGTCTCATCACATGGGAATCATAACTACAAACTCCATATTTTGTAATCTCCCACGTTTGAGTGTTCCTTCAGGTATGTAATATCATGAATATTGTCTTGGTAATGACCTTAAGTTTTCTTTGAAACCCTTAAAGTACACTGATTTATACGTATTCCTACTCTGATCTTCACTCTTCTGGCCTTTGTTAGTCCTTCCTCTCTGCCTTTTCGCTCTTCTCTCTCTCTCTCTCTCTCTCTCTCGACTTTGCCCTCACATAGGTCGTTTGTAGCTCAGGAAACGGATCAATAATGAGTTCAAATTTACTGGCAAAGTGCTTACCTTGTATCCTCAGTGCCATTCAATCCAGCCTGGGACTTGCATCTGCCTACTGCAGAGTCAAGTTTCACATGTCCGTGGTACTCAGGGAGCTTCTGAAAAACATGATCAGCAACAGTAATACAAAAATCATTACAGATGGAAAAACACAAACACTTCACTTGGTAAATAGCTAAGTGTTTAGCTTAACGTTAAACTAAAAGCCTTTGTGTACAGTGTGTGTGTGTGTACTCTAACAGAACCATATGGTAAACAGTAAAAAGCTTTTCCACCAGTAGCTAGGTTAACATATGGGTGTTGTTGGAAGGAGTGATAAATTACTGGCTAATAATTGTGCTAACGTGGTTTAAATAAAGACTTGTCAAGCTTTAATAGCAAACCTAACATCGACTAGTGAAACCAGCCTGTCTTGTGATGCAGGTAGGATAGTAAGCTAACAACATTAACTGACAGACTTTTGTTGGTTTCATCAGCTCAAATTTGACTTCATATTAAACTATAAGCTAACGTTAAAGAAAGACCGATAAAAAAAATGTAAACTAGCTTACTACAACTTGAATCAATTTGTTTGTAAGTCCGTGCTAGTCGAGGTTATCTCACCAAATACACAAACTGTTTCAAAAAAGAGACATGTAAAACATAGCTCACCGTGTCCAGGGGACTTCATTTTTGTCTGGATACGCCGAACAAAACTGAGCGTCCGAAAAGAGGCTTTTTCCCAACACGGTAACGTACGGTAACGTTTGTGTTATCAGCTCCACGTCCTAAGTTGTTTGAACGGCTCGTTTTCTCGCTCAGCCTGTTGACAACTGACTAACTGGACCCAGTTCCTTAAAGAAACAACGCTGGAGTCTGTCAAGGCCAGAGTAATCGAGCGCGAGCATCGGGATACCAGGCTCGCTGCGTGGTCGGGGCTTGACGATCGATTTTTCGGTAGAGCTTCTGCCTAGAGCAGCTGAGGCAGATGTGAGAGTAAACAGTGTAAAATGTAAATACGTTATTGTAATGTTGCACAGTGTTTTCTGTCTTATCAATGCAGGAAGCAAGAGCAACACAAAATAATTAGGTAATATTACTAGATAATATGAACACAAAATTAAGCAAGGTTAAATTCCTCGTTAAATGAATAGCTTGCCCTGCAAAACAGACAACTAACAACAAGTAGTTTTCTTTTTACGTGAAATGTCTATAATCAATGTAATGCTTATCTTTTACGTGTGAATAGAAACAAAGGCTTTTACATTAAAGCCTGGTGTGCTTTATCTAATTAAACACCGCTACAATAAACGTTTCTTGAGACCAAATACATTTCTGCTGTAGAAAAACGTTGATTATATTTTACATTTAAAGTCCAGTCCTATAATTTAACTGTCCTAATGTAAGGCCGATCATATTATGAGCTCAACTTTTGAGAAGTAAAGTTTTCAATGATAAGATCGAAAACTTTTTTATTATTAGTCTACATCTCAATTTTCTTCATTTTTTGTAGGCTCTGTATTCTAAATTGTCCACAGTGATCACTTTATATTTCAAGATTTATCAATTTGAACAGCTACCTCTTCAGTACACAGTACAATAACTGTGTTATTATTTCCATAAAGGATGCTGTGTGCTTATGAGTTAGTGCACCAGTCACATAACCCAGGTTTAGTGGTTGTATAGTATGTGTCATAGTGAACTGCACCATAAATGTCACACTACTTTCTCACATGTCAATAAAACCAATCCCATTTGTAGAATTCACCTGAAAAATACAGTGCAATCATGGTGACCCGTTTCATACAATTTCTTTGTATTAAGTTTAATATTTACACAACTTGTATTGTTTTAAACTAGCAACAGATCGTAGATCTTGAGAGAGGGTTTGATTACACAGCATTGATTGAAAGCATCTATTCAGTTTGACTTTTACATACTTGCCAAAATCATAATTTCCTACTTAACATTTCAGGACTGCACATGATGAACTTCACATATGGTACATTTAACTTCATGTGTTAGTTCATGCATGATTCCTGTCACACAGTAGTTTAATGGAGAAGGCAAGGTCCACCGTATAAGCTAACAGTGTAATACTGGCAACCACTGTTTCCATGATAACCAGCTCTGCGTTTTGTCCGAGGTCTTTCAACTGCAGTATTTTGGTAAAACAAATCACTGTGGCCACCATGTACAGCAGCACTCCAATCAGACTGAAGCCAGCCAAAAATCTGTCAAAAGGTAGGAAGCATCGCCCTGCAAAGTCCCCTAATATTACCACCAGTATGATTAGAGACATGAGGACACAGATACCGCATGACACGCCGGACACCCACAGCGGCCAATTGTGCACTCCACTTGGCGGTGGAGTGTGGACTGCGTCCACAATCAGCAGTATCATCTGACAGCCTCCCCACAATTGGAGTATCTTGAGCAGACCAGGCATGCTGCCCATGTAGCCTCTTTGCTCATGGGCTTGGGTGCGCAGGACGTAGGACTCTGAGGTATAGGCGAGGAAGGTGAGACAGGAGGCCACAGCAGCTGCCGCAGGGCGCGGCTGCACCCTTTGATGCGCCATGATGATCCAAGGGAAAACCACAGAGGCACTGAGACACATCAGTGCGCCTAAGACTGCCACTGTCACTGTCAGGTTCTTCCAGGATATTGGGATGAGGCTGTGAAACTGGATGACGGAGAGAATGTGAATAAGAAGGGTAAGGGTGAAGAAGAAGCACCAGGTAAACATGCAGAAGACCATGAATCCGTTGAAATGTTGGAGGTGAGATGGCTCTTTGCTTAGATCCGAAGGCTCCAGCGAGGCCACCAGACTGAAGGTAATACAACTGGATAAGACTTCCCATGTCCGCACCAAAAAAAGGGGACTTGCAAAGTCTCTGGCCTCTAGTACAATCACAGGCATTGTCACAAAGTTTAATCTGAATGATCGCGTATCCAAGAGACAAAATTTCCGTCGGTACCTCAGTCTCAGTTCCACTGGATTTATTTAAAAAAAAAAGCTTGTGGTTCAAAAGCAGTCAACCAGTTAGTATCATTCCCCAAATATCCATCTAATATCAAGTTCTGAAGAATAGTCCAGTAGAGTCCATGGAAAAAATCACCTCAAACAAATCTTAAAAATGCAAAATCACTTGAACCATCAGGTTTAATAAAAATAAAGCACATGCTTTCTCTCTGTTCTGTTCACTAGTGCGTCATCCTTTTTACATAGAGGGTAAAACTTCAAAATTGTACCTCTTGGAATGTATTTTGTGACAAAAAGACCTGCCTACTTCCTTTTTGAGGTTGCAGCAGTGCACTTTCAGTCTCACTGGAGGTAGGTGCAAATGACCACAATAAAAAGCATATGCAAACAACGCCTGCCTCCCACCCTTGATTCTCATGAAATGTTGTTCCTTTTTTCTGAGGTACCAGAAAAATAAACTACAGGTTTTACTCACTCAACAGCCTTTACCACCACCCGCCTGCCACTTATCAACCACTTTGACCTCACTGGTGGAGGCATAAAATACAGGGACAGGTAGTTCTCTGGATAGTTGTTTACATGGTGTTTGAAGCTGTCTGTGGAGCATTTGTATTAGTGCAAGATCAGTTGATTTGTTGAGTGCTGTAGATCATTTGAGTGAAGTGCTGCTCATAGGATCCAGTTGAGGGATGTGGATCTGCTCTCAGCGGAGAAGAATCTTATATTGTGAAGAGTCTCTCTTTTCATATGACAACACTTGGAAATGTGTTTGAGTTGCTTGAATGGAAATGAGTGTTTAGGTATCTGTGTGGGAGCCAACAGCAAGCTGTGAATCTTTCAATGTCTGAATGTATGTGCATTCATGCACATGTGTGTAGATGTGTTTATCTTGTATGCATAGAGTGCAGATGCAAGTATGTTCCCTGTATGTGTATTTGCACAAGCACAAATAGTCCTCTGAAGATCCCAGCCAATCACTTTGCATCTGTGTATGGGCACACCTGCTCTCTGTGTTATAAATAGATGGTGGATACATCAATTCCCTCGTGTCACACAGCTCAAGTTCAAAAACTTCTGTTTTGACAGACGGTAGAAGACACACTCCACAAAGATGATAGCTGATAAACAATGGTAACCTGCTATTACAGAATCACGGCTGTGATGTGTGTATTGGAGGTTTGTATTCATTTGTCTACAGTTTAATAAAAGTAAAGATGTAACCTCACCAATTTATGGCTAAGGCTCAGGTGTGTAGTCAACAGATGACTTCAGTCCTCTCATATTTAAAATATAATGAGTTTTATTTTATTTTCTCCTTTAAACAAAACTTTGAACTTTTTGAATTGTTTCCCTTCATGACAAGACAGCAACGCTGTCCATTCATTTCTTAATGATTTTTTCAAAAGAGAGAGAAGCACAGAGGGTTTTTGACTCAAAAGCTTAAAGATGTACTGAAACGAAAGTACTCATGAGAACAGCTGTGATGAATAACTGACATGTGCAGTTACCTATTTCTGCATGAAAGTAGTGACCCTCTGTGGTAACAATATGAACTGCAAGTTTTCAGAAGGCCCAGAATATTGGAACACAAAGATGAGGGCTGCCTGTAGTACTGAAAGAGCAGCAGCAGAGGGTGAATTTATAACACCTTCTGTTATGAACAGAGACGCAGTAGAGGGAATCCATATCTGGACTAAAATGTAATGTACTAAATGTACCTCTTTCTTTCCACAGTACAATGTATTCACCTTCTGCTGCTGACAAAAATGTTAATTATGTCAATGACTAGCACACACTTAGTACATAAGTTTGCGTAATATGTGTACTATCATTACTATCAGCTTATAATCAGAAATGTTCCTTATATATATATATATATATATATATATATATATATATATATATATATATATATATATATATATATATATATATATATATACACACACACACACACACACACACACACACACACACACACACACATACATACATACATACATACACACACACACACACACACACACACACACATATATATATATATATATACAGTTTATAGTTTAGACATTTCTTATATAGATTTACACCTATGGCATGTTTTGTTTCTTGAACAGATATACTCAAAATGTTCCACATGATCATAGTACATTGACAGCAATGAGATGAAAGAACATGCAGAATGGCCTCTTGGACAAATGTGTATCAATAAATAATAACTGGAAATGGCAGGATGATGGGACCAAGATTGACACATGAAGCCTTGCAGTCATTTACTGTATAAACTTCACACTTCCACATTCATGTGATGTGATCAACCACACGAGACATTTGAGGGTAAGTGTAAGTGCATCAGATGAGCAAAACAGCAAAGAACAAATGTGCGACATTTTGGTTTATGTGGTGTGGGAACAGGGCAAGCAGGGTCGCTATGATCGAGCACTGTGTCGTTTATACAGTAAAAGAAAAAACCTTGTTTTGAGTCTTCTAAATTTGCTGGAATGCCACAACTAAGATTAATACAACATGCAGCAAATTTACATTTAACAAACTCTGCAAAACAAGATTTTGCGGTTATTGTTTCACAAGTCAGCCAATATATACATTTAGAGATTGTTTTGTAGTGTTTTTTCAGTGGGATGCATTTGCAAACTTGCAGCACTGACAGAGAGCACAGCTCCATTACGACACAGGAAGTTTTGTATGTGCCTCGGGATGACTGTCACTGTTCTAACAATAACTCACAATTGTGATTTTTACTATATAACCAAAGTATGACATTTACTACCAGACATTAACAGTGCACAAAATGTACCTCACTTAGAGTTTTACATATTTGTATTGTTTTACACTAAGTCACAATGGATATAATTAGGATTTTGTTTGACATTTGACATTTTGGTTTATGTGGTGTGGGAACAGGGCACACATTGTTGCTATGGTTGAGTAGACGTCAAACAGTAAGTGGAAAAATTGTGCACTCTTCATACTGGAATGCCATTTTGTAATCATAGTTTGTTATTTCACACAGCATTCAATATGTTCATTTATAGATTGTTTGAAGTGTTTTAAGGTGCGATGCATCTGCAAACTTGCAGCAGCAACAGTGAGCACAGCTGTGGAACAGGAAGTCTGTATGCATCTCTGGAGACTTCCGTCACTGTTCCTAATTCATTACCACTAATATCTACTGCATATTTAAGTATGCTTTTCTTTTACCTCATTGAAAAATCCAGAATCTATGACTATACAAATATTATTCATTTCAAAAATTAACAGCTGGATGCAAAATGTCTTCTACTTCACTGAAAAGTCCATTCATGTTTCCACAACACACTCGTGTAAATTGCATATTAGACCAGGATTGGCGTCCAAATTAGTTGTGATGTCACAAATCAGGCTTGTAGGTACATGTCTTAGATTTAAGGTGAGCACAGAAAAATGTTCCTGCTTCAGCAGATGACTGTGAAAACAAACTCCATACATACATCTTTTCGGGAACAGTGAAGGTCAAACATTCGCATGAAGATACAGTGAAGTGAAAGACATTTTTGAGTGGAGGGGAACATTAACTGCTTTAAATACTATCATCCATTGTTCCATTTGTTCAGTCACCAGGTAATATACCTATAAAAATGATCCACCCTTCTTGGATTCATTGTACAAATTCATTTATTTAGTACAAATATAAAACTATGCTATTATAATGGCACACATCTGTAGAGGTCACAAAATAAGGTGTATGGAGATCACTTGTGTGTAATAAAAGAGAATAGTGATCTGGAGGGTCCAACAGCTGGTTAGTAATTTTTTTACTTTGCTGGCAAAATCATGTCATGGTGATTCAAGTTTTGAAAAAACGGAAGGAAGCATTTAGTTGTAACAATGAAGAGGCCATTGGATATGGCTGGCAAAATGGGCCAGACAAGTGAGAACTCAGAAAGAAGGAGGCTCAGTGTAGGGGGTGTGTCTATTTTTGTTACCCAAACCTATTGAAGTCCTTGACAGTACCTAGAGAAGGAAGGAGACACTGGAGAGGTGTGCACAGAACTGAATGAGGGAGGGAGGATGAGAGGAGGGTTGAGAAGATGAATGAAAGAGAAGTGAGGGTGAATTGAGAAAGCAGTGGTAAAAGCGGAGATGGTGGCTAAACCAGGTGTAAGAAGGCTTGACAGATGAATCGAGGCATGGCTGAGGCGTGGCCTCGCTGCCAACTGTAAAGGGGAACTCCAATGATTTTACACATCAAACTCTTGACGTCTTGGTGAGCACTATATGTGAATATGTGTGCATATGTGAAAAAAGTTGTATAAAGCTTCTTGTGGCTCATGAGAGAACTGTGTGAAATCTGATAAACTGCCTCAGATGATGTCACTTGTGTCAGTGTCGGTTGAGGCCAAAGACTACAAGTTTGAAAATGAAAAAAAGGGTTGTTAGGAGATTAGATCGAAGTGAGGTTACCAGACCTCTGTAGCCTGTCCTCATCTCTGATTGAGGCTGGTGGCTCAAGGCTACATTAGCTGCTACCAGCATAATGCACCCTAATCTCCAACTGAACTGCTGGCAGTCCAGTTGCATTGTGGGTATTGTAGACATCAGATTTTGACAAGGAAAAAGAGTGCATGGGACAAAATATCTTTGGGTCTGCTGCATTGATTTTGATCCTTTTATAAAAACTATTCACCTGAAGACTGGACACAAGAAATTTGAATTTGATGTTTCGGGTCAAGACTTAGATTAGGCATGTACATTGCAATTAATTACTTTTACAATTAATTATAAAAAAGATTTACAAATTCCACCATCTTTGTAAAAAAAAAAAAAAGAAGAAGAAGGTATTCAAACAAATTCTGATTGCTTTTGTTAAATTGGTTGCAGCTAAATTTGGTAAATGATCTATAGCTATAGAGCTATTTGAGCTTGATATCTTAACAGTCCATGCCCATACTGTAATCACAAGTCCAAATTAAATGACCAAATACGTCGTATTACGCAGTGTGCCACTGCTCTGGGTCATAATTACTATGGCTGCTAGATGGCACATTACGACCTATTGTGCTGTTTTTCTTGGGAGGACAGTCTCTGCAATCACAACAATGTGAAATGCTCATTTTTACATTTATAATTCAGATGTTTTTTTTTTACTATCCTTCTCTAACTGTATGCTCAATTAATTTTCTTATTCACTTGCTTGAACATGTTAAGATGTTACCACAAAAGCCCAGTTTCTCCATGTGGCATTTTTAGTTTCTTCTTATCTCTCATCTTAATCGGGTGTGAGGGAAGTAAAAAAGTCACATTTTTACTGCAGGTATAACGCAATTTGTTAAATGTCGATGGTTGAATATAAAATGTGTGAGAATAACATAGGCAATCAAGACTCCACCTCCATGACACCAAAATTCTAATATAAGTCAAATACTGTAAGCTAGTGAACAGAGCTTGCTGTCAAAAGTCACAGTAAGTTAAGACCCCTGAATACTCTCCTATCTGAAACCAGTTTAAGTACTCTTTCACATCAATTGCTTCCAATCCCCCCGTCATAAGTTTAATGCTATCAAATTTGTATTTGAAATTGTACATTCTAAGTTTGCATTGTTTAATTTAATTGCAATTGTATCTTCTCTTATTGTTTAACCCTTTATACAGATGACATGAATGTGGCAGCTTTTGCTCCTGTGGTGGGCATGGAGTCCTCTGTGTCTGCCATCCAATGTAAACTTCATTGGTACAGCGCAACAGTGTCAGAAGGCTCACTTTGTCCCTGGTTACAATCTGGGTGGAGAAGGCTTCGACGTCGTCACAATGGAGCGGAAAGGCGCCTATGTCATCGACACTGAAACATGGAAACTTGACAATGGCACTTGCAGGCTATACAGTAACAGCTACATGAACAGAGAGAACCAGAAAGTCCCAGTTGCCGTATTGGACTGGAGAATCCTCCCAAAGTGCAGTTTAAAGGTCTCCAGTATAGCTTATGACTCTGTCGAAACTCTTGTCAATGATTCCACGTCAGCTGTGTCCAATGATTGGAAAATTGGCCTTGATATTCCTGTACACCCTTCTGTCACTGTTGGGATTGGCTTTGGAGGTTCCCACTCCAAAGAATCAACCTTTGGCATGCAAAAGTCAAAACAAGACCGCTATACTTTCTTCCATCATTCTGTTCAGTGTAACTTCTAAGTATGTGGACAGATATTTGTCGTCTTGACATTAACTCTGAATTTATTTGTTCAGTTAACTGGGCAATACTTTGCTTTACAGTGTTTTGGATAGTTATAGATGACAGCAACTTTGCTTAAAACGGAACAACATGAATAGTAACATCTGAAAGATATGACCTTATGATTGGCTGTAACTTAGTTATTTGATCTCTGTGTTTTACAGCTACAGACTGGCAACAAAACCTCCCCTGAGTCATGAGTTTGAATCAGCCGTCAGCTCCCTTCCTTCATATTAATGTAAAACAGCCATTATATCGCAACCTAATCGATACATAAGGTACACATTACATCACACAAGTGTCTCTGGGAGGTGAAATAAAGGCAGTCACTGCTGTCAGGACCTGCAAGGCAACCATGAATGGACTGTTTGTCAGTCGAGGCCTCGGCTAGCTTTGCAAATATTGCCAGGATTAAGACCATAGACAAACACTGTCAGGCAGAGAAAAAGAAGTTTGGTTCTGGCCAAAGTTTCAGCAGCATGTTTAATAATGTGATACAGAGGTCAATGGCGGAAACATTAATGGGCTGATGTCCTCTTTCAAGGGCGAATAAAAACCCCTCTGTTTATAATAGCTGGCTTGACTCATTGAAAAACACACCTGATGTAGTCTGATACAACATCAAGCCTCTGCACACCATACTGCCAAGTGGTCATCCAGCCCGTGCCGGACTGAAGCAAGAGGTGGAGAAGTACATCAAGAAAAATGCAGTGTTGAAAAAATGTTTAGAATCCTGTCAAGTTGGGCACAGATCAAGTAAAAGGGATCCTTGTGCTTGTGTTTGCAACAGTAATCAGAATATGAAGTCAAACTGTTGTCCTGCTGGGAAAGGTCTTGCAACACTAACAGTTTTCAGGCTTTTTGCAAAAGATCTGTACAGTGATAGGTGGACTAAAACAGATGGTTCAGTGGAGGTTAGATATGGTGACCAGATAAAGCGCACTGCCATTATAGCAAACAATGATAATCCTAAATGGTCCTAAATTTGAGTTTGGACCCATCGTCATCAACATGAAAAACAAGCTTATGTTCAGTGTTTATGATGAGGACAAATACTGGAACAGCGATCTGCTTGGCAGGTGCTCATTTGATCTGCAGAGGGGAGAGGTGAGAGACAGCTGCATGTTAAATCATGGTACCTTCTTCTTCTCCTACATAGTAGAGTGCGCACCAAGTCTTAGTGGTAACCAGTGTCAAGAGTACATACCTTCCCCACTGAGTCGCTCTATGTCCAAGGTCTTCCACTCCAGAAACTGGGTCCTTCTTGGAGAGACAAGGAAGCAGTATGCTAAATCAGTCAGGTTGAGGCCAGCTGTTGATGCGACATGGAACGATGAATGATATTAAGATTTGATTTCATGATTACAATCTTACTCATGATTAACAACATCTTTGACACTGTTACTCTTTATGTTTCTTTGTTTGACTTTGTGTGCAATAATAATTGCACACAGTTTGTTATCTATTTCTCTAAATATGTGTTTGTGAGAAAAAAGCTTGATAATCCACTTTTCATGCTTCTTCTCTGCCAGTAAACTATCAACAAAGACAACAGAGGTGTCTGTCTGATTTTATGTTGAAAAAGAACTCTCTGATTTTGTGGTTTACATGTAACATTGAAATGCATACTTATAATTGTACAAGCATATATATATTGTCCAAACATTTGCAATATACAACACAACATAGTTTTGATTGAGTGCTGTTCAGAGAAAATGTATAATTCCAAATCACCGGCACATTAATCACAAGATTTAGGATACATCCCAAATACTGTTCAAAGATGAGAAGGAGGGGACTAAATCTGATTCTAGTGTATTGTAATGAGCAAATTTCTTCTAACCAGCACATTATCATGGTGGCGTTGTTGCATCTAAAAGGAAATGCACATGATAACCAGGGGGAGTCATGAAATGTCATGAAATGTGAGTTGGAGGAACTGAAACCCAAAATAAAGGAAGAAAAACACATTTAAATAAAGGAGGGAGGGCAAAGAGAAAAGGACAAAAAGTCAAAACTAGAAAGAATAAAGAGTAAAGTATTTTTTGTGGGCCTTGCTCCTCATGCTGATACCAGCGGCCTCCATTACTGTAAAGCTACATATAGCAGATATTCACATCAAAGCATCCCAGCCTCAAAATGTTACATTTAATGTTAAAGGCTGCCAGTTGTCTTTTAATTGTTTAATGGACTGACAGTAACTTCTGTGTTGCTGACCTTTAACAAGAGAACACTCTGTGTGTGTGTGTGTGTGTGTTTGTGTGTGTGTTTGTGTGTTTGTGTGTGTGTGTGTGTGTGTGTGTGTGTAGGTTACCATTAGTTACCATTGGTCATCAAGCTCTTACATGGCCTGAGGGTAGGAGCTTAACCTGAGCCTCTCAGTGCTGGCCTAGTGGTACCTTCTTCCCAGGTGCAGCAGGGAGAAAAGGCCATTATCCATGTGGTTAGTATCCTTAATGATTCTCCTAGCGTTATATCTTGTAGTGCCTGATGTAAATATCCTTTAGGCAGGGTAGAGCACCGCCTATTGTATGTTCAGCCGAATGAACCACTGGGCCTTGCAGGACCTTGTGGTCCTGATTGGTGCTGTTTCTGTACCAGGCAGCAATGTTCCCTGTCAGGATGCTCTCAATGGTGCAGGAGTAGAAATTCTTCAGTATTTGAGGGGATACCTGGAATTTCCTCAAGTGTCTGAGGTAAAACAGCCTCTGCCTTGCCTCTCTCACCACTGAGTCAGTATGCAATGCCCAGGTCAGGCCTTCGGTGATATGGACACCAAGGTAATTGAAGCTTCTCTACCCTCTCCACTGAGGACCTGTTGATATTAAGGGGGATGTAGTTCCTTCCCTGCTTCTTCCCAAAGTCCACTATTAGCTCCTTAGTCTTACTGATGTTCAGCAGTAGATTGTTGTCCTGAGACCAGTGGGTCAAGTCCTCTACTTCCTTCAGTCAGGCCTTTTCATTGTTATCTGTGATCAGACCCACCACAGCTGTGTCGTGAGCAAACATGTTGATGGTGTTGCAGTCAAAAGTGGTGTACAGGGAGTACAACAGCAGGCTCAAAATGCAGCCCTGTTGGAAAACAACCTTTCTGTTTTTTGCAAGGAGTCAGGACACCTGCTGACAGCTGTTTTATGCCAATTTATGGTCTAACTGTATATAAAGTAGTTGAAACTATCATTTCACTGCTGAGATAACGGAGCACATTTTAATGATAGTGTTGCACTCAGTCAGTGATATGGGTCTCTTGTTTGTCATTCTGATGGTAGCGACATTACGGGGTAACCAGGCTACCTTGGCTAAGCCGGCTAGCATACACCACTGACTATGCTACAGCTAAGTTGTGCACTGCCAAAACGTTCCGGTGGAACTCGTGCTCTAGAATTATTATTCTGCACGTCAGAGTAAGTGGATTATTAAACTATTTTGACAGAAATTGTTTTGCTTACGGAGCGTATTCTTTGTACGACTGCATGCACTGAACCGTAACATCTGTACCGTGACTGTTTGGGACAAATACACATACTGTTACACCCCTCACGTCTTCCGTTGATCGGTTGGGATGGTAGGCAAACTGTAGTGGGTCCATTGTGCTGGGTAGTGAGGAGCAGATGTAATCCTCGATCAGCTGTTCAACGCACTTGGGAGGGTGGGGGGGTTGTAATCTGTAGACCTTGCAACGTGCTTCTGGGATTGCTCTCCTGGAATCAAAGTTCCCCTTTCTTCCCGTAGTCCCTTTTTGCCTCCTGCACTGCTCTTCTTACATTGTAGACTGCTGCTTTATAATTGTCCATGTTTTCAGACAGCAGCGCTAAATTGTAGACTGTAGTGCGTGTGTTTATGGCATCCTGGATGGTTCAGGTAATCCATGGTCTCTGGTTGTGGAATAATTTAACTGTAGTTTTGGGTACAGTTGCTTCTATTGTTTTACAAATTAAATCCACCAAGACTCCATTGATGTCATTGGTGACGTATACAGCAGTGTCCTGGAACATGCGCCAGACTGCGTCATGTAGTGGATAATATATTGCACATAACCATAAGATATTGCATGTAACCTGAGGTAACGTAAGTGAAACATAGATCACATTGTGAGCAAATAGATAAAATCTTAACAATCATAGAACATACTACCTAAAACCAAAAAACAACAGTGCCTCCTTCTTTATAACACGTCCTACACTGTGCTTGAGGCACTACATTCGTGAGGGTTGGTTGTTTTTTGAGTAGTGCAATAGAAGTTGGGATGAAGGAAAGCTTAAAACGGTGACTTTTACACCTGCTAGTTCTGTAATGTCTACCTGAAGGTAATAATATGTATTGAGGGAATAAGATATGTGATTGGTCTTTCAAAATCATATGTGCCTGTCTGACCACCGTTCTCTCATAGATGTTTTGGAGGGATGGGTAATCCCTCTTCCCTATCACCTTCATAGCAGTCTTCACCATGTTAGCCATTCTAGTTTTCAGCTGGACCGTTAGGGTACCGTACCATGATACCATACCATACCTGATGATGCTTTCCAGCACCACATTGTAGAATGTAAACATGATCTCAGCACCCACACCAAACAGTCGGTGGAGAAAGTGAATTCTTTGAACCAGCCTAGCACACAGATACTCATTGTGACCATTCCATTTTAAGTTATTGTCCATTAGTATGCCCAAATACTTAAAGGAGCACACCTGTTCAATTTCTCTGTTGCCAACAATCACAGGCTCATTGGCTCTCACCTCCCTTGGATTAAAAACCATTTCTTTGGTTTTATTAGTATTTAGAAAAAGGTGGTGACTGTCGCACCAAACCTTAAAAGTGGATATCTCATTGTGGTATACATAGGGGGGCCTGGAGGGGCACCTGGAGTTCATGCTGTTACTAAAGCAAAAGGGGGACATACCAAGATAAGATATTCTGAAATTCATGTACATTTTTCAACTTTTCACTCAAAAGATTCAACTTTTCACTCAAATTGTTAAGCTGATTATCATTTGTAATAAAACATTAACAATAACATTAACATTAACCCACCAATCAGGTCATAAACAAATAAAGTGCAAATGTATTTTTTATGGTGAGAGAGAGGAGTGCAAAACTCCTGAGTATTGTGCAACAGTCTACATCCAGTAATCAAAATGAATTAATGGTAGCTAAAGCTAAAGGTAGCTTAGTTATACAAAATACATGTTGAACCTAACTTTTAAGTACAATGTCCTCCTTCAAACAAAGCCGATACTTATTCCATGGCCTCCTCAGTGGATTCAATTGTTGCAAAGTTGAGCCTCCTTCGTGACTGAACCACTGGCTCAGCCTCGGTGTCATCAATCAGTGGCTGGCTGAAGAATTCACTCCTCCACTGTAGCAAACAAACGCCATCTCAATTATAAATCACCTGTAGTGTGGCTGGATAGATTAGGAATGATGGAATGCCCCTGACCCTTAGCTCTGTCTGTACAACATTGTAGGACTTCCTCTTCTGTGTGTGGTTACTGTGGTTATTGTAAACAGCATCAGATTGTTCCCATTATATTGGATGAGCTTGTTGTTCTTCCTGGCGTCCCTGGCTCCCTGCAGTATAGCCTGGTGGTCTTTTTACCTCAGCACCTTGAATTTCAGTGTCCTGGGCTCCTCTGTTTTTTGGGATTGTTGACTGTAGATTCGGTGTGCCCTCTTGATCTGAATCGGATTAAAGCTGAAAACCTAAACCCCTGGTGCCAAATCCTCCCTGTTTGGCACCAGGTTTACCAGCCAGATATTATTCCTCCTCTCGTGATCTTCCAGGGATGCCATGTTAGCCTTTAGCTTCTCTATTTCCAGGTTGCAGGTGTTCACATCATGTTTCAAACCCCTCGTTTCTGACTGAACGGCCCATTTTATCCAGTACTTATGTAATAGACAAAGTACTGTCACTTCTTTGCGCAGTGACTCGATCGTCCCGTGTATTTTCACCAGAGCTTACCAGATTAGCCATCACAACTTGCTGCTTAGCCAGGGCCTGTATCCTTTATCCCTGTCTTCATGGGGAGGCAGCCGAAGAAGTCAGTGTTTTCTCCCTTCAGGTTTCAGATTTTTTTCTCAGAGGAGAACACAGGACAAGTGACTTACAAAGTAGATGTGTATGCTGTAGTAGACAAAAAATATGCTATTTAATTTCTTTTCCTGCTTTTGAGTCGTCAGAGCAGTTTTAGCATTTTGCCGGGTGCGTCAGTCGACGTCTTCCACCGTGCTGGATTATTTCCCTGAACAGAGCCATGGTAGATGATTATCACTGCTTCCAGTTTTTGTCTCTGAAGTGTCTCCTGGCTGTTGCCTCATATTTAATGAATAGATATGAGAGTGGTACCAATCTTTTCGTCTAACTCCGGGCAAGGAACAGAAAAAGTGTAGTTCCCAAAATGTCGAATTATTCCTTTATAAGAACTCATAATGTATCAAACATGTTTGCTAGGACTGATGTTAGAAGAAAGGAGACATTGTGATTTGTAACAGCTGATAGGGGCGACAGATCATTCAACATTGCCTGCTGTTTCCCTGAGAACTGCTTGGTTTTCCAAACCAGTGAATGCCTCTCAGCAGATTTCCCAGATATTTCAGGGGTACACTATCTATACCTGGATGTCAAGGAGGTTTTATGTCTCACTAAATTCTCAATTATATTCTTTAATTTCCCTTTCCTATAACATGTTAATATGTTAGTGTGAAAGCTCTGTTTCCCCAATTGGGCCATTATGGTTTTTCAGTGTGAAGTATGAAATTGTGTTATTGCACAGAACTTTTTAGAATCTGATAGATTGCATAGACAATAAAGATTCAATACTATGATATAAGTCAGATATTGTCAGCCACTGAACAGAGCTTGCTGTTGACAGTCAAGGTAAGGTAAATCCTTCCTCCCTCAGTCCTTCCTTCTGTAATATTAGTACTTTCACATCAAAGTTTCATTTCAGTATAGACCAGCAGCTTAGTACTTTATAATCCAATTTGCATTGGAGCTGTACATTTTAAGTTTGAATTGTTAGTCAGGCCTGCAAATTAATTGTGTGAATTACGTTTCTTTTCAAGTCAGTGGCTCCATCTTCTGGACAAATGGGGACCCTATAAATTAAGACTGGTATTCTACCCTAATGTGTCTGTGAGCTGCATGTTGTATGTATGTTGTATAATTCAAAGACAAAGACCATCCTCACATTGAACAGGCTATAGATGAAGGATAAAAGAGTAAATAAAGAGAAGTATGGAAAAAAGTAGAAATTTTTATTTTAAAAGTAGCTTGTTGCCTTCTGACCAGAAGCTGCAAACAGATCAAACATGGCATCAATTACATGACAGTGGGACTGCAAAACATCTAGTAGCATATTTAAAGAAGCTCTTTTACAAACTAATTGTAATGCATATATTTGTGACCATAAATTTAATCTCTGTATGTACAACATACAGACGGATGACAAATTAAAGGAAAAACCAGTACAGGCCTGAATGTTTGACCCCTACAGTGAGGGGATCTGGTGGGTCTGTTATGCTGTGGGGGGCATTTTGCTGGCATGGTTTGGGTCCACTTGAGAGAAGGGTCACTGCAAATACAAAGTTGTACAGAGTGATCACTTTTATCCTATGATGAGATATTTCTATCCTGATGGGAGTGGTCTCTTCCAGGATGACAGGTGCCCTATGGATGCCCCCTTCCATAGGGCACGAGGGGTCACTGAATGGTTTGATGAGTATGAAAATGATGTGAATCATATGCTATGGGCTTCACAGTCACCAGATCTCAACCTACTTGAACACCTATGGGAGATTTTGGACCGACATGATAGACAGCACTGTCCAGCACCATCATCAAAACACCAAATGAGGGAATATCTTTAGGAAGAATGTTGTTCATCCCTCCAGTAGAGTTCCAGAGCACATGGTGGCCCAACACCTTACTAAGACACTTTATGTTGGTTTTGTCTTTAATTTGTCACCTGTCTGTAGGTCTTAGAGTCATGAGCTCACACTGAGAAGCAGAGCCCCGAAGAACATTGTACATATTTACTGGAACATAAGCTGGCTTAAAACAAGTTTGAAACTGTTAGCAGATAGTGCCAAGATTTGACAATGCTAATATTCTTCACTTTGTGGAGCAGTAAGAAAATTAAATTAAATGAGAAAATTGATTTTATACTAGGTATAGCTGCATGAATACTAAAGAAGGTCAGGATGGATGCTCAGATCAGGAATAAAATTTAGACGTCCTTTCAAGACCACTTTTGAATGTCAAAAGACATTCATGCTCACTATTTTAGATGTCCAATCAAAACTACAGATGACAAATGTCAGAACAGTCACAATTCAGATGTCTTTTCAATACAAAAATGACGCTTCACAACATAACAGTCTTGATTTTTGCCATCACTAACAGATGTTGTGTTGCATAACTGTAATTTACACACCTAGCAAAGGAGAGCATCACATTGTGGTGACGTTTGTGATAGAAAAAGGTAGTGCACAAGCTATGACCATTACTTTTTTTGTTCCACATCTTTGAGTGCACTATATACAGTATATACTGTATAGCATACAATTCACACATAGAATCTGCCAGAACACCTCTGCTATGAATAATCAAACAAGCAAATTTACATATAATAAAAATTAGATCCTTGTGTCGAGATTGCCCAGCAATAGTTTTGGTGATGTGAAAGAAGCATTAAGTTGTTGAAAATTTGTTATGAGCCTCAGTGTAGGGTTTGTGTCTGTCAGGCATTGTGTTGCGCAAATGTACTTCAATCTTTAGATTGTACCTGGAGAAGGGAGGAGAGATCTGAGAAGTATACAGAGAACTGAAGCAAGTGGAGTGGAATTCATTCATCACAGCCTACTGGCTGTTGAAAAAAGGTCATGACATTTGGTCAAATGTTTGCAAGCACACATATAAGAGACTGAAAAAAAGTGTACCAAGATTCTATGGTCTGATGACATCAAAATCAAGATTTTTTGGCCATCATACTAAACTACTGTATTGGTGTGGCTTGTATTTGGTTTAATACACAGAGAAACAAACAATCCTCACTATGACGCCTGGTGGTGGCTGCAACATGCTATTAGCGGGTCAAATGAACACAGCAAAACAAAGAATACAAATACAAATAAATTCAGGAGAAAACCCCTCTGCAGTCTGCATGATAACTGCAACATGAGGATAAAAAGATTTATTTTCCTGCAAGACATTGACTCCTACTTAAGAATTGGTTAAGAAGCAATTCCAAATCGCAATCCAATTCAATAGTGTCAAACTTGCTGTTCACTCACAGTACCAATGCATGTCAGGGCCTGAGAGGTTTTACAGAGTAGAATGGGGAAAATGTTCAAAGCTGATACAGACTCAAGGTTCACTTACTTGTAAAGGTGCTTTACTTAAGTTTGAATTTATTTGGCATACATTTATACTTAATTTATATTATATAAGATTTGTTATATAAGGTGAATATTTTTAAAGTACTTGTATCACAATCACTTCTAAAAACATGCAATTTCTATCTATGTATATCTAGGTTGTATCTTGTCTCTCTAAACAAGGAACTAGCTTCCACCACGAGTTCAGACCTGCATCTGTGAATTGCCATCACATACTGTAACAATATTAACATACAACAAATTTGCAAGGAAATGGACAACCACAGCATCACACTTCGCTCTAATTGTAAACAGAACAGCGCTCTGTGATCATAGATAGGCAGTTGAAAAACTTGTAAGGACGAGGTGTGGAGTGTTGGTGTGAACTCTCACTCTTATTTTACAGCATTACTTTTCTTCTTGCATAATTCTTTTTTCCCACCAATTATAATTTTGCAGATAGTGCATTCTCGCTAATAGCTTTAAATTCTGAGACACTCCGTGTTCTGCTGCAGCTTGTAATTAGGCCTAAAAACAGTTCAGAATTTTTTTGGTATCCTATTCAGGGCTGAAGAAGACTGGAGTCCAAAGCCAGCATGCAGTGGATGAGAGGGAGAGGGCTGGAGGTGTACACACCCCGGACTCAGGGATAACATTTGCAGACAAACACAAGTGCCTACTTCTTTTAATTGCTTGCAATGTCTGCCTTTGTTTGCTGGACACATCTGCAGAACTTGTTCACTCATCCTTGAACCTGAGCGTGTCTTTGGGTGTTTGCTTCTAGAAGCAAAGTTCCAGCAATGGGATTTCATCTGATTCTTAAAGGTTCAGTTCATGATTAAACAAACCATCTTATCATTAAAAAAGCAAATTAGTTTAAAATGGCAAAACTATTTAATCTACCCTTATTGATATAAATGAGGTGGACAAAAAATTGGAAGCTGCTCTCAGTTTAACACAATACAATAAAGTGCAGCACAAACTACAACTTCCAACCATGACCATGCAGCTGAATCAACACCTCTTTAATTTTAACCAGCTTCAACACAAATATTATAACCTCCATGATGGTATAATTTATTGCCAGTATGTTTATAATTATATTTTAAAAAGTAACCTTTAGATTTAATATATAGCTTTTAACATTCAGATTTAAATTTTTCAATTTTGATGAGCATTTAGATTTAGCACAGATATTTAGATTAATTTTTAAAAAAAATTTGTTTAATCCCTAGTTACGTGTAGATATAAGACTTTAGTTTTAGTTTAGGTTTAGCATTTACAATACATTTAATCATTCGTTACAAGAATATGAAAAAATACAAATTTCAACATGTTTATGTTTTAATGTCTTCAATCATCTTATATTGTTTTTATAGTGTTTATGTTTCATGTTTTTGTGTGTTTTTATGCTGCCTTACTGCTTAATGTTAATATATTACAGCAAAAGCCCTGTTTACCCATTTGGGGCATATAGTTTCATCTTATCTTACATGGGGTGGTAGGGTGTGAAGTAAGTGAAAATGTGTGAATGAAGTTGGTCAAATACAGAACTTGTTAGAATCTAATATATTACATAGAGGCTCCACCTCCTGGACATCAATACTTGTATATACAAGTTTGGCTTTGTGAGCCACTGAACAGAGCGTGCTGTTTACACTCAAAGTAAGGTAAGACACCTGAGACCTTCTTTCTGTGATACTTACAACTTTTGTTGAGTAATCTCTTTCGACAAATTAATCATATTCAAAATTCCTTGATGTCAATCTTTTTAATGCCATCGAATTTGTATTGAAGCAGTACATTTTAAGTGGCATTGTTTAACAGATTTTATGGCCACGCCATTTTTCATTCTGTAAAATCTTTCATACAGATGACAAGAATGTGGCAGCTTTTGCTCCTGTGGTGGGCATGGAGTCCTCTGTGTCTGCCATCCAGTGTAAGCTTCATTGGTACACCGCAACAGTGTCAGAAGGCTCACTTTGTCCCTGGTTACAATCTGGGTGGAGAAGGCTTCAACATCGTCACAATGGAGCGGAAAGGTGCCTATGTCATCGACACTGAAACATGGAAACTTGACAATGGCACTTGCAGGCTATACAGTAACAGCTACATGAACAGAGAGAACCAGAAAGTCCCAGTTGCCGTATTGGACTGGAGAATCCTCCCAAAGTGCAGTTTAAAGGTCTCCAGTATAGCTTATGACTCTGTCGAAACTCTTGTCAATGATTCCACGTCAGCTGTGTCCAATGATTGGAAATTTGGCCTTGATATTCCTGTACACCCTTCCGGCACTGTTGGGATTGCCTTTGGAGGTTCCCACTCCAAAGAATCAACCTTTGGCATGCAAAAGTCAAAACAAGACCGCTATACTTTCGTCCGCCATTCTGTCCACTGTAACTTCTACCGGTGAGTATGTGGACATATATTCATCTTCTTGACATTAACTCTGAATTTATTTGTTCAGTTTGATAAGCATCATTTAATTGTACAGTGTTATATATACTAATCCTATACCCCAGTGTTGTAGTTATTTTAGGTGTGTTGTTAAATAGAGCATTTTCAAATAAAAAAGTTGCACTGCATATGGCAATAATGTTTGCTTGAACTTCAAAAAACTAAACCATAACATCTGAATGATATGACATTATGATTGACTGTAACTTTGATCTCTGTGTTTTACAGCTACAGACTGGCAACAAAACCTCCCCTGAGTCATGACTTTGAATCAGCTGTCAACTCCCTTCCTTCCTATTCATGTAGAACTAAACCAGTATATCGTAATCTGATCAATACATATGGTACACATTACATCACACAAGTGTTTCTGGGAGGGGAAATAAAGTCAGTCACTTCCATCAAGACCTGTGAGGCAACCATGAATGGATTGTCTGCGACAGAGGTCAAGGATTGTTTGTCAGTCGAGGCCTCAGCTGGGCTTGCTAATACTGCCAGTATTAAGGCCATGTACAAGTTAAACTCTGGGCAAAGTTTCAGCAGCAAGTTTGGTGAGCGTAACACAGAGGTCATTGGTGGACACATTAATGGAGTTGATATCCTCTTTCAAGGGCAATCAAACCCCTCTGTCTATAATAGCTGGCTTAACTCACTGAAAAACACACCTGATGTAGTCCGATACAACATCAAGCCTCTGCACACCATACTGCCAAGTGGTCATCCAGCCCGTGCCGGACTGAAGCAAGAGGTGGAGCAGTACATCAAGAAAAATGCAGTGTTGAAAAAATGCTCAGAATCCTGTAAGGTTGGGCACAGATCAAGTAAAAGGGATCCTTGTGCTTGTGTTTGCAACAGTAATCAGAATGTCAAGTCAAACTGTTGTCCTGCTGGGAAAGGTCTTGCAACACTAACAGTTTTCAGCCTTTATGCAAAAGATCTGTACGGTGATAGGTGGACTAAAACAGATGGTTCAGTGGAGGTTAAATATGGTGACCAGATAAAGCGCACTGCCATTATAGCAGACAATGATAATCCTAGATGGTCAGAGAAATTTGAGTTTGGACCCATCGTCATCAACATGTATAAAAGACTTAAGTTCAGTATTTATGATGAGGACAACTACTGGAACAGCGATCTGCTTGGCAGTTGCACAGTTAAACTGCGTAAGGGGTATGTAAGAGACAGCTGCATGTTAAATCATGGTACTTTCTTCTTTTCATACATGGTAAAGTGCGCACCAAGTCTTGGTGGTAACCAATGTCAAGAGTACATACCTTCCCCACTGAGTGCTTCTCTGGCCAAGGTCTTCCACACCAGAAACGGGGTCCTTGTTGGAGAAACTGGCGAGCAGTGTGCTAAATCAGTCAGTTGAGGCCAGCTGGTGATGTGACATGCAATGAGACATGGAGATTTGACTTTATGATGGACACTTTGCTAGTAGATGATAGTGCTTGTTTTGCTTTTACAATGCCTGTTTTTCATTTTCATGTGCTTTCAACTTCCATGTGCACCCATAATTTTCTTCACAAATATATTTGTAAATCTTCCATAATCCAGTCTTTATGGTTGTGTTCCTTGTGTGTGTAAAAACAACACCAGCGTCTGTCTGATTGTATGCTATAAAAATGTTGTTTAATAAAGACACTGTTTCATTCTTTGGTTGACATGTCTGCACAAGCATGCAGAGATTGGCCAAACATTTGGGGAGAGTGTTCTCAAGTTTGTCCAGTATAAAAAAAAATTAAAATGAATTAATTTATAGAGTAAATTTTACCCTCATTACAATGTAATTGTTTACTATAGAGTAGGAGTAGTAGTACCAGTAGTATTTACCATTAGAAATATTTGTTTCTCTGCAGTTTGCCACAACATTTCCAACTTGGAAGGGATTCATTCATGAGAGAACACCACAGATATTACCATAAATTACTTCAACTGTATTCACGGCCAGTGATATCTCTTGTCAATACTTTGAATAATTGCTGCTGAGAGAAAATCATGTCATCACTGACCATGCTTCATAATCTCAAATGACCTGCCATTTAACTGAAACATGACAGGTACAGTTGTCCAAATATCATTTGATAAAATGGAACAGGATAAACAGGAGAAGAAGGCATATATGGGATTAAAGTGTCCTCATCAGAAAGACAATATTGGCGATTTTTTGAAATGCTTAAAACAATCTTTGCAGTTTCTTTTCACCAAAAAATCTAATGTCTCTGAAAGATTGAGGACTACTGCCTTGAGCAGAGGATGACTAAGGCCTTCTTGTAATCATGCACATCACAAGCTTTTAACCATCTATCAAAAGTTGACTCTTGGTTGCTGTGAAAAATCCACTTACAGTATGTCTGCCCTGGCTTCATGCTATTTGTCCTACATTGCTGTCTATAAGGACACTGCTGAGACTAGCTTATATGCTTTCATGCATACACAGACACACTTGTGACAAACGTACAAACTTGATCTCTTCTGAGAGTAGTTAGTACTCGTTCGGGGGGGATTTTTACAGTTTGGGGGTAAGTATGGGATGGACCATGGTTAATGTTCAGGAAAAAGTCATGTTATTTGATGAATAATGCTTACCAAACATCCTGCCACAGTTTTATTCAATTAAAAATAAAATGTGGTGGTTTGGCTTTTTTAAGGTCTTACTGTAAACTACTTTTCATTTAGTCACATACAGTACCAGGTGTCTGTACTTATCATCAATGCTTCATCCTTTTTACAACAAAAGTCAAAATTGTACCTCATTATTTCGTCATGTTGTCCCTTTCAAAGCAGGTTTACTTCCTCTTTGAGGTTGCAGCAGTGCACTTTCAGTCTCACTGGAGGTAGGTGCAAATGACCACAAATGACCACTTATCAACCACTTTGACCTCACTGGTGGAGGCATAAAATACAGGGACAGGTAGTTCTCTGGATAGTTGTTTACATGGTGTTTGAAGCTGTCTGTGGAGCATTTGTATTAGTGCAAGATCTGTTGATTTGTTGAGTGCTGTAGATCATTTGAGTGAAGTGCTGCTCATAGGATCCAGTTGAGGGATGTGGATCTGCTCTTAGTGGAGAAGAATCTTATATTGTGAAGAGTCTCTCTTTTCATATGACAACATATGGAAATGTGCTTAAGTTGCTTGAATGGAAATAAGCATTTGAGTATCTGTGTGGGTACCAGCAGTAAGAACCACACTGAATGTATGTGCATTCATGTGCATGTGTGTGGATACATTTGTTTTGTATGCATACAATAAGGGAGATCATGCATGCACCTGCACTCTATAAAGTTTTCCTATGAGGATAAATATGTCTATGTTTGTGTGCATGCATGTTTTCACAGGGCAGATGCAAGTAGCACAAATAGTCCTCTGAAGATCCCAGCCAATCACTTTGCATCTGTGTATGGGCACACCTGCTCTCTGTGTTATAAATAGATGGTGGATACATCAATTCCCTCGTGTCACACAGCTCAAGTTCAAAAACTTCTGTTTTTCCACAAAGACAGACGATAGCTGATAAACAGTGGTAAACTGCTATTACAGAATCATGGCTGTGATGTGTGTATTGGAGGTTTGTATTCATTTGTCAAAATGTAAAATTAAAGATGTAATCTCGGGCTCAGTTGTGTAATTAACAGATATTTCAGTCATTTCATGTTTCGTAACGTAATGATTTCTTTGGACCTTTCACATACAGTTTTGATTTGACCTTATTTCTCCAAAGTAATTTTAAAAATAGGAATTATTAACAATGATTTAGTACACAGAGAAGCATTACACAAGATTTCTGACTCAGAAAATTTGCATTCAGGCACATGGAAGTGCTGATGTAAAACAGTTGTTAGGAATATATGACATTTCAAGTCATCTTTGTATGAAACTATAGTGCCCCTCTGTGGTAACAATATGAAGGGCAACTTTTCAGAGGTCCCAGAATATTGTAAATATACAATATACAATATTGTAATATTGTAAAGAAATGAATACTACACATAGCATTTATGTGTCTTTTGTGATATTTTGTGCAATATGTGCAGCGGTGAAATAAGTACTCAAATTGTTTACCTTTTAGAAAAGTTGTAACACCACAGTGCAAAAAAACTGTCCTGCAAGTACAGAAGTCTTTAACAGCAAAATGTACTTTAAAAGAACACATTATGCAGAACCCTTTCAGAGTATAAATAAATAAATTACGGAAATAATTACAGAACATACAACTGTACCCAATAACATACAGCACTAGAAGTACAGTAGCCCTCTTGCCTCTCTTGTCATGTATGTTTTTCCCCCTACCAAGGAAATTATGTTTTCACTCCTCTTCATTTGTTTGTTAGCGGGGTTACTCTAAAGGTTCTCTTCCAGATTTCATAACAGTTTCATGACAGGATCAATTTTTTAAACTTTTTAACATGCCTAGGCAGAGGTTTAAGTTCTACTGCGCATCCCTCTAATTGCTAATGGCTAATGCAAACATCTCCTCCCTTGCTGCTTCTAGCTGCATTTTGCAGATCTCTTTGGATTGTCTTCAGTTTTCTGTCTCTTCTTGGCATTCTGTAATTATAAGGCAACCCAATGCTAATCTCCCTCTCTACAAGTGCAAGTTAATCCAAGCTAAAGGGTTGTAAATGCATTTTGAATAAAGAATACTCTAATTTTCCTTTCTAGATTTCCTTAAAGATTTTACTGCACCACGAGGTTGATTTCTAGTTTGTACCAAATATTTAGTATAGACATGGCTAAGTACATATCTAGCTAGCTAGCTACTCTCCGTCGAGCACATTGTTTAGCATGTTATACAGTTTTGGACAGACCTAAACATAAAACCAACTCAGCAAATACAGTTTACATACATAAGTAATGCATCCTTAACAAAATGTAATCCATGCACTTGTTGACTTGCTATGTGACCTATACCTCACAAATTGTTGTAGTAAGGTTACAGCTTAGACTGCACTGTACAACAATGTAAAGAGGTGTGACTAAGCAAACTAATGAGTAGTACTATACCAAAATCAACTACAACATGTTTTTAAGGGTGCTTTATTTTCCTAATGGTCAGCCTATATAAAGGATACATTAATTTCTACCACAATGGCCAGTATTTAATGTTCTTCACTGAAAGGGCACTGAAAGGGCGCTCAATTCTAAGTATGTTAGATTTAGGGGAACACTAAATTACACTTTTTCATTTTTTTTTTTTTGTTTACTAGAAGGGCACCCACGGCAACTTGTAGGGCACTGAATTACATCCTCTTCATTTAAAGGGCACATCATGTTTTCTTGCTTTTGAGGGTTCTTTGCAGGGCACTATCACGTTTTCTTCCATTGATGAGGGCACGTTATTCACTCTATAGGGCATTTCATCCTAATTTACTCATAACTAAGACATTACAGAACTAATGTGGGGGCACCTTCGAGGGCACTTTTGCTGTACTTTTTTGTCCCCCGTCCTCAAAATTGTACTTAAGTAAAGTTAAGTATATGTACTTAGCTACTTTCTTTCACTAAACAGTGTGTGTACTATGTTAAGTAGCATGAATCTGATATAATTTATATGGACATGTCATTGCTGGCACTTGAAAATGGTGTAATTCCAGTTTTGTTGATTTTCAGGTTATAACTTAAGTTGAAGGGTTACAGAGAATTAAAACCATTTTGATAATCTTAAGAATGCATGGTCTACACAATTGTCGCTCAATACACTAATGTAATTGTGAAGGCTGTTTCACTGGGGGAAATTAAAAAACAAACTGATTTTGTGTGAGCTTCACTAACATTCACAGACAAACATCTATGGCATTACAGTGCTGCCCATACAATTTATTGTGTAACTTTTCTTTTTCACTTCAAGAAAAGGTTCTGTTTGGCAGATACAAATTAAAAAGGAAGTACATGCAGACTGGCTGTGTGAACAAACGTGTGAATACGTTTTTAACTGAAAAAAAGGGAAGGGTCATGAGACGTATAACATACAAAGTACAATGACACATGAAGCTTTGCAGTTGTTTAATTTCTAAGGCAGCTCTACTATCATTTATATACTTGATAGTTTCAGTATTGTGTGTTGCCTTGTAGGGACTAATTGGAAAATCTGAGGTTTTTTTGAAAAGGTTTGTCTATAAAAATGTTGTTAGTTGAATTCTTGACATGCCACTGAAGGCAGCCCACACAAACAAGGCTTATAGTTTAATAACCACTGATTTTAATTCACAATTGCAATTTTTACTGTATATATAAGTGCTATAAGCACTATCATCAAGTATTAAATCGCTGGGTATTTGCTGTACAGTGCAACAGTACAGTACTGTCATGGACTTTCTCATGCTTAATTGTTATACACTGAATCCCAGTGGATGTAATTAGATTTTTTTTTGAATACACAAAAGACTTTTCAATGTCACAGTAAAAAGAAATCCATACAAAATCATCCAAATAAGTACAAATATAAAACACAAAAGTCAAAAGTCACATTATCATTTATATGACAAGTGATCTGGGCAGCCCAACAGCTGGTTGGGAATGAAGGAATGAAGGTAGATTTTAGTTGTTGAGGTTGAATGGATGAAGGAATGAGGAGGTGACTGCTTTAGACTGGCTGCATAGACCAAATGGGTATTCAGAAAAAAAAAACCTGCAGCAAGATTATCAAAAAGAACAAAAAGAAAGATCAGGCAAAACATGCAAGAAACTTGATTATCAAGGCCCTGACTATGATACTATGCTACTACTACTATGGTCTGTGTTTGGATCATGGTGGCAGCAGGCACAATTAAACTTAAAAGAATATTGCAAAGCTGTAAATCTTTCCAAAACAGGCCTCAAAACTGAGTCTGTGTGAGTAGGGCACTTGTGATCGAGGCCACCAAGAGACACATGGCAATTTTGAAGTAGCTACAGAGTTTCATGACTGAGATGGGAGACACTGTACATTCAACACTAGTTGCAACTTTGTGGCAGAGTGATAAAGAGCAAACCTCTGCAGACTGAAACAAGGAAGATGCTTCTGTGTGTGATCTGATGAGACCAAAATTGAGCTTTTTGGACATTTTCTAAACACTTTGTTGGTTGTGAGCTGGAAGAGATGCACCATCCCCTCCGAGAAGCCTGGCAGTGCTGTGTGGATGCCTCTCTGCAGCAGGCTGTAGAGGGCTTGTGATGGTAGAGTAACATATGAGTCTGCACGAAACAGTAACTGCGACATCAACAACATTTATTTTCTAGTAAGACCACAAACATCAAGGCTTGGTTACACAGAAGTGGCAACAAAACAATAATGTTAATGGTGATGCAGACATATTCATATTCATTAGACTCATAACTGCTGCAAAAGTAATCTCTAATAAATTCAGTTTAATGAGATGAATACTTATGCAATCAATTATTTTGTGATTTATATTTCTAGTTAATTTAGATCAATTTGTAGAGATGTGTTTTCACATTGACTCTTTTTCTGTTGATTAGTGCCAAAACATTCTAATTATATTTACTGTGATTCAGTGTTGTAAAAGAAAATTTCAAGCTGTGGATATCTTCAGTTGAGCTTACTTGCTCTCATCAGCCTTTTGTAATTTGGACGCGGGACCAGCACCCCCCACTACTGCACATTGGCATCCTGCAATCTGTGAATTCCCACAGATGTTTTTCTATCAACAGATGGTAAGATGTGCAACAAGTTTGTGGCGCCACAGACAGCTACAGTATCACATTTCTATCTAATCATCAACAGAACAACACTCTGTTATCACGAACAGGGTGTTCGTCAACTTGTGAGGGTGAGGCGACAAATGTTGGTGTGAACTCTCACTTTTTTTTTTTTGGTATGTTTTCACTTGTAAACAAAGATAGAGTTCCGTTTTTTGTTTTAGACATGACTTTTATCATCATTTATGCAGCCTCATTGATTTAATTAATTTTGAGAAAAACACTATTCAGTTGCAACTTCTCAATAGCTGTAGACATAATTCATTCGTTCATCACTTTTCTTTATTTGCTCATTCTGTTCAGGGTCATGGTCAGGGTCAGTTTGGGGGTACACACCCTGGACAGGTTATCTATCACAGGGCTAACATATGGACAATTTACAGCTTCTATTTCACCTAAACTGCATGTATTTGTAAGTGGGAGGAAACCAGAGCACTTTCACTCTTGTTGTAAGGCAGCATTGCTAAACACTGATCCATAATGCTACCCCTTAAAAATGTGGCATTCATTTCCCCAATATTTTAGGCCAGCCAAATGATGATAAATCTTTTCAAAAGAGGAGATTCACAGTATGTTCAAACATGTCAATATGTTTTGCTGTTCACAAATAGTGTTCACAAAGGTAGGATTGACTTGATTTCTCTTTAAATCTGTGAAGGACCAGGAAACCATGCAAATTCAAGTCAGTTCAACCTGAGAGAAAGCATATTTTGAGACCCTCTTTTGTTGGTACACAATAATGGGGAACAGATTATAGAATCAGAATTAAAGGATGAGATATCCTGACTTTTAGTTTCAGTAAAAGTCAGGGTTTAGGGTCAAGCTCCAAACACGCTGGATCCTACCATAATGAAACTTGATAGCATCTTTTGTTAGAACCTACCTGGCTGGCAAATGCCGATTTCTTTCAAACTCCACACCCTAATTAATAACGCAGGCCTGCTGTCAAAAAATTCTAGTCTCAAGTCACATCTGAGACAATAAATTACATATTAAAATTACATTTCATAGAGAAATGTCACTAGCAATGCATCCTGGTTCTAATACCTACATAAATTAGTCAACTGTCTTTAAGTTGTTCATTTGTCTGGGATTCATTTTGACAAACTTCAGCAAAACAAATCTTTATTCTGCACTGTTTTGATCTTGTTTCTCTCAGATTTGCATTTGAAGACATGAGAAAAATATGCAGTTTTTCTATGGCTGAAATAGAAATCTGTTTGTTTATTTGGGTAAATCTGTCATTTTACCATATCATTGTTACTACCAAGTACATGGAGTGATGTAAATTAAGTTGATTTAATGTTTTATTGGACTCTACTCTTTTGTAAAATGCTCTCAGTTGTTGCAGTTTTCTTTGTGTTGGATGTTCGTAAAAGATGTTAGTTTTGTTTTGGGAAAGGACCAATTCTCGTAAAAGATTTAATTGTGGAGCTTGGAAGAGGAGATTCAATAATTGTTTAATAATAATTTCTCCTATAGGTGGTAGTTAGGCTGTCCTGTATTCTCTTTTTTGTGGTATATTAATTTTTACATGAATGTTTTACATGTTTTTAACCAGCTCGATTGCAATGATATTTCTTAGCCATGTAGTGATAATATACATATACTGCAAGAACCTTTCATTTAATCTCTCATCTTCATATGGTGGGAAGTAAGTAAAAAAGTGTGACTGCAGCTGGTTAAATATAAAACTTGTTAGAATGTAATAGATTACATTGGCAGTAAAGACTCCACCTCCAGGACGCCAATACTACAATATAGGTCAGCCTTTGAAAGCCACTGAAACAAGCTTGCTGTCTACAATTAAGGTAAGGAAGACACCTGAGTTTCTTCTTTTATGCCAGCAGTTTGTGTTGAGAAATGTTTTCATCTTCTTCTTAGTTGCTGAAAACAAATATTCAATTTGTACTGAAACTGTAAATTTCAAAAAGTTTGCATTTGTTCAACTGATTTTATGTGCGTGCCTTTTCCCCATCTGTCGCTTTTTGTATCTTTCAGATAGATGTCAAGAATGTGGCAGCTTTTGCTCCTGTGGTGGGCATGGAGTCCTCTGTGTCTGCCATCCAGTGTAAGCTTCATTGGTACACCGCAACAGTGTCAGAAGGCTCACTTTGTCCCTGGTTACAATCTGGGTGGAGAAGGCTTCGACATCGTCACAATGGAGCGGAAAGGTGCCTATGTTATCGACACTGAAACATGGAAACTTGGCAATGGCACTTGCAGGCTATACAGTAACAGCTACATGAACAGAGAGAACCAGAAAGTCCCAGTTGCCGTATTGGACTGGAGAATCATCCCAAAGTGCAGTTTAAAGGTCTCCAGTATAGTTTATGACTCTGTCGAAACTCTTGTCAATGACTCCACTTCAGCTGTCATCAATGATTGGAAAATTGGCCTAAATCTTACTATAAAACCCACCACCATTTCTGAGCCAATCTATGGAGGTTCCCAATCAAAAGAATCTACCTTTGCCATGAAAAAGTTGAAAGAAGACCGGTATACCTTCTTCCGCCATTCTCTCCACTGTAACTTCTACCGGTGAGTATGTGGACACCTTTGAATTGATTTATTCAGTTAACTTTACAGTGTTGTGTAAATCTAGAGCCCAACACTGTAGTTAATTAAGAGTGCAACAAATCAAGAAGATAGCAACTTGCTTAAAATGAAACAACATGGACAGTAACATCAGAAAAGTATGTCATTATGATTGGCTGTAACTTACTTATTTGATCTCTGTGTTTTACAGCTACAGACTGGCAACAAAACCTCCCCTGACTCATGAGTTTGAATCAGCCGTCAGCTCCCTTCCTTCATATTCACATAAAACAGAGCCATTATATCGCAACCTAATCGATACATACGGTACACATTACATCACACAAGTGTCTCTGGGAGGTGAAATGAAGGCGGTCACTGCTGTCAGGACCTGCAAGGCAACCATGAATGGACTGTCGGCGACAGAGATCAATGACTGTTTGGCAGTCGAGGCCTCTGCTAACTTTGCACATCCTGACAGTATTAGATCAATGATGAAACACTGTGAGGCAAAGAAGAAGAAGCTCTCCATCCCAAGTTTCAGCAGCATGTTTAATGAGCGTAACACAGAAGTAATTGGTGGAAACATAGTCGGAGATGATGTCCTCTTTCAACAGAAGTTAAACCCCTCTGTCTATAATAGCTGGCTTAACTCACTGAAAAACACATCTGATGTAGTCCGATACAACATCGAGCCTCTGCACACCATACTGCCAAGTGGTCATCCAGCCCGTGCCGGACTGAAGCAAGAGGTGGAGCAGTACATCAAGAAAAATGCAATGTTGAAAAAATGTTTAGAATCCTGTCAAGTTGGGCACAGATCAAGTAAAAGGGATCCTTGTGCTTGTGTTTGCAACAGTAATCAGAATATCAAGTCAAACTGTTGTCCTGCTGGGAAAGGTCTTGCAACATTAACGGTTTTCAGCCTTTATGCAAAAGGGCTGTACGGTGATAGGTGGACTAAAACAGATGGTTCAGTGGAGGTTAAATATGGTGACCAGGTAAAGCGCACTGCCATTATAGCAAACAATGATAATCCTAAATGGTCAGAGAAATTTGAGTTTGGACCCATCGTCATCAACATGAAAAACAAGCTTATGTTTAGTGTTTATGATCAGGACAAATACTGGAACAGCGATCTGCTTGGCAGGTGCTCATTGTATCTGTATAGAGGAAACATGACAGACAGCTGCATGTTAAATCATGGTACCTTCTTCTTCTCCTACATAGTAGAGTGCGCACCAAGTCTTGGCGGTAACCAGTGTCAAGAGTACATACCCTCTCCACTGAATTCCACTCTGTCCAATGTCTTCCACTCCAGAAACAGGGTCCTTCTTGGAGAGACAAGGAAGCAGCATGCTAAATCAGTCAGGTTGAGGCCAGCTGTTGATGTGACATGGAACGATGAATGATATTAAGTTTTGGTTTTACAATTAGTGTTTTGCATTACTTGTTTGCATCCATTTTTGCTTTTAAAATCACTCTTCATTTTCTTTGACTTCTGTGTGCAAAAATAATTTCACATCTTTGTAATAAGTCAAAATTAATAACAAATATGTTTATGAGAAACTTTGATAATGCAGTTTTTTTGCTTCTTTC
Source organism: Scomberomorus guttatus (assembly GCA_038419695.1). NCBI lineage: Eukaryota > Metazoa > Chordata > Actinopteri > Scombriformes > Scombridae > Scomberomorus > Scomberomorus guttatus. The sequence continues at coordinate 29,983,304 of CM076447.1, read as the reverse complement.
TTTTTCACATGTATGTCTTACCAAATCTGCTATTAAAGCATCAACAACAACAATACAGTGTGGGATTTTGTATTTTAAAAGGTACTGTATATTTTTGAATTGTATATCTATTGCTCTAAGCTTGTTTCCAGTGGCCATGTACTGATTTCTATCCTTCAATTTTAGTTAAGAATGAGGGTACTGAAACTGATCCTGGTCAGCAGTGTGAAACTAATTTGAGAAACTAGTTTGATTGAAAGAGTGTCAGGAAATAGAAAAGGAAGATACAAAAGATACAATTTTTAAAATTGTTACATATTGGTATATTCATTGTTACATTTATGCTTCACATGCTTTTAACCATCCCTTGTTAGCTACATTTTTTTTTCTCAGCTATATAATGATAATACATTTCTGCAAAACCCATCAAACTCACCTTATCTCTCTGGTGTGAGAATAGATTATAGATTATATAATAGATTTTACCCACAACACTAATTAAATCTGTATGGAACAAATAACTTGTGGATTTTGAACAAGACAACACAGTGTGTGTGTGTGTGTGTGTGTGTATTACTCATGTTGTAGGGACATAAATCTCTTTACACAGTCACATTGTGGGGACTTTCCACCCTTTTGGAAACAAAAAGCAAGTCCCCATCACATAAATCATTAAATTTCAGGGTGAAGACTAAGTTTAAGGTTAAGGTAAGGGTTAGGGGAAGTCTCCAAGGATTGAATGTAAGTTATTGTAATGTCCTCTAAAGTTGTGGAAACCACTGTGTGTGTGTGTGTGTGTGTGTGTGTGTGTGACCATCACTGGTCTCACACACACACACTTGTGACTGTATACAGTAGCAGCATGCGTCAGTCGTGCACACACTGGGTTGACAGGCATAAAAAACACTGTTGAAAGTAAGAAGCTGTGTAACGCCACAAGGGAGTCTTAACTATAAACAGGCTGTATGATCACCCCCACACACCACAATGTGTTGTTTTGGCATTTGTACAGCTTAAACAAATTAGATACAATGTTTTAAGAGTGTTAGTGAGCTTAAGAAGTGCTGGTAGGCTTTTTTTGCCTTTGGACAGAGCCAGGCTACCTGTGTCCCCGTTTTCAGTCTTTATGCTAAGCTAAGATAATCAGCTGTCTGTGCTTCATATTTACTGTGCAGACATGAGAGTGATATTAATGTTCTCATTTAGCAAATCGATGTATTTCCCAAAATGTCAAACACTTGCCTAAAGTTTCTGAAAAAATTCCCATTGTTTGTACTTGCTAACAAAGTGATATCATGTGTTAGAGGTGTGTGTTTGAGTGTCAATTCGCAAAAAAAAGTTTCAATTTACAAAAGAGTGTGGTTTAAGGAAAAATCTGATCTAAATCCCTCTTCTACGATGAACGATGCATCCTGAGTCCCAACAAAAGCAGTTTGGTTAAGATAAGTGAAAGATCATGCTTTTAATTAAATGTTAATAAACACATTATGTCTTGTGCTTCTGTATTAAACCAAGACCATTATCTTTTCCTAACCTTAACCAAGTGCTGCCAGTGCCTAAACATAAACATTAAGAGTGTAATAATGCTGTAGTTAATACCAGTGGACATTGTTCTGCAAGATCTGATAGTTTGGCAGGAAATAAATGAAATATGTTGTCACTGAACATTTTACTTATATGTATTTTGTCAGATACGTCATTTAACAAAATCTCTTCGTAATGTTGGCAAAAAACATTATTGTGGCAGCATTACATTTCCTTCAAGATGCATTTTCTGTTGCAATTTAGTAGTGTAGCCTATAAAAATGTCATTTCAAGGAGACAGGGTTCCCAGTATAGATACACAAGTAGTATGTATGTATGTAGACTGTGATACATAATAAAGGAAAACAGAAGGCGTCACATTAAAGTATTGAGATCCACCCTTTTATCCTCACTTTCCTCTCGCCTGCTATCAAACAATGACCCCTTTACCAGCACCCATTATTCAGACTCACCCCCTCTTCCAAAACAGGTCATCTTAGTTCTTCAACTTGACAATCTCCTGCTGGCCTGGCTTATCCACACCCCATTCCTTTCTCCTTCCCTTGCTCCTAGAAGAAAAGAGACAGAGACGAGGGGATTTGCCTCATGGTAGGTAGCTGTTTTATGTGAAGCATATGAGAAAAGAGAAGAAAGGAGAGAGGTTTTTTGGTGAGGCTTGGCAAAGAGAGCCAGGAGCCCACTTGAGGGGCAGTGGGTCTTAGAGCTGGAGGATTTGTTTGGAGAAGCCCTCTCCAGCCAAAAGGAGGATTAGCTGAGCACAGGTTCCCATGGAGCCAAGGCGAGGTGGAGAGGGCTTTTAGAGGTTACCACACCCCTGCATGACTACACATGTATGTAGACACACATGCACAAAAACAAGTACACAAAACACAGACATAAACAGAACACACATATATGAGAGTTTGCACCTCAAAGGACATGTCCATGGGTACAGAAACTACTATAGGGCATAGCATTTAGCTGGTTTGCACAACCAAAAGCAACCTATGATGATTCTCACTACGATATGCAGATAGTACAATGTATGGGGAAGCCAAGGTATAATCTATCACAGATGAAACAAACCCCTGACTACTTCTATAAAAGCTAAAATATGCAGTGTTTTCAAAATCAAAACAATATAATAGGATTCATCTGTTGACTAATAATATAGTTATCATTACGAGTAATATTTCACATTTTGAATTGGGAAGAAGGCCTGGATCCCACTTGTCCACCCAAAACCCAAAGGTTAGAGTCTAATAGACCTTTTCACAGCTAATATTTTGACCTGTCATAGTAGGAAAAGCACAGGTGTTACTGATAACATTAACAATGGCTCTGTTCTGTTCAAGTGTCTCAGTAAGCCAACATGCACAATATCAGGACCCTGAAACTAAAGAAGCTAAATGGAATTCAGCCATCATTTATTTTATTATTTACACTTTTATCCTACGGACATGTCAAAATGTCTTAGGTGAATTTTATTATTAATGTTTTTTTACAGTCTCTTTACATATTTACAACTAAAACAAGTCATCATGATCTCCTGATTATCAAGTTTACAGCACGAGCTACACCTATTACCAAGATGAGCTACAGCAAAGACAATTTACAGATGTATTTGTCTGTGTGCACCACTGCTTTACATATTCTACAGTTTTGGGTCCAAGACTTGTTCATTGTAGTGAAAATCTATTTACACTGTAACTTTCATAAAATAAGCTTTCTTTTCTCTCTTTACATACACACACGCACTAATGCAAGAGACTAGCGTTAGTTTCCATTATCAAAACGAAACAAGTAACCTATTCTGCTCATTGATAAATTCCAATAAGCAGGCTAACTAGTTAGTTGGAGGCATTTATATACCATAATATAAGAGCCATAGCACAGAAATAAATATTCTTCACTTGTAGTCATTTTAATTCAGACAATCAGTTCCTCCAGTAAGTCCATGGTAGGCAGTGCATGGGCCAGAAAGGTCATGTAGCAGGAAGGTAACAACCTCTGCTGAATGGGCCTAAAAGCAACATGGGTCCTGTCTAATTTTTAACAGCTATACATTTTCAGAGCCTGTTCACAGAAAGAGGATGAAGACACAGATTGTTCATGAGTTGTGGCTGCTGCCATCTGCTGGCCCAGTCAAATAATTGCATTTTGGTGAGTAACAGTTCCAAGTTCAAGCATTCACCATGACCTGAAGTTTACTGTAGTCTTTACTTAACGTAAAAGGCAAAATCTTTGCTGAAATTCACAAGAAAGGTGAATAAAAGTAAAAATGTCTCAATACTTCAATACTATTAGCGTTGATCACAACTTTTATTGATGATCTCTTTATGTTTCACATTTTCTCTTTTCAAATATCCCAAAATATGTTTAGTGGGTTTGAGGTCTGAGGTGGAGAGAATCATAAATGTAAGCCCTCCTCGCTCTCTCTTGGACCTAAAACAGTGCTGGCATATGGTGCACCTTAAGGGTGACTGTCCTGCTGAAAAATGAATGATCTTCTACACATCTTTAAGCCAGAATGAATAACATGCCTCTGCAGGCCAGCGTTGTTCCTCTTTTTAGTCCATGAGAAGCTGATACTGTGCCAAACCTGAATATTTCCCCCCTCATGTTTGACTGTAGGATGTGTGCCAGTGTGTCGGCCTCTTTTATTCAGATCTACAATGGTAAATTAAAAGTTCAAACTTTGACTCAAACCTTCATAAAGTCTTCAATGCTTAACATTTTACATTTGTTTCATTCAAGTCAAAATGTGGTTTGTAAACTGCTACTCAGACATTAAAACTACCATTTGTATCTGATGTACTTGATAACAGACTTAAACAATTCATATTATATTAAGAACATGTTTTTTGTCTCCTCAAATATATGTGACAGAAATTTGATAAAACCTCCTAAAATATGTGTGAACATTAAAAGCCTTCTAAAGACCTCGTTTTGTACCAGTAAAGTCTTTCAGGCCTAACTATATTATTCAGAAGCATTTTTTCTTTATATCATCTGTGGTTTGCTGATTAAGGTAAATTCTGTCACTTCTTTCTTAAACGTATTCATGTTAGTGACAGCTGATGTGTGAATGAACTTTATTAAAGTGCTTTGAAGACAATGATGGGACTTGTGTTATACACAAACCCTCATACTTTGAAATACTGTACATGTGGGTATGTGACTGTATTAGTGTAGCTCGCATGTCCTATGCCGGTGGACCCCCATGGCAATATTGCCACTGAAGCAGCTGCCATGACTATCGACCCTCCCACCATCAACTCACCCAGTTGCTGTGGCTGTCCACAGCAACCTGGGAAATCTTTAGTCCCTTTCATCTCCCAGTACCACCCCAGTGGAGGATAGAACAACTGGTAGCACTACTGTCAACACCTCCCTGTACATGCCACGGACAGCTCAGCTTAGCCTTGTGGCAAACATAGCGCAGATTAGCATGCCAGCAGTTCTCTTCCCAAACATCTCTGACAGCATTAGCACATGCTAAGTCAAGGGCGTACGTGAAAGCCAGCTGTCAAGTGGAGGGAATTCCTAGTGCTTCAGTCAAGGTCGCTCCCACCATTCAAAGCAATGGTGCTCTGTCATGGCTCCCACACTAGGTGTTAACTCGGTATCACTAACAGTTTAGCTTGGATGTCCTGGCATGTTTGAAAGAGGGTCTTAACTGGTGCTTTACATTCACACAGCAGGGCTACAGTGTGTGATCGTCACCTGTCACACAACACAGCGTGTCTTATGAGGTCACAGGGAAGGCAACCTATCCAAACAATACAGTATCTATTATTCAAGGGAACAATGAGACAGGTTTAAGAACACAGATGTTCAAACTTTTAAGCACAGCTGGCCTAATTGTGAATGTGCCATGACCAGGCCTGAGAATGATGAAAAAAACATATTTTGGCACTCACCTCTCATGGTATCTAGCCACACAGATAGTTTTGGTTTAATTTGCCCAGATTTTTAGATCTATGAGATTTCTGCCTCCATCCCAAAACAATGGATGTGAATGGAATTTTGTTCATGGTGCTCAAATCCCTGAAACTCTACTGAACACACTGTCACAATGTTTTATAGGGACTATTTCTGCAGTAGAAAGTAGATTCAATGAAAACTGTGAGGTCTGTTTTTTAAATGTCATTGTTTAATGTTAAGAGATCCCAAACCTGGATAAATAAAACAACTAGATAGCTAGAGATAACAGAAAATACGTTCCTTTTTCTTTTGTAATTTTGGGTAAAATGACCCTTTAAGTCAGATTAACGACAGCCTCTTCATTAGAAAACTGTACCAAAGACCTATATTTCCACCATTTGCAGGGCTTTAAAATTTGCACCATTACACAGTGAGCTGAGGTTGTGTGTATGTTGTGTATTTATTAAACATGCATACACATCTATGAGTTCACTCACAATTACATGCTTGTGCAAGCCTACATGCATGAGCACACAATACGCACAGGATCACTCATGAAGAAGTACTGTCTCAGACCTCTTCTGTTCTTTTCAAGGCGAAGGTTCTCATCTGGATTTGATCCCCTCCCTGTCTTACTTCTTTCTTCTTTTCCCCTTTACTTTTGTCTCAATATGCACACTATATCCAATATGTTGGTGAGCACAAAACTTTTGCTATGAGTAAGCCATCTTCATAACTGAAGGTGTTTAAATGGTTGAACTCTGTATTCGCGAAGGTGACATTCATTACTCTGCATGCAAGTCCAAACACAAAGGTTGTGCAGTAAGTAGGGACTGAATAGAGTGGGTTCGCTTTAGACAAATTCAAAAATTCATGCTGATTTGAATTACAGCCAACAGGGCAGTGCATGCAACATTAAAGCCTCAAAACACACAGGGCTACGTTTCAGACAAGTCGTCCTCTCTCTGTTTTCCTCCTTTGTCACTCTTTCTAGTCCTCCCACCCTCTGTTGCCCCCTCCTTCACTTTAATCCAGTGGCGGAATTTCACTCGACAAGTGATCAAAGACCAGTCGCACGATGCCAGGTGCAGCTGCAGCTTCAGCCGTTGACAACCACCTAGCAATTTTTCCCCCCTTGCTTTTTCTCTTCTCTGAAAAAAAAAGAGGGAACCTAAACAAAGCTGGGCGAACTGCTGTTTGTGTTTGAGTCTATGAAAAACAACCCCCCCCCCCCCCCCCCATTATTTTTTAGGACTATTCTTTTTTTCCAGGAGGGGGGGGGGGAGTAAGAATGTTTTTTTCCTTCTTTTTGACGGTGATCTGTGTTACCTATGCCGTCCCCCTCTGCGCACTGTGTGGTGGCCGGTTTGAGGAGTTCTGTGACAGTAAATTACGGCACTCTTGAGACAGACGACCAGCAGGAGTTGTGGAACAGAGAAAGCATGCACGGCGGGGATTAGGCTTTATTAAGACTCAGCCACCGCGGATGGGCACAACAACACAGCGTGTGTGTGTGTGAGAGAGAATAAGTGAAGGATACAGCACAAAGTATCTTTCTCAACCTATAGGTGGTCCCCCAGTGAAGTAAGACACATCAGCTCTAATAGGTATCTCATGTCTAAAAGTGTTGCTGTACTTGTCACCACACCATACTATTGTATACAGTATATAGCACTAGTTGTACAAATACAGTATACTGGTGATATCTTGATGCTGTTTGTAGATAGGTAAGAGACCAGGAATAATGAAATAATGGTGTAATTATAAGAATTTGAAAGTTTGTGATATATTTCTAGATTTTGTTTTGTTTATTTTGTAGTGCAATTGAAGCAGTGATACAGTACGTTTTGCGTGCCAGAATAGAATAAGATAAAACTTTTTTGCCCAGATTTGAAAATGTTGGCCTCAACTAGGATTGGTGCACAATGAATTATTTACATCAAAACAGGCTGACAGCTCTAAAAAAGAATGTACACAAGTAGATATTTTCTGACAGAACACACAGAGCAAGTTGTGGAAGTTGCAATAGTTCATTGTATGTTCAGGATGCTGATGGTAACTCTTGGAATAAGCAACTTGTAGGGAATCTTAGTTGCCCTTTGTGCTTTTTAAGCAATGCGTGTGTTTGAGTGAGCCCGCATCTTTGCATATATCTTCATATTTAACTTGCGTGTTGTTCATGTGTGTGTGTGGGAGGGGGGGATTACTGACAGGTGGGAAAGCCAGTGAAGAATGGTCGGCCTCCAGCTGTCTTGAACCCCCTCCAGAACACTCTCTAACACACCCACGTCAAGTCCACCAACCGACCCCACCTCCCCCGACTCTAATGCCTTAACTATCATCTCTCATCTAACCACTGCTGTGTCCAGCTGGAAGCTTTGTACCAGCCCACACACACACACACACACACACACACACACACACCAAGTCCACAAGTTGGAGGGAGTTGAATAAGTAGAAATTACTTTGACTACGTCTTTCATCTGTTCCAGCATCTACTACTCAGTCCAAAGTCAAGGGACAGGAAGTCATGATTATGGCCATTTATGGTGCTGAGTCAGGAAGATATTTGACTTGAGCTTCTTTAAGGTGTCCTGTAGAGCTTTTCATGTTACTTTCAGAATTTCTTATTGAACACTGTGTGTATCCTTGATGCACTGAACTGCATCCCTTGACGACTGAAACTAAAGCTCCAATGTGTCTGTTTTGTGCCTCAAAATTTAAACAAATATAGACTTCTCATATCAGCCAAATTCTATTGTCATTCACAGTAATTTTAACCCTCCCATGACCAACTCTGCAATCCTTCAAGCACCTTGACTCCTCCAATGACGTGAGTGCTCCTGAATAAATTAAATAAATAAATACTGAAAGTCATAAATACTGAAATCTTTCTTTCCATTCAACATGATGTGAATGTGACCTGAACCTGTGCGTCTGACCACTATTGACCATAGGAATGAATATCATCAGTTTAAGAATTTGTAGCAGTTGTTTTTATCTACTTCATCTATGAGCACAACTGTATCCTGAGACACGATAGTTCATATTGGATGACTCTGCTAAAACCTGGATTTATGCCCAATGAAAGTTGGCATTGGATGCTGGTTAGGTGTGTAAACATATGTAAATCTGAGGGATATCATATGACCACTGTGTACTTTAGGTTTACCACAACAGAGACATTACAATCATCCTCACACTGTCATCATTTCAACATACCTTGACTGTGACTAACAATTTAGAGACCAAAAGACCATCTTAGCTGCCTTGACCCAGTAAAAACACTGATCCGGAGCTGCAAATGGGTTAAAAGAAACACCAAAAAATATTTTCAAATGCTGTTTGACCAAAGAATTTAGAGCAGTTAAAGGGGACATGTGCCACAAATGAAAGGAAAGGTTAATACAGCCGGTTTAAAGTGAAAGACATGGCAATACAAGAGGACTGAAGATACTGTTGTCCTTTAGAGAAACCGTTTGTTTTTCCCCTTTGAAGAATTGGTTATGAGAGTAAATCTGACAGAAAATTACCTGACTAAAAGAATATAACTCCGACACGTTGAGTGACTGAAACAGTGATGATCACATTAAAGAAAATCAAGCAAAAATATTCAGCCAATTCCTTTCAAGTTGATATGAAAATGGATTGTTGCGAAAGAGAAAAAAGGGGGCCAAAGAAGTCTTTTCTGCCTGTTAAATTGGATGTGCATATGACAAATTTCAAAGGCTGTCAAAATAAAAAAAAGAGGGGAGAAGAAGAAAGGGTTGGAAAAAATACATTTACATCATAAATGCACAGGTTCCCTTTCAATAGGCCTCTTCAAAACTCTGTCAGGCTTTTAATGGTAGGCAAGTTCAAAGTGGCACTAGACTCCCACTGCTTCCAGAGATAGAAGTAGAACACACACACATGCACACACACGCACACACACACACACACACACAGTAGCATGTGAACTAATACCCCTAATTCCTCACACCAAAACCTGTCTCACTGTTTGCCCTATTGTGTGTGTGTGTTTGTGCGTGTGTGCGTGTGTGCGTGTGTGCGTGTACGTGTGTGTATCTGATTGAAGGGTGTATACGGAGAACTGATAGCAGCCACTTCTTTGTCACTCTCATTGTTCCCCTCCTCTACCTCTGTGATCACTCTTCTTTTAACCCCTCTCCTTATCCACTCTCTTCGGTTCCATCCACTTCTCTCTCTCTGCGATTTCTCCGCTTCTGCTTATTCTCTTCCGCTGCGCTTCGTCCTTCCTCCCAGTTTGTCCTGGACTGTTGGCGAGGGATTGCTCGAAATGATGTCTTGGGGAATGTTGCAAACATTCTGAAAGCGCTCCGGATCCCAGTACCAGCCAACGCCAGCCAACCAGCCATGCCCCACGGTGATATCCCGGCATCAAAGCCACAAATCTTCCCCTTTTTCTTTGCCTCCCTCCCTTTCTCTGTCTCTTTTTCCACGGTGGCACTTCCAGCGGCTCCGAATGTTTAAACTTCATATATCAGCCTCATTACGGAGCCTCAAAGCCTTCCATCGATTCTAAAGGCGCTCATTTGAATTTTTAATCACACGTATGTACGAGTGCTGTGCTCAGCAACTATCCGACGCAAGCGTGCACACACACACCCTCGTGCTCTCATCTCCGCTCCTTCAGCTCTTTCAAAGTGCTCTGCCTCTGAAGTTTTGGAGTTCAAACTTCCACTTAGAAAAAGTCTCAGCTAATATTTCTCCGATGAGTTTCAATTTGGAGTGATAAGTGCGGGCAGACAGTTCAGACTTCATTGTGAGCACAGCGGCATTGCTTGTGGGAGGCAGAGTGCTTGACTCGCGTTAACAGTAGCATTTCATTGCCTAGCCTAGGTGTTACTTTAGCGTTACTGTTCTCTTTGATGTCAAATATGTAGTTTGAGCGTAGAAAATATTATATATAATATATACAGTTATACATCACTCAGTCCCCTTGGTGGATATACTGTAGCTATGTAGGGCCTACTCACGCTCAGTTACCATGTGCATACAAAGTCCTGGCTAAGCTACAGAGACTTTGTCACTCAAGCAATAACAGGGAGAGGGAGAAAGAATCCTTTAGATCTTCCTGCAAGAAGTACACCTTTGAATCTGAATTTCCTTGCAGAAAAAAGCGCTTTGAAAATCTAATGCATAAACATTATCTTCTTTCCCCCACCCTTCTACTTCTTGATCCCTCCATTCCCTCCCTTCACCTAAAGCGCACAGGCTTCTGAGCGACTTTGGAAGAACTTCCCTTTTTTAGAGTCCTCAGTAACTTAAATAAGAGGCGGTCGGGGATTTGGATATTGTTATGTCTCATCAAAGGCAGAGATCTGCAGCTATCCTCCCTTGCCTGTTCTCTCGCTGTCTGTCAACGCCCAGTCTTCAAGAAAGATGCTTTTCCTCAAGACTGATGTACTGTAATTTGATATATCCCCCGCTCTATCTCCCCTACTCTGGGGTTTTTGAAAAATCTTTGTTAAGGCACAAACTAACTCAGGGGAGTGCAGGCGAAGATGTTAGCACTGGTTCAGTCAGTTAGTTATCCTATTTTACAGCATAATAAAACACAATAACCAATGAAAAAGGTTGCCCTTGGTAACTTTACCCGCAGCCTATTCGCAAAAAAATATATACAATTTTCTTGAAAACACAAGAACACCATTGTTTAAAAGTAGGATGTACAGCTTTTATTTATATTTGTTAGCATTTAAAGGATTGAAGGGTTTTCTTCAAAATCGTTGAATTTTGTGACTGCAGAATTGGGTGTGCCAGCAGAAAGGAGACAGCAGGTGGAAAGGGGAGTGCCGTGGCCACATTGATCACACATTGCAAGCAGCATGAAAAAGTTGTAACAGGCTACGCTCACAATCTTCAACCTGGTCAAAAGGTATTTCTTGATTTGTCTGTGCAATCGACAGCCACTCGCTGCTATCTCTTCTGTTTACCTTCACACAGTGGGCAGCAGACCGTCAAGTGTGAGCCTTCCTGCTGTTGTCAGTGTTGGCTTTGCTGCCTCTCGCAGTCCAGAGTGTCATCAGAGCGCCATCGGAGCGCCTAAGTTCAATGGATCATAATGAAAAGCCTCATGGTAGTGCAAAATCAAACAGGGATTCCATTTATTGGAACCCATGCGGGGACTCCACCTCATTGGCTTATAGGCACTGAGTTTGATTCAGTGAATGCTACACATATGTTGCCCCCTCCTCACTCCCCCGCCCCGCTCACATGCTCTTTTTCTCCTTTCCACAAAACCGCCCGTACCCCCCCCATCACCCGCACCCCCCTCCTCTCCCTTGCACCTGCTGCTGTGAACAGCAGGATCCCAGTGTGTGTTTCTGTTCATCCCTCGCTTTTCTCCCTGCTCTCACCACTCCATCCCTCCATCCCTTTCTTTCATGTGTGCTCTGCTGTCAAGCCCAGCTGGATCAGACCTGCCAGTCTAGTCACATGCAGTCTTTGTTGGTGTGGAAACAAGCCGTGTTAAACCAGGGATGGTAAACCAGCAAAACTTGTGTTTTTTGCAAGGCCTTTTATTTGTAAGACTTTATGTTAAAATAATGTTAAAAAAGTGCACAGTGACTTAAATAGTTATTATTTTTCTCATTGTGCTGCAGTTACAGTAATGTTCTCTATGTTTTATGCATGTACAGTTGTCATGGTAGATGGAGATTTTTCATCTTAATAATATATCCAGAGTAAGAGGCATCTTGTCTCCTGCATTTATCAGCTGTTGGTTAAACTATTGCAATGCCCTCCTCACTGGTCTTCCTAAAAAGATGGTGGTTCGACTACAGCTAATACAAAATGCTGTGGCCAGAGTTCTAAAAACAAAGAAAACATTTTAGAACTTTTCTTAGATCTTTCCACTGGTTTATGGTTAGTTTCCAAATTGACTACAAAATGTTACTTCTTGTCTATAAAGCCCTACACAGCCTTGCTCCACAGTACTGTACTTCTCTGACCTGCTTAGCCAATATGAACCTATCTGACCTCTTCTAGCTTGGGCCTTCTGGGTTGTTCCAAGGGTTAAATTTATAGTTGGTGAAGTGACTTATGGTTTTTTTAAGGTCCTTTTTCATGGTGTGTGTGTTTTCTGTGAAGCACATCTCAACTGGAATGAACTGCTATATAAAGTTTTGCACGCTTGCTTATACAGTATTGTCTTTATATCTAACAAGCACATGTCCTCAGTACCTGCATCTTCAAATTGTGGTGTTATAAAATGTAGCTAATATTTTCACGTGTAGTGTCTTCTTCCTGTAGAACATGTGACTCAGTGTACATGCTGCGATTATGAGGTAATGAAGATTATGTAAAGTCATGAATGAGAGAAACTTGGTATTTTCACTCTTTTTTTTCTGCTCTGCATTGATTATGGAGATGATCCCAATCCTAAACAAAAGCAAAGCTTTGATAACCTGTGGAGACATGATCTGGTGGTTTGGTTAGAAGCATCATTGACAGCCAGGGTTGGTAAATTTGACCATCATGGATGCATTTTGCTTATGTTACATTACGTGATTTCAATTCAGTGTTAACTAGTCAGTTCTCACTATCATGAGCTTTTAACGTAGCAAAGCAATTTCTTTTTTAAAATGTTTAGTTGATGAAAGGTGTGGACGTTTGTTTCTGAGGTCTGTCCCACTTGTTGTGAAGGACACAAGAAATATGATTGCAAAGGCTCATGTATGCCACAACTGCCTTCATATCTCTAGTGAGATTCCAGCTGGGAGCATCCCCTTTCTCCCATAGTTGTCTGTCAGCCTCTCAGCTGTAAACTATCTAATTTTAAACAATTAAAAATGGTTTGTTGTTTGAAGTCTGTCTTTACTCATATGCACAACACAGTAACGTGTTGCTGTCTTTTCAACCGCTGAACTGCTGACATAGGTGTTTTCATTATTTTAACTTGTAGTGTAGGGTACACAGTGGCCAGCAGTAAATTTAGGGAAGGCTTAGCCTGTTTGCCAGTAATTACTGCCCCAAAAAATCATGATTTTGTTGAAGGTTAAATTTTTCCAGTGATAATTTTGGGGAAGCTAGGCTTCCCTTAGCCTCTTAATAGCGACACCCATGGTCAGCCAGCTGTTACTCCCTGTTTAAGACACAGGGCTTTTTATGTGCCCCAACCTTTCAGGAGCAGCTGGCCACTAATACACACATTCACACACACACACACACACACACACACACACACACACAAACACATGCAGACTATCCTCCTTCAAACTCCAACTTCATCCTAAATCCTCACAAAACATCATCCACTTTCTTGATGTTTCATTTACATGCGCTGAAAAAAGAGAAAAACATCAAAGATGAACACTTCAACAATCAGCTATCACTCAATTAGCGCTCGACTATTTCTCTCTTATTCACTCCAGAAGAAACGCATGGAGGGTGTTGCAGAGGAGCGCCAAAGTCTTTGAAAAATCATACTTTTCCCTTTATCACTTCATCTCATAGCAAAACAATTTCTTCCTATTATCCTCACAGCAGGGGGTCCACTGTCCTGTAAAGGTGTACCGTAACGCTTTATAGGCAGAGAGGAGAAGACTCTTTTATTCTTTGCACCTTGTACCCCGAAAACATTAAACAGAATCAAAGACGACATTTACATACCATTTGTGTTTCATGTTTGAGGAGTTGAGACAGAAACAGCGTTCATCCTGTGTGAAAGTAGGGATGCTTTGACTTTATGAACTTTTGCAGAAAGAGAGACAGGAGGGAGGGATGATTGAAGGGTGGAGAAGGAGGGGGGGGGGGGGGGGGGGGACATGAGGAGCGAAATTACTTTCAATCACTTTCAATGCAATTTTCTTTTGTCATGCTGTCACCACTTCTCCTCCTTCTTATCCAACTTTACCGTGAACATGTCATAAATTAATGACAAAAGCCTTTGAATGAGATTCCCTCTCTTTTTCTGTAATCATTGCCTGTTTTACACATTTCTTCATGGTACCTGACAATGCTACAAGACACATTAGCAGTTAGCCTGACTAATGTATGAGAAGATATTAATGAGAACAGGACTACAGTATGAGATCAACATGCACAATTGATCACTTCTTGTTTGTTTTAGATGGTGAACATCTCTCTCGCGCAGTTACCTATCACCTCTCAGTCTGTCCTGATTTATACGTATGTATGTAATGTTTCTTTGACAATGTAAAACATGTTCATTGTCATTACCACTTCAAATCAATAACCCCATAACATGGTTTGGCTGTTCATGAAGCACTTTCTAGGATTCCATATGATCAAGTACAGCCACACATCTTACTGCAGGAGATGTTTGTGTCTCCTCATAAATCAATTTCAGCTTCATCATACTGTACTCAGTGTGGGTGTATGCTACATATGAGTCGTCTCCTGTGATACGATCACACTCGGTCCCTGCGTTGCTCCCCAGTGGCCTTGGTGTTATTCCAAAGTCTGTCATTTATGAGCTGGTGCTCAACATTCTCCATACGGAGCGTACCGTTATGTTTACATCCCTCCAGCTGTTTGTGGATGGAAATCAGACGGTTGCACAGGAGTTCCCTTCAGTCCTGCATTTAACTTATATAAATACAGCATTTGAATAGGAGGTGCCGCAATGTCTCTCTCTTAAACTTCTACTCGATCGATGAGGTGGTGGTATTCATTCCCCCTGTTACATACATGTGTTTCATATGATTTAAATGAGGCTGTCATACAGGCATCCTGGACGTGCTGTACAGATTCAAAGAGGTGCAAGATTATAGAGATCATTCTGTTAGATAAGCAACACATAACTCTTTTTGGGTTTAATCCCATTATATACAGTCTTTGTTTTCAATCTTATATGACACTCAATTATTTTAACAGCACAATTTAAAGCATTGACAGTGGCTCAGAAAACTTTTTGTTTCCAAAAGATGCAACTACTAGAAAGTGGCTTGCCATAGATAATCCATTAGAATGATCAGGTTTTATTTTTGTAAAAAATATTATATTGTGTCATAAAACAACTGAACGCACAGATTCAAGAGAAAGTGTAACAAAGGTATTTTGATGTGCTATTGTATAAGTTTGAGCAAATCATTTCCCTTCTGGGGTGGTTGTTTATTGTTAAGCAACACATACTGTGAGGACCACATACCTCAACAGGTATGTCTAACATCACTCTGCTGTTTCGACTGCAAACATTACAGTAATATATATAGAATGATGTTCACACTAATGGCTTAGATGGCTACTGGTCTGTGCAGGTTTACACCAATAGACTTTTTTCAGAGCAGACATTTTGACTTGTTATAGCAGGAAAAGCACAGATGTAAGTAATAACATTAACAATGGCTCAGTTCCATTGAAGTGTTTCAGGAAGCCTCACCAGTGAGCCAAGTGAAACCGAGTGGAATGCAGTCATAATTAATGTTATTAATTACACCTGTGCTTATCCTGCTATAACAAGTCAAAATAATAAAATGTCTATGGTATAATATAACTGACTGAAACCAATGGCTGCCTAGATATTAGGAAAACATGTTTTTAAAAATCTACTGAAAATACTATTGTTTTTGTAGTTTTTTAATTAAGTATAAATGATTTTTAAAAACAGTGTATAAATTTAAAACAGTGGTTCTCAAACTTTTTTACATCAAGGACCCTTAAACTGACACAAATTAGACCATGGACCCCCATTACTAAGGTTTTTGCTTTTAGATGTTTTATTACAGACAGTGTATGAAACCCATGAACAAAAAAGTCATACATTCTGTCATTGTGTTACTTATGGATGGAATTATAGTGAAAATAAATTATTTCCCTTTTTGCTGGGGACCTCCTGGAACCCCCTCAAGGATCCCTGGGGGTCCCCAGACCACACTTTGAGAACCACTGATTTGATACACATTTTAAACTCATTTAAAACATGTGTCTGTTTGTATGGATTTCCTCCAGGAAACCCATTCATGCTAGAAAATAGTCCTGGAGTTGTCTTTTACTAAGGCACTCAGAACTGGAATTGGTTCTTGGGTGCTGCACTATGGCTGCTAACTGCTACATGTACTAAACAGCGGTGGAAGTGTGTGTGCTCAGATCCTTTATTTATATAAAAGTACTATATTACAAGGTCAAAATAC
Organism: Scomberomorus guttatus; assembly: GCA_038419695.1. Taxonomy (NCBI): domain Eukaryota; kingdom Metazoa; phylum Chordata; class Actinopteri; order Scombriformes; family Scombridae; genus Scomberomorus; species Scomberomorus guttatus. The sequence goes on along the minus strand of CM076447.1, from coordinate 29,966,754 downwards.
TCAATTGCAAGTAAAAGTCCTGCATTTAAAATATCACTTACGTAAGAGTACAGATGTATTATCAGCAAAAAGTACTCATTCTGCAGCGGCTCCTGTGACTGATATATATGACATTATTAGATTGTTAATACCGATGCATTAATGTGTAAGCAGCATTTTACTGTTTGGTTTGTTTGTGGCTGGTCAAGGTGAAGCTAGTTTTAAAGACTTTGTGGTGGTTTCCAACCTGGGGGCTGGGACCCTTCCATAGAATCACAAGGTTGTGAGATGTTTATGGACTAGGAAAGAAAAAAAAGACAAAATTATTCTACAAATCGGTATTCTTTTTTCTGTAATCTTTACTTTAAAAATTATTACATAATTTTACCTTTTTGGTGGAACTGCCAATAACTCTATATTATACCTATATATACATAATCTATCATCTTTATTGTATTGTATTGCATTTAATAAACTGAACATAGGTTGTTATTTTTTGTAAAATCTCAATCTGAAAAGAAACTAAGCTAAGCTGCCAGATAAATGTAGTGCAGGAAGAAGTATAATATTTCCCAATGAAATGTAGTGGAATAAAAGTAGCATAGTAGCATAAAATGGAAAAAGTCAAGTAAAGTACAAGCACCTCAAAATTGTTCTGTACAGTAATTGAGTAAGTGTACTTTATTTATGTTCCCACCACTGCTACTAAATACTAAATATAGTTAGGAAAGGTAAAATGTGTTGAAGCAGCATCAGACTGAATTTACTACTAAACTGAAGACAGTCAGAAACAGTGCTGAATGACATTATGAATGACAATGTGATCGAGTGGCCTCAAATGAATGGGTGCTGTTGTCACCATGAGTCTCAAGTGCAGTGACAAGGACATGATCCCCCACCGGCTTCCCACCCATGAACTTTTACTAATTGTTTGCTAGTTACTTGAGTGCATTATTGCATTTGTCCATTTGTGTTTATTTGTCTTTACAAGCCGAATAAGCTGATGAACTTCTGAGACAGTTAAAATCATGATCTATTATCTAATTACTGTGGTCAGTTCTGCAGATGTGACCCCCACCTTCATTTGAACATCTGAAGTTTTGTTCATCACATTGAGGGTGTGGTTTGTGTCACCCACCTATCCCATCATGTAAATAGGGCTACTTGCATCTTGTAGGCAATAAATGGAGGCAAAATGTGAAGTTGCACCTGCTGTGTAACCTTTACTCCTCTGTCTTCATACTCTTACATTAGTTTTTATTCAACATTCAGCTCACTTATCTCAAACTCTAACCCTCTGCCCTCTGTTTCCACTTTCCTCAGTCCCCCCACTCCTCCTGGTATTAAGCCACTCTGTCTCTTCCTCCTTCCATCCCTCCCTCCACGTTCCTGCACCTTTATATCTCTCCCTCCCTCCATCCCTCTGTTGCCCCCCTCAGGTTTAATGAAGTCTGCTCTTGTGTAATCTTCCTGTGATCGGGCCCTCTCACCTCCCCTCTCTGACTCAGGTGTGTCCTCCAACAGAGAGCCATTGTTCTCTGGATCCTCCGCTGAAGCCTGCCTGGCACAAGCACACACCTGCAAACAACAATGATACCTTTATTCACCTTACACACACATGAACACAAACACACACACGTGAACTCTCACAAAACCAGCCCGTCCTCACAAGAAAAACAACAGTATAGGTTGAAAATTCAGCCAGCAAAAACGACCTATAGTTATGTTTGAGTGACAGACGATCTGGCGGCCGTAGTATTTATGACCCAGGGAAGTGACGCAGTTCAGATGACCTCAATATAAGGTGACTTCCTTATGAGGAGGAAGCATGTTGGGTGGATGGCTAGATAGTTAGTTAGATGGCAGAAAGTGGCAAAAGCTGCCAGAGACTGCTGTTTGCTTCCTGTTTCCAATCGCAAGTGCCATGTTTTCAACCGCGAGTCGTTTTTTTAAAAACCATAACATGGTGTTTACTGTTGCCATGATGACGACGATTGCCATGTTTAACCATGTTTCAAGTGATCATTTTAACCCAAACCATGATCTTTTACTAACACTAACCAAGTGGTATTTGTGCCTAAACCTAACCAGACCTTAACCACAGCGTTGTCAACGATAAAACATAATTATTTTTTAACAGTGATGTGTAACGGTTTTGGAAAGCAGCATATTACACTCCAGGTACAAACAGCCTATGTTGTCATTTAATTTGGAGAACTTGTTGGCCTAAATTTAACCTTAACCTTAAACACAGCGTTGTCACACCATAAAACATAATTATGTTTTATGATTACTGCCAATAAAGTCAAGTCAATTTTATTCATATAGTGCCAAATCACAACAAGTTATCTGGGCACTTTTCATATTGAGCAGGTCTAGACGGTACTCTTTAAACCTGCAGTGCAGAACTTTTACATATAAATGAATGTCTGTTACATTCAAGCCTTTGCCAAACGAGTTCACACAATGCTGATTAACCCTATCACCACCAGGTAAATCTCAAATTTCACAGTATGCCAGAGTTTTTAATCTGGTGTCGGTGGCAACATTCATGCTCTGGCCGGATGAATGCATACTGCGCATGCTCTATGGGCAGAGCATGTGCACTAGAGACTAGGACTAATTTCCAGGGGAGGGAGGGGAAGGGGAGAGAGAGAGAGAGTGAGAACAAGAGAGACACAGAGATGCACAGCAACAACAATAATAACAACAACAATAGTAATAGAAATATGACTAATAATAATAGTGGTAGCAGCGGGCGTGAAGCTGGATGGTCCACAGGCGTTCCACAGCCACAGATCCACAGACACCTGCGAGACGAAAAGCCCAAAACAACAGGGAAGACGCCAAGTTAGTAACATGAATTAATGGTACACGAATGCGTACAGATGGTGAGAGGAAGGAGGTGAGAGGAGCTCAGTGCATCATGGGAAGTCCCCCGGCAATCTAAGCCTATAGCAGCATAACTAGGGGCTGGTCCAAGGAAAGTTTTAAGCCTACTCTTAAACGTAGAGAGGGTGTCTGCCTCCCAAAATGAAACTGGGAGATGGTTCCACAGGAGAGGAGCCTGGTAGCTGAAGGCTCTGCCTCCCATTCTACTTTTGGAGACTCTAGGAACCACAAGTAAGCCTTCATTCTGGGAGCACAGTGTTCTAGTGGGGTAATAGGGTACTATGAGCTCTTTAAGATATGATGGTGCCCGACCAATTAAGGTATTTGTAGCTGAGGAGAAGGATTTTAAATTCCATTATGGATTTTACAGGGAGCCAGTGCTAAGAAGCTAAAATGGGAGAAATATGATCTCTTTTTCTAGTTTTTGTCAGTACACATGCAGCTGTTGTTAGAAACTTGTTAGGGCAGCCTGATAATAAGGAATTGTGATAATCCAGCCTAGAAGTAACAAATATGTGGACTAGTTTTTCTGCATCTTTTTGATAGAGGTGGCATATGGGTTTTTCAGGAGTGCAGGTACAATTGACCTATGTGGTCATGATGAAACACACCGACATGCAGAGGAACGAGCTCTTGGGCAGCATCTAAATACAAAGGGTTTGAAATCACCTCTTGTTATCTTATGCTACCTCTCATTATGAACAAAAGAGAAAAAGTAACTGTGTGCGGGACGAAGGAGCAGGGGGACAAGGGTAGGTACAGATAACATGACCAAGTTGTTGTTTGCACAAGCTGGTGTCGTATTTTATTACATCGGACAGAAGATCAGCTGGGTTGGTGCACGGAGGAGGAGGGAGGGAGGAGCAGCGGTGCACTCTAACACCACAAGCGTTTACACCACCAGGGTTAATGTTTAGTGCACATCCGTGACAGAGACATAACTCTATTTGCATTCCCCGGCTCATATTTTGGTTTCAAGTGCTCTCAGGCAATACATCTCAAAAATCAAACGTGATCTCCGCCTCACAAAAAGCAGGACTGGGGGATTTCCAATACACCTGCTGCAGTTTATGTTTAGGTAAATGGCCAACCAATCCTCTTTTTCCTATGTCTACCACTGAAACCTGAAGTCACCGTGCACCTTAGGGGAGAAAGGGGGGGGAGGAGAGATGACAACAGGAGCAGAAGGGAAAGAAAAGATGGGACAGACTGAGGGGGGAAGTGAAAAAGAGGGGGAAAAGGACAAGTCAGAGGAGATAAGACAAGATTAAGGAAAAAATAGAATAGAATAGAAGAAAAGAAAGGAAAGTGAGGGAAGGGGCTGTAGCTGAGATGTGATATTGGCATCACCTGTTAACGGGTGCAGGCCTGCAGGCAGGCTTTTTAAGGTCTCAGATGTCAGTGTATGTGTGTGTGTGCATGTGTATGAAAGAAAGACAGAGTCAACCCTGGTTGTGATAGGATTTCACTTTACCGTGTACAGTAAACACACCATCTTGCCGGAGGATGACACTCAGACACCAGGTAGAATCTCTCCACCCATCCCTTAGGTTAGACGATGAGTGTGAGGTATATCTGTCATGTTATAGCTGCACAGAGCTTCACGTATTTACAGACTTGAAGTGGGAGATTCTAGATGAAGAATGAGACAAGAAAACGTTGTTGTTGCCATGTGTACACAATGTGTGACACAGTATGAATACAGTACACAGGAGTATGCGTATGAGGGAATGACTGGGGTTGAATTAGACGATCTGCTTCATGCTTCTAACCAAAAGTTCACAACCTCAGCTTTCCAGTTCTTTGCCTGAACTCCAATTTGCGGCAGGAACACTGTAAAGTTGTGAAGTATTTTGAGAATAAGTGGGTTATATGCCTCTCTGATGTTGGAACATGGGGAAAAGGGGTATGGATATGAGTGAAGAGGAGGGGTATGGGTGGTGGGGTGGGGGGGCATAGGAGGCCTTTTGTAATTTTACATGTGACAGGAGCGAAGCGAGGGATGGAAATAGAACAATGGAAGAAATGCTGAGCTTCTGAGGAGGCCCTCAAAGACTTCCAACTCAGAAGCTGATAAAAGCCCCTCTACTTCTTATCCCAGCACCCCCTCTTCTGTCTCTCAGACACACACACACACATACACACACACATACACGCAGCTCTCTGAAGAGAATATCTTCAAGCTTTGTGCGCGTGCAGCTGAGCGACAGATCGCCAGGGTGTGACAACGATGATGGTTTCAAGCTGAGGAGACGTCTTGAAACGGAGTCACGGCAGTGTCACATCCTGATCGTGGCATGATGAAAGTAGAGTAAACATGGTAAACATGCCAGAAAATTTTGGTCAAAACTCTGAAAGTGAGCAATATAATAGGAGGATGTGTGTGTCTGAAAAGTGAAACAGTCTCTATCCAGAGTTGGGTTGACAGTGGACTAACTGTTCACTGTCTTCGAAGGTGCAATCTGAGGGTGACTGTGAGTGTGATTCCTTTGGGATGTACAGTGATTTTTAAAAAATCTATTGTTAGTGCAGAAACATAAACTAGTAAGTTCAAAAAAGACTGTTAGATGCACTTAGATATATTGAGAAGTCAAAAAGATGAAAAAACCCCCAATCTTTTCTGAAATGTCATAAAATTTGCGTAATATCTAAAAATGCAAATGTGCTACTTGCAAAAAAGAAGGATTTTTTTCCCACCACTGCATGGGGACGACATAACTAGAAACAGGCAGTCAGGTGACATTAACATGTTTTGGAAAATATGGGTGTGGCAGAAGGCTGTACAAACATTTGTCTTTCACTGCATACTGGGTACAATTCACAACTCCTGAATATGTTTTCCTATGATTTTTTTTTTGTTGTTTTTCCAGTATTTTTTTTTGCTGACCAGGACAGTACTTTTTTTTTTTTTTTGTTTAACCTTAACCACAGTTTAGTTTTGGTTACCTTGTTCATAGTACAAGGTCAATAGCCAGCTAACAGAGGTGTGTCATGTTTGAGCAACATTATTTCTGTGGTTATGGAAAATAACATTCTCATTTACTACAGTAGTTTACTAGAATTAATTTTGGAGTTACTGGGAAGCCCATTTCTTTTGTTTTAGCAGAGGCTAGCCTCCAATGAAAATGTCCATCAGACAAAAGATTTTCACTGAAGCTCCATTTTCTCCTAAAATGTGATTGTGTGATAGTGTGATGTGCTACTTGTTAGTGTGTTTCATGTGTTTGGTGAGTGAGAGTGTATTTAGTGCCTGCACTTCATGCTGTTGCTGGAGAACTTTCTCTCTTCATATCTTTCTTGGTATCCTCCTTCTGAACCATGTTGAGAGAGGGAAGCTAGGCTAATTAGAGTTGCGCAGCCTTGGAAGTTGAGGAGTAGGGGGGATAGTTAGCTGGCGGACTCATGGTGGCTCCCTGTGACATGATTGATTTGGACTGTCACAGCGCTCAGCTGGGTGTCATTGCATGGCGACAAATAAAGGATTACATCGTCTCACGGTAACATCCCCCCCGCCAACGCCGCCACCATTGTTCATCCCACATCAAAGCACAAAAGAGGCACATTAGCATTTTTAATCAGAGGCGAGGCTGGGCGCTGTGCAGGCACCCAACGCTGGATTGTTACTTTAATCTCTGGGCACCCCAACTCTCCCCTTAAAACACACACACACACACACACACACACACACATTTAGACAAACACACACATTCACTCATATAAAGGGCTTTGCCGGGGGTTACAGTGTGACCTGGTGGTGGAAAATTAACGAGACCCATCTGCAGTCAGACTTCAATTAGCACTTGAGAGTTTGCCCTCATTTCACTGGACAAAAGTCTGTGCTTTTTTCTAAATCTTTTTTTCAGCTCGGCAAATGAGGCCCAGCAGAAGGGCCAGAATGCAATTGTCCTCCTCTGCCTTGTGTATGGCCTCCCTTGGAACATGCAGATGGATAATTAGGGCTATACTCCTGGTGAGAGGACAAAGATGATGCTAATTCCATTCATAAAGGGGTCTTCCGCTAATTACACACAGAGTTGCTCTCTCTGCTGAGTGAACAATTGCACAGCTGAGTGGTTAAGGTTAAAGGGAGCAGCGTTCATGTTTGGAATCAAACGAGATTAGCTCTGATTGGTGTGTCCCTTCAGCCCTCTCAGGAATAATTTACCTAATAAAGTACCTGAACTACAGCTTTTTTCCTCTCTTTTTTGGAGTTAGCATAAAAGGTAATACAATGAAGTAAAGCTCTGTTGACAATTTTAGAAATTAGTCATGATGTATTTTGTTCAAACTTAGAGTTAGGCAAAATAGCACAGAGTAAAGAATTTTATTTTTAATGTGAAGCAAATTAAAAGACTCACAGCCTTTAGTGTTTGGGCCTAAAATACAAGTGACTCATTTATCATTATGTTGGAGAATAAAAAGAGACACACAGCAAAAGAGAGACTGGAGACAGAAGAGGAAGTAAGAAGAGAAATGTTCTGAGGCACTTAACTTAAACAACCTTTCTCTCTTTTTAACTGTGGTTTAACTACAAATCATGTACGCTGTATATTACTGCAGACCATTTCCAGGATGTAGCATAATTTTGTGGTATACTGATTTCTAATCTTGAGGGGCATAAACCCATTCATTTCACTTAAGCGTGAAAATTTACTTGCAAACAAAAACTTGAGATAAGTAATAAGTCACATGCTATTGTTATGTGATAATACAACTGCAAAACTCTTTTTGGTGATGAATTCAAGGACTCTGTCATCCAAGAATTGCTTGTTTTCTAGCACAGGCATTGCATTCATGAGCTTTGCTGTCAAAAAATCAAACACAAACAATAAGCAAACATGGAAGTTGTCAAAAGTATACAACGGATCTGATGGTTTCTCACATTATAAAGGTTGCTGTTTGGCAGCTGACTCTAAAATCTTGTCTTTGAATGCTCTGATAAGGAGATTTTTCTCTCAACTTTATTACAATGTATAACAATAAATAAATAAAAACATGAAAGCAGCACATTTTATTTAACCAGAAACTTGAGATATTGTCTCTTTTTGCTGCATAAAATAGTTAACATAAGGAACACAGTCAATTTACATTCACATATAGCACAATAAATGTAGGACCTGAAAGAAACAATATCCTTGCCTATTTAAAACAATTACATTCTATAAAACAGTTTTTGAATGTGATGTTTGAATGCCTGATACAAAGGTGCCGATTCTAAATGAAGCTTGTTTCGTATTACTATATACAGTATTTATTATTTCCAAGGTGCATAATATAAAAAGGCAGTTTTGCTAAGGCTCTAGGGACAGAGAAGATTATCCATCTAAATGATGTGATATGATAGCTGTTCAAAACAAATGGTTCACTGGTTAATTGTGATTGATTACCTATCTCAAGCAAGTTTTTAAATGCCTGTCAGTTGGTTTTATTATCATAAAAAAGGACTGGAAACCAATAGCTGCCTGGACTGTAGAAAAATCACCAGTGGTGTAAAAGCTTAAAATATGGGGGTGAGGGGGGGGTGGAGGTTGTTAAGGCCTTTTCACACGTTCAACGTCCGCGGACAGCTGTGGACTTACACGTGGACTGCAGACACAGACGCACTCCACATGTGCGCACTAGTAAACAGGGTTGAAGCATGATAACTTTCCAGTGTTGTGAATATTATAAACCGCTGTGCAGTGTTTTTCTGATCAGCCTTTAAATGCAATAATCTGTTACTCCAACCGGACTTGCTGGATCATATTTCATTGTCTCACCGGCACTTTAAACACCATGCCCACACAAACACAGCCCCTTGTATTGTTATACACAGGACTGTTTTCAGTCAGGGGTTGTTCAAAATGCATTCTTTGGCTTGGCAAACAGTAGGACAATTGAGTAACCTGCTGTTATCCTTTGCTTAAAACAAAAGTTACCTTACCATGTGATCTATCAGGGGCTTCCAGACTGCCAATGTTTGGCATCAACCAGCCCCGCCATGAAGACATTCCTAAATAAATATAAACACATCATATTTTACACATATAGCCATATAGCTAACACAAACATTGTTATTAGAGATTACATGTACTTTTTTATGATTTAGTCATCAAAAGGTGTGAGGCCAGACACATAAATACAGCCAAGTAGCATCCAGCTAAAGGCCATTAATGCAGTAACTGAATGACAAAGTAACCAATTGAAAGCAGGTACTCTGATATTATCAGTGTCACATAGGATTAAAAATTTTATACATGTTGCACATGTCTAACTGTTTGTATGGTTAGAATGGTTAGGGTTCACTAGACAAGAGTAATGTAATGAGAGCAGTGTGAGAGCAATGCGGTAAAATTAATGCAAAACATTCAATCCCCCGACGATCCAGAATGGGTATTCCACGAGGCTTGATCTTTGGGCCTCTGCTTTTCAGCTTATACATAAATCATTTACCAACATGCTGTAAAAGAGCTGGTTGTCAAATGTACACTGATGACACAATCATTTATGTATCAGCTAAAACCCCTTGTGTAGAAGCAGAGAAATTAACAAATGAAATGGAGGGTGTATCCCACTAGCAAAAAACAATCATCTAACCATGAATCTTAAAAAGACTGTGTCAATGTTTTTCCATGAGGAGGAAAGCATACATTTTTAGAATGCCCTACCAACAGAAATAAAAACACAAACTGATCTGAAAACGTTTAATTAAAAGGTGAAACACTGGCTGAAACAAAACCAAACCTGTGATCATTGATCACTAATCATGCACTTGTGCATGCACACATGCACATGGACACGTACACACAGAAAGAGGAACACGACACATAGACAAACATATGCACATAATGATTACGTGCATGCTTGCACAAGGACACACACACACACATAAACATTATACACAAATACACATATTGCCATGAATTAGGAAACATATACACATGCACACATACACTTACGCAACACATGTAAAATGATTGTAATGTGATGTAAATATTGTAATTTTATTAATGATCATGTCACATGTATGAGAATGTCACTATTTATTATGTGCTCAATTTAACTAATGTACTTTGTATTATGACCATTTTTAAGTAGAAAAGACTAACCAGGGACAGGGGTTGCAAATTAGCCTTGGTTAGTAATCCTATATGGAAGACATCTGTATCATGTTATTGTAACCTGTTACAATGCTTTTTGCTAATTACACTAATTAAAAAAATTATAAGATAACATTTACCAAAGACTTGAATGAAACAGAGATTAATTACTTGAATGGTGGGTGATTTAATATAGCCTACACTAACTTTGGTGTAACTAGTGCTCCCATCAATAAAAATTGTATGACAAGTACATTATGACACGTTTAATTCATCACCTTTGGAATGTTTTTGGCATTAAGGCCCTTGGAGCTGGTGCAGGAGCCTCGGTTGCAGAACCTGCACTGGTGCTAGGTGGCCAATGGAAAGACAAGTGGTGACCTTGAGCTGGGATTGACTGGTTCTGGCTCTAGTCAACGTCGCCGTGAACCTCATAATGGGACAGGTTGCTGAGATCCATTGTGTTGAAGGACCCACTAGGATCCAGGAACAACACATTTGTGTTTTCTGTCAAATACAGGCTATCGCTGTTCACCTGAAAGAATGGCAATAATGTCAATTTAGAAATGGCATAGGTCATGGGTGTGATGCTGGAATAAAACAGTAAAAATGTTTTGTCTCCCGTCCTTAACTCCACATCAGGCTTGCTACCAAAACTGACGTAAATCAGTTTAATTAACTTTAGCTAGCTACTGAGTTTAGCTACTTAGCATCAACCTCTACCAATTACCTCAGAGGAAATTACCACAGATGTGGTGTGGCTAATTATGCTGAGACATACAAGTATGGTAGTAATTACTATGAATGGCTGTATTCTTTGTTTTCCACTGCTTCAGTGACAGTGACACATAACGAGGCTAGGCTACGTTGTGTTTGTATGTGTTTAACTGGTCAATGTAGCTAAATTATAGCCCAATACTCCTTTGGATTAGCTATGGATTAACCAAGTGTACTTAAAAAATGAATGTCTATAACATAACTACTACTAGTAGAAAAGCCTTGTATACTCTCTAGCTAACTGATATCTTTCTGATTCAGTGTGATTTACTCGCTTTTATCGGTGTGGCTTCAGCCAGACTGGCTGGTTGACAGAACACTCAGTTAAGGAGGCTAGTTCACTAAATTAGACAAAATACAGTTGCATACCTGGAAAATACAAGAGATTTTCAAAACGGTCATATACTCCTCCCTCAGTGTAACATGCTTTGCTTCTCGAAAAAGACAAAGCAATCCATTATCTCTCCTTCAAGTTCTGTGGTTATCAGGCAGAATGGAATGACTGAATGACATGGGGCAGCTACTCATGTCTGTCAGGCACGCAAAAAAAGTCAATAACTTCATGGTCACAACTAATTGGAAATGTTAAATGACAAAATCAAAGACAATTTTCTCATTTGTCATTTTCCCATTTTCTCATGTTCTATTTTTAACTTCAGAACAAAATCAAATCAACAAGAAACAGCCTGTTATTTGTTTTCTGATTTTGGATTTGTAAATGAATAATGAAATAACGGGTCGTTATTGGTTTTCTGATTATGGATTTTAAATCGGATATGAAATGATTGAATGATACATGGATAGGTTGGCCATTCACATTCATAGTATGTATTACAAGAATGAGTCATCTTGTGTACACAGTTTTACAGTTTTTATTTGATTATTGATGTATTGCTACCTAATGAACTGTGGTGTCAACCTTCCTTTGGGAACATATTCTTGAAAAATCACCACTTTGGCTGGTAACAACACTTGCAAGAGAGGCAAAAATGTAGATCCCAAAACAATAAAAGTAAAGGAGTTTAGCGGGGCGGCTGGAAGAAACAGGCCTAATCTGCATGATCATCACTATGGCACGCGCTAGTGATCAAATGCGGAGGGGGCTAAATAATAGATCACAATGGGGCTGTCATTGCCTTTTGTTTTGATGTGTGCACTGTGATGAGGCAGAGAATGTGCCTTGCAGTTTAACTTACAGCCTACTGCTCATCTACAGTAGTGTGGCACATTTGCCCTGTCACCCACCGCACATGACTCGATTTGGGAAGAGAAAAGAGTGGGATAAGAGAAAGCTGTCACACCGAAAGACGATGTGATAGCTACTAAAATTAGATAGTGGTAACATTTTTCTGGAGAGAGACTGAATGAAAGTGAACAAACTGAGGCAAAGGTTGTCTCACCCCACCGCAACTGGTAAGACGACTTTGAAATGGTGACTATGATGTGTGCTGAAATGAAAGAGACAAAAATACAGGAGGGAGCAAACGGGTGCTGATTACAATGATGAGGAAGAAAGAAAGAAGAGGGGAGGGGAGAAAACAAACTCGAGTCATCATCGCTAATCGTGTTATACTTTGATGTGTCAGTGGCGTACACAATATACTTCTATCATTTATGACTTTTAGTGAACACATGATGGCAAAGGATTACATTTGTCAGTGTGGGAGGGGGTGGGGGGGTGGGGGCTTTGAAAGAGATATGCTAATTTAGCCAAGGAGCAAAAGAACAACATCAAATATGTACCAGTGAATAGCCAAGGGACTTTAAAGTCTTAATATCCTTCAGAAGTGCTTTATCTTCACACCACAACCTGCATTTACAGCACAAACAGGAAAAGAGCCAGTTGTAGCTTCAAAGCACCGCTGGTCCATGAGTTTAATTCCAGATCAGGCTTAATAAAGGTTATCAGCTGGACCACTAATGAAACAAAGGCGAGTGCACATATGCAAACGGCGTTAGCATGTTTCACATTGCCCCCTCTTTCTCTTCACCTTTTCCTCTCTCCTTCTTTCATGGTAGACGTTTGATTTTTTTTTTTTTTCCAGCGTTTTAAGTTCTGCATCAAAGTGACTGGAAACAATACGCGACCCGCCTGACTCTGACTCTCTTCTCGCACTCCCGCAGTCAACGTTTGGAATCATAGCAGGGTGGTGCTTGTTTGATAGCTTGATAGTCATTTGTTTTGATCTGCGACTCCTTTGTCTCTGTTTGGGTCTGAAACAATAAGAGATTAGAACCCTAGACTGAGGGTGCAAGCGCAGAGAAAGAACAAATGCTTTCTTTGTTGTTTTCCTTTCAAGTTTGCTTCTTTTTCGCCACAAATCATGCAATCTTTTTTCGCCTCAGAGTGACTTGCTGTGCTCTTAAAGCTCCCCAAAAAGCCTCTCTCAGAGGGTTGTTATGAGCCTGAGCAATAATGATTTTGAGCTGTTGCGTACGCCAAAGGTTTGCTCGCTAACTTTCTAGCACACATTGACAACAGGCAAAATTGGTTCATGTGGTTCAGTGATGGTATCCCAATTATGAATCCATGAACACAGGGAGAAGGGATGCATGATGTGAGCATTACAGTGAGGAGAGTGGTAATCGAATGGGGACTGTATTAAAGATCTTTTTCTCCGTATTCACCATGAAACATCAAGGAAAGAGACAAAGAAGGACAGGAAGAGAGAAAGTGCTGTCTACCAGTGGAGGCCTTGACTGAAGATGAAAGCCTTCTAGGAATCAAAGAAGCCCCATCACTCATTATACCTTGGTGGGATGCCTCAATCCCCATTCGCCACAGTCACGGTGCAGGGTGCCACACTAGAGGTGGACAGGGGATTCAAGGTGAAGGTCAAAACTTATTGCAGCCTTTTCTTAGAATGACAGCGGTCAAACACAAAGCCAGCACTTCTCAAATATTATGTTTTTCCAGGTTAAAATACCAAGAATTCAACCAATGTCCTAAAGTGACAATGACTGAAAACATTTGGCCAGTAGAAATAAGACTGAGACTGGTGGCTGCAGTGAGGCTGAAGCAGCACCTTCCCCTCATATGAAAGTATTCAGACACAGATATTTCTGTCTCTTTACTCAGAAACCCCAAAGATAAGGCTCTACGGATAGACAGAGAGCTACAGTGAAGAGAGCAGGAGTTATGGCCGGGTTGGCAGGGAGGTCAGCACTTTTAATAAGCAGGACATACAATCTGATAAGGATGTGACTCCACATTGACACACATTGTCTCTCCGGCAATCTGAGGCTCGTCCCGAACAGTCACCTACACTCCCTCATTTCCTTCCATCATGCCCCCCCCCCTCCCTTGTCCCCTCCCATCCCTCTGTTGTTTCGTTTTATCTCTGTGAAAAATAATGAAAGCAAGCACTTGCAACCGCGTCTCCATTGATGTTCGAATACACAACCAGCAGATTCAAAAACACATTCTGGGATCAAAGTAAAAAGGGGAGGGAGGGGGGGTCTTCTTCTTTCCAATGAAATTATGAGCGCAGAGGAGTCTGGGGTGCAGAGCTCATTTGCTAAGACTGTGAGGCAAATAGTCGTTAAAGAATGGCCTATAAGTAGGCATTAAATGGAAATGCCTGCGATTCCTGTGGATTAGCATAAGAACCTTTTCTTGCCAGGCCAGCTAATAATATTCATTTAAAATAAATACATGGGAAACGAATCTGTTTGAAAAGCGGGGCGATTGCACATATTTACTGAAGGGGCCGTCGAAATGAAAGAATGGAGAATCACGGAGTGCTCGGAGGGATGTGGACTTGCGAATCGTCAGTTCTTTGAAGTTCCAGAGACTGGAAAATTAAAGTCTTTACAAAAAATTAGAGGAGGAGAAAGGTTTTATGATTCAGTAGGCTTGCGAGGGAACACAAGGCTGAAGATGTCAAGTACCTACAGTAATGTTAAATGAATTCATTAATCTTGTTTGTCATAATTGTGCCACACAGCAGATGGTAACCTTTGATCTTTTACCTGTGCCAGCAGTGACTTCCTGTTGAACTATGAGGAACTTAACTATACTGCCATGAGTTTCTGTCCCTGATTCAGCACGTTATGCTAACAAGAGATGTGAAAGTTTTATTTTGTTAGCAAAGTCTTAAATCTGTGACACGAAAAAGTGAGTTCTCGGTAGTCCAAACACATCAGGCCTCTGTTGCTCATAGGTTCTCTGTTGCTCGTACGTTTGTAGGCCAAGCCAATTAAAATGACCCCCCTACCCCCCTAAAAACAAACACACATGCACATACACACTTCCACAGGGCCTTGTTTATATACCCTGTGTCAGCAAATGTGTCAATGTGTGTCCTGTGTGCGCTGGCTTCTAATGATGCTGGCCCATCATGATGGCCCAGTCAGACACTGACAGCCAAGCGCTAAAGTGGAGGAACTCCAGCCGTTTCTATAGTTACTGTGGAGTTCAAAGGCGGCCATCTTTTTCTGAGCATAACAAGAAAAGAAAGGGGCCATCACAGTGCAAAAGACCAAAGACGACCTCCAGGGTTACACGTCAAACCTAGCCCCCTCGACCCACGGACCCTCGCAGCCCCCCTTACCCCATGGTGTGAAGGCATGGTCCCAGGATCTGTGGCTGGACTGTCAGAAGCCTCAGACGAGGTCAACGGAGCCAGGTAAAGATTCTCCTATCAGTATTATATTAGCCCACTTTCTTAAAGTCAAGGCTTTGAAGTGACACCAAAGTCTGTTGCAAGTATCTCTCATCTTATGTCCTTTTTTCTAAAACACTGCAGTGTCGACATTTCAAGCATCTTTCAGCGTTTAATGTTGGGCCTTTGATTTTTTTTTAAGACACTAATTTTAACATCTTCAAGGGAGAAGTGAAGTCTCTGCATTTGGGTTCTTTTGTCTGCTGTCTTCTGCCCTTTCTCTCTCTTTATGATATGAAAAGATCTTAAAAGGAGAACTTGTTAAAAGGCGGATCTCCATCAAAAGTAATGCAGAATGTGCTATTTGGTGACATTTTTGCTACTTGGCCATTTTAACATGATGCCTGTCATCCTAGGGCTACTTCTTCTGCTCTCAAAAAGAAATTTTACAAAGCACACAGACAAAGACTGCTTTTCAAGAGGCAAACAAACTTGGATTGGGAATGCTTTGATATATTATCATACAAAGTTGAACAGCGACCAACGCAGACAAAGGCCAAAAAACTTGGTTGTGTTGTGAAATTTTGGGTATGAAGCTTTGTGTGCTGAAGCATCCGCCACACATCTGGTAGAGAAATCATCTCAGTATCTGCATGGTGAAACTGAAGTCACATAGATTTCCAAATGGTTATTGAATAGAGAGAGGGATCGAGGAATGAATGTTGGAAGAGGTAAAAGCACATGAAACTGTTTCCATCTCCCTATCCCATCACAACACAAAGACTGGATGCTCAAAAGATAGGTTGTGTACGTGTCTCAATACAATTCTCATATGCCATATGTACGATTAGCTATTATTCACTGTAATTATTGCTCCTTAGTTTCCATAAAGAATTTTGACAAGATCCTTACCTAATGTGACTACATTGTAAAGGTGTGTTCAGACACAACACAAAGCTAATTTTAGATGCGGCATGGTAATTGAGGCAAAGATGTGTCTGCACAAGTTGAAAATATTTCAACTTGAGTTAAAATTTCACACTTTATGAAACTACTTCATAAGAGTACAGAGACGTGGCAAAAAAAAAAGATGGAGGAAAATAACAGAAAAACGCTGAGTTCCCATTGAAATCACTCACAGCTGACACAAACAGCCAGTGTGCATGTTTCTAGCTAGCTACAGCTAACTCACATTTATCTAGGAATGGGCAATATAATCCAATAGAAATGCCAGGGCCAGAATGACAATACTGGTGCTTTTTATTATTAAAAACGGCTAATGCACTATTATGCAGGGAAGAGCAATATGTCATGATTTATGAGGTGCATGATTAATAGGCTACTTCTGAATACATTTTCATTACCATTGACTAATTTGCAAAAAATTGCTCTGGTGTTTTTGCTCCTCTCTGTTAATTACTTAATTACATGCATGTTAAAACAAAAGATAAGTAGCAAATATATTTATTGTGTGAACTCTGAACTAATGAGGTTAAAGTAACAGCTGCAGAGAAACACAGTGCATGAACTAAAAAGAGACTTCATGCACCCAGAATGTGATATGAGACAGATTTTTTTTGTTGTTGTTGTTGTTGCATCAATTGATACTGGTATGGATACTCAAAACAATACTAAGTATTGATTGTATCGATACTTTAGGTATCCATCTACACACTCCCACAGCTAACATCTGTAGGCTACAGTTTGCACATTGGCTGTTTGTGGCGAATAAACGTGTGTAATAAGTGTTTCCCTGCTAAGCTGTGATTAACTCCCTGGTTGTAGGTTTGTTGCCGGGACACAACACCAGCAAGGTATTACACATGGCAGGATGAAGATACAAAAAATATGTGATGAGTGATTTTGGTAATTCAAACGGCTGCTGCCTCTTTTTTGCTTGCGCTGAACTTAAGAAACCGAACAAAGACAATGAGCCAAATACACAAAAGGATTGCGCGGCTTTTGCAGCCGCAATTCACCGCAAACTGCGCTGCCAAGCAAATAGCGTCATGGTGCGCCTGTGTCATTTGCATGTATGTAAACTAGGTAATATTCATACATTCGGCGCAAAATTGGCCACTTTCTATGCAAATGAGCATCGTTGCAAAAACCGTCTAATTCACAAAGACCACAGCAAATTGTCACATGCAATTAGGGTGGAGTTATTAACGTCTTCAGACAGTTGGTGCACACTCACTCCTCACTCTCTCGCTCTCTTCAAGCTTGTGAGGCTTGAATAATATTGAATTGATATTGAATGACATTAAGAGCAAAATCTTCAGTCAGACATTGGGGGAGGTCAAGTGGGTAGGGGGTGGTAGACTTATCTCAGACTTTCAGCTACTAAAAAATAAAAATGTCCTGACAGCTCTGATGGAGCTCAGGATTCATCCATAAGAGCTGCTTTATTACAAACAATTCCACTGTATAAACCTGGAATCTGTGTGTAACAGCTGACCTGTGTAGATGTGAAGCAGAACACACAACATTAATTAATGTCAGGTCCTGACCGAGCCGGTGTTAATGAAGTTACCACTGCTGTGCCGCGTGCGTGCATGCGCACAGCCTCTCTCTCAGTTTGGAGACGCACATCGTTTTAGCTGCTGTGTGATGCTGCAGCCAGCTGTGACACACAGCCAGCTGTGGGCACCAAACAGAACATCAGTACTGATGTTTCTGTGAAATCCCAGATACATTCAGTGACACCTGAACAACAGTATTGTAAGATACAGAGATTAATCTAACATGTTTCAGACCTGCCTGAGTCACATTAATAGCTGTAGCCTATTTTGATGGACATTTCAGTAGATTATGTTATAGATGCAAAATACTAGAGAAGTAAAAGATGCAAAATACATGAAAGTTGGTTTGTGATTGTGGAGAGCTCTGTGTGTGCGCACCTAATTAAAGACATGTAATTTGAGGCTTTTGTGCTCTCTGCAGTTTTCATTATGTAACAATCTGTGTGCTGAAATGTGGAGAAAAGCCTGAAACACTGGAAACCACTCCGCTCATTCAAACAGACGCAAAACAAGGGCAAATTGCACTCAGCTGCAAAACTTTATGGGCGTGTTTGCGCCGGCATATCATTAGCGCAAAATCTTTTGTGGATAGGATACTAAAACAGGGCAGATTGCGGGTGCAAATGCAATCCAATCTTTGTGGATTTGGCCCTATGGATTTAATCCCCTATGTCTTACAGTTTAGTTGCGTTAGGAAAGGATTGCTTACAGGTCAATATGGAGAGGAGGAATGATCACGGCAACCAATAACTTTTTTAACACACATGTACATATTACATGTAAGTGTTGTATTAAGACAAGACTTTGAATTAATCTGAACCTATCCTTTAAATCTTGTTTGCTGTCCTCTCTTGGCTTAATCTCAACAACAAACTGTAACAGGTGTGGTGCAGCTATAATGTCAATCTTGTCCCTTTTCCACCTTCCCTTCCTCTCTCTGCTCCTTAACTCTCTCTTTTCCAGCCAAGGATACCAGTTTGTATCTATGTATGGAATCATCAAACAAAAGTGAGCTTCAAATCACATCAGGTAAAGAAGGCATGCCCGGGCACTTCTAACAGCCTCCCAAAGATGCCTGTTTCAAGTCCTCACAAGAAGGCTGCCTCTCATTGAAGTTCAAATGGATAGCTCTTGGGCACAAGCTTTCCAGGGGGGTGGGAGGGCAGCTTGCTCACCTCTGTACCAAACTCACACATCCTACCAAGGAGCTACGTGAGGGGAAAAAAATTAAAAGTGCAGCTCATGGGCAAAGCAACTGATTTCTTCTTTTCTGTCTCTCAAGTAGCCCCCCCCCCCCCAATCCCCTTTTATCACCCAACCACCCCACACCGCCCCCATCCCCTAGAGCCGCTATTGCAATGTCAACAAAATTGGGGCTGGGAATGTGGCCATCTGATGAGAATCAGCTTGCTCAATGGGATCCTCACATGAAAAGAACAGTGCCTCAGCACAGATTTCCGTATCTATCATTATGAGCCCTGTCTATAGTGAAAATGAACTAATCGTCTAGTTATTGGTGCCTTGTTATCCACAGTATGCCCCAGCTGAATGGTCTTTTCGCCATGAGGACCTGCCATTGAATGGAAGACAATTAAACTACAAAGGGCACAATTACAACTCTGCCACTTTGATGAGGGAACAATAATTCCACCAATACCAATCCTTATGAGTTCCTGAGGGTTAAACATTTGGGGGAAAACAGTGTTAAGCTGTATCAAATTAAGTCAGAAGGGGGAAGTTCATTTAATAGCTTGGAACTCCCGATCTCAGACTAAATATCTTTTCCCATGAGCCTTTGCCTGCTGTGCCCCTCCTCCCTCCCTGCAGTGAGGCCTAATTTTCCTGTTTTCACCAAGGAAATTTCACGGTTCACAAGATCAAAAGCTTGCATAAGCTCTGCGTTTGTTTACATCAGCCAACAGCCAGACAAATAAAGTGATGTTGGCTATCTTTTTCTTTCACTTTCCTGGCTTGCACCCGTCCGCCATCACACATGACTTCCCACCTCCTCTCACTGCACATGCCCTGCTTTTTTTTCTCCTTCCAACACTCCCAGGTGGATGACAGGATCAAGAAACCGAATCATTCCGTTTTCTAATTTGGTCCATATTCATGAAGTGATTCCAGTTTACAGCTAAAGCTAACACCACACTTGGATGTTCTGAAACTGACGACTCCATCCGTGAGAGCAGTGACAACTTCTTTTCTGTCTCCACGTGGTGCATTTTGACACAGCCCAAATGAGGTCCTTTGACATTTCAAATGGAAGTGTGACAAGAGGGACAAAAACAACCACCAAATCAACACATGAATAAATAATCTGTTTGCCTTTTCAGTGTCCCATTTCAACAAACCACAGGCCATCCTTCCTGAAAGATGTCTGTGACTCATTTAGTGCTGAACTGTTTTGAATGAACATGTCTCTTTGATGTTTGGCTGAGTTTTGACATGTCTTTATAGTTCTATTGTTTTTTAATTTCCCACTGATTGGAGTCCCTCAAACAATAAAAATCAAATATCATGCGAGCAAACATCTTGAACAACCTACTTGAATATTACATATTGAAATAATTACTGTGTGTGTTAAATCTGAAATCTGTAACTTTCCTCACATCATTGCCATTTTGTAGTGGCAGAAAGTCTGCAGTAAAGATGGTAGAGTTGTATTGGACGGTTATGCAGAGCCTCTGACAAACCTGTCAAAATCTTACCAGGTTTGTCATTTTTGCAGCAAAATTGTCTTTTTTAATTGCAGTTGCAAGAGAAAATTATGAAGTTGCAGAAAAAAAAGGTTTGTTAGGCTACTACAGTTACCAAAAGGTATTGAAATGTGCAAACATGACAAACACATAATCAAGGAGTAATAATCCAGACTGAAAATATACATACATGCCATCACTACACGTTCATGAGAGCTGGAACAACTTTGTATAAGTTGAAAGTGCCAAATATGACTCAACAGATTGTCTAGAACTCACTACATAGTAAACTGCTCTCTAATTTGTTGCAGTGGTTGCTTCCTTAACTTTATCTTTCAGCTAACAGCATCAGCTTGCAGCATTTACAATGAATACTGGGTATTGAAGTAATGTCTGGAAAAAATAAGCATAAAAATAACATTTCATTAGCCTTGCAATACTTCATTTTTCAACTCCTGGCACACTAATTGATATTAGAAACAGGTAATTTGTGACATCAATGTATTGTATGTGTGTATTTTCAAATAATGTTTTACAATCATTTTAAATTCTAATAAACTTATGAATCAAGTAAATTCAACAATTTTATCAAGTAACCACGAATAGCGACCAGAAAGACAAGTTGTGGCAGAGAAACTAACTACATCAGGTGTCTTCATTGGTGGAGAGATATTTCTCGGTTTGCATAAGTACTGGGCTGCAAGCCAAAAATTACAAAAAGACTAATTTTAGGCAGTCATTTATTTAAGTGCGATGCAAAACCTTGTACCCAATAGCATAGTTCTGCATTTATGCTTGATTGCAATATATTAAAATACACACATGCTCTGAAGTGAATAAGACATTTTCTTTGATTCCTTTGGGAAGTAATTACTCTAATGAAAAATAAGTATTAAATAAAGAATAGAAAAGGATTTTTGAAATGTTTTTACTAACACTGTCAACAAGGTCAGGCGCAATCCAACAAGCCAGGACAAGCCAATCAACAGTCCTCAAGACCACAACTGAGAGTTTCTCCATACACCGTGAATGTACCACATTGTATCTTTTCGAGTCCTCCAACACACAGATGAATATATAAAGTCCAAATAAATGACACAACATCCTGTTGAAATATTTGCAGTTCATCTACAAGAGGCTTGGATAACCAAAAACTTTTAAGACATCTAAACCATCTGCAGTAAAAGGATTTAGTGTCAGCCCCTTAGAATCAAGAATGAGTGCTTCAATGTTTAACAAACACGCAGAAAAAAATTGATTAAAGGAGAGGGAAATATTAATTTCAATGAACAATTTAGCAGCACAGCCACAAGATAGGTTACATTTTAACTAAGAAGTTTGGGTCATTCTTGTAACAAGAACACAAAGTACTGCTGGTGAAGTATAGTCAGTGAAGAGAAAGTGGTACACCGCAGAAAGGAAATCACACCACTTCAAACTGCTATTGCAACACAAAATGACACCCAGACTAACAAATTGACGATATTTTATAGTGTCAGAATATATAAGGGTGGAGTTTTCTTTCAATAAAAAATCAGGCCAACAGGTCCAATAAACTGAAACACAAACTTTACGTCCCACAATCTGTGGAAATTACAAGGATCTAATACTTCACATAGTATTCTTCTTGAGCAGATTACAAGCCAAAGGTGTGTAAAGGAGAATGGAATGCCCACCCCCCCTCCCCCCAACTCCCACTCCCACCCCTACAAGGCAATTGGACAACCACCGACTTATGTGGGTAGGGGCTGGCACAGCTCAGAGACAGAAGAGGAGGAAGGGGGAGCAAAATACCTGGTTCTGGTTCTAGTGAAGGCTTTATAATGACGAGACCAGTGCCAGCAGTTGAGGTGCCCAAGGCATACAGAGAGAAAGAGTTACAGCAGAGGAGTGTGCACCACTGAGCTTCAGCCAGAGAAACAGGGAATGTGAGAGCAGGAGAGTTTGTATTATTTTTTAATGGGGCCATATTAAGAAAAACTCGCTCAATTTATATACACACAACAATATCTAAAATACTGTAACTTCTAATTTTACATTTTTCTTTTTAACTCTAAAGAAGTTGAACAAAACTAACTGGCCAACAAAAAATGAGGAATGAATAAATGAATGAATGAAAATGAAAGTTAAGAAGTTGCATATAATAAACCAAGGCCAAGTAGGTTACATGGTATACACACTGACTGGTGAACCACCGGGGCACAGCTAAGGATTTTAATGTTGGCTAGTTAATGTGTGGTTCTGACAGCAGGCACCAATATTTGACAACTTAGATGGAGCTCTGTCAAACTTTATTTAACGTTAGACATATAGACATATAGGGAGCAAGCACAAATAAGCAATTACGCTTTAGAAACAAGTCCAAAAAAACACAACCCGTGACTACCAATTTGTAAGCGACTTTACAGAAAAACAAGCCCAAAGTCACTTATAATGAGCGGACTTGGCAACCGTGTTCACAAACTGTGAAATAAGACAACCCTGTCAGTTTGGTGTGGGCTGGCTTGCTCTATACTCTCGTGATTCAGCAAGCCATTCAGATTTGATGCTCCCTTTTATGTCACTTGGGGCTTCTTGTACCAGCCCTCAACCATGCCTCTATCTGTGTCTCCACCCATTACATTTGCTGAGGTCCGCCATGTTTTTCTCGCAAGCGCCGGCCGGGACACAGCTAAACTAAACTAAGCTAAGCTAAGCTAAGCTAAGCTAAGCTAAGCTAAGCTAAGGGCAAAGAATTTGTGTGTATCACGGGACTGGACTGGGGAACAGAGGTCCTGCTTGCCAAGGGACTTCAAACTTGCTTGTCAACCTAGCTGGAGCTAAGTTAACACCGGAGTCACACACCACCTCAGCTGCTGTCATCAATAATGAACATCTTAAATGCAGGTGAGTTTATATCATTTTAAAGTTACACAGTATGTAGATATCTATGTGTATAAACAATAACGTCACTCCCGTATTTATGACTTTAAATGATGTTATTTTGAATGTGGAAGAAGCAGCTACAATGTTAGCATAGCCCTGATCGATCTGAACTCCATTCAGAAGACAAACATGTTAGAAGTTGTTTGCTTGTCGTCTTGCGGACAGACCTGACAAAGGATGAATTCAGAATTTTTACAAATCGGCATCGTAATGTAGTTATTTTGGCATCCTTTTGATCCATTTATTATCGCAGCAAAATCTAAGTTTATTTTGGGTTTATTCATTGCGTTGGTTGGGGGCTAGTCGGTGCCTGCCATTGCTCTTTGGCTGTTTGGGGCGAATAAACACAAATGATCCTGTGGTCAAACTCGTGCGAATAACATGAGGCGTTTGGTGTGTTTGCTGCACCACTTTCTCTGGCAGCCATGTTTCTCCGGGGTTCACGCTCAACAGTTGCCATGGTAGCCGACACACCCCGCAGAAGAGGGGGTGAGGTGGGCGGGACAGACACGCAAATCGGCTATTCTGAACAGGACTGTTTAGACAGGAGGAGAAGGCTGCTGTGTTGCTTGATCCTTGTGGTATTTTGACCAAAGCATGTCAGATACATTTTATTAAGTCCCCAGGGAACTGTGTTAACTTGTGGAAAAGGGGTATAATATGACCCCTTTAATAAGCAAAGATCTCCACTTTACAAAACCTTCAATCAAACTTAATCAAATTAAGTGAATATCCTTCAGAGGATCAAAAATACTTTTCTGCTTCAAACGAGAGAAAATTGTTCAGTTTTTTGTGTATATGAAAACGAGGGATATTTTCTTGCTTTTATGTATTTACGTAAATATCTAATTTCAAGGAAAAGCCTCACCACTGCCTAGGGAGGAGTCAAATTTGAAGATGATTATGAGAACGTATTTCCCTCTGCTCATCTCAGGAAACAAACAGTCCGGCTCTGAATTTAACTCAACAAACAAGAACCATATGCCTGTCTTTCTTCTCCCGTCATCCCCTTCCACCACCCTCTTTTCCATGAGAAACATGTAAATACAAAGACCCAGAAACACATGTGGTTAGTCATAAAGCTGCAAATGTAACCCCCCTCCCTCATTTTTCTTCTTCTCTCTGTTCTGCCCCCAGCCTCGACCTCCTCACCCGAGAAACAAACCCGCAAGAAAGAGGGAGAGAGGGAGAAAACCCAAGTTACAGGAAAACAACAAAAAACAAGAACAAAGAATGTTGGAGGGGATCACAGCATTGGGAAACTGACTTAATTGCCTGTGTGTGAAAAGCAAAGGAGAAGAGGGACAAGCTGGCGACAGGGAGGCAGTAGAGAAAACAGACAGAGCTGCTGTGGGCTCCTGCAGACTGCAAAGCCATTTCCTCACAATGGTGGCCTCTTGTCGTGCCAGGGGGGCCATGTTGGCCCGTCAGTAAGTGGCATGTGGGATGAGGAACACAAACATGGAAAGACAGTGCCACTACAGTCCTCATTAAGAGACAACTGCATTTTGCGGTTGTCCATTAGCTTGTTTGGAGATGGACAGATTCCCTTGGAGGCAGCCATTTTGCGCCTGCAACTTTCTACCTTCTCATCCAACTTAGTCCCTTCCCATCATCAAGGCCAATTAGCCTAATCGTTTGTGCTTCAGGGGTAGTTATCTTCTTGGGTGTTAGATGAAAATGGCTTGCAGCTGGGTTGTGTACAGCTCAATCTCTAACAGGTGCTGGGCTCTGTGGGTAAAGAGTAAACAATGGTGGCTAAGCCCCGAGCTTTGCCAGGCAGAGTGTCTACGATGGGAACCAGTCAGGCTTGAGGGCTCACACACCCACAACCCAGGTGGTTTTCAAAGGTTCATTCAGGCATGTTTAAACTCTTGGTGTGGTTTAACTTGTTTTGGATGGTGAAAAATGTTGAAAAAAAATTTAAAGGTGGGTTGAGATAATTTTAGTCACTAAATGATGATCTGGTTTGCATCTATACTGTGGGGAAAAACACAACACATAGACGGCACCATCACAGGATCGTTAAATAAGATATATGACATGTGCATAGTGGATTATCTCGTATATCATTATATCAATCAATTGGTGAATATCCTCTGTTCCCCCTTTGCCTCTCCTCTTCAACTCCAGTTCCACAAGAGTCACATGACCGTGTCACATGATGGAGGCTAGTTTTTATCCCTGTGGTCCCTGGGAGGCCTCCAAACCCGGAGTGGCCTCACCACATTTCCCACAGCCGTCTGGGGAATGGACTGCGGACCTGAAGGTATGTGTGAGGCACAACACTGAAGCACTACGGCTGTCTTAGGATAAAAGCGCAGAGAAATTCCCCAGTTCTAAAAAAGAGCTCAGTTCAATATTGTCCGTGGCAGCCACACCCAAGCACGACAACATGTATGGATGACAATGTCTGGTTGCTGCTGCAGGTCATGGCAATGAATGTTACACTGATTCTTTGTGGTTTATGTTGGGGTTTTGGAAAATAAGTTGCTTTCTGAATCATGTATTCTGGAAGATAATGTGACTTTATTAATGCTTTATTTGTACTATGCTACTTATTGATATATTCTGGTCATTTAAAAAAGCAAACAAAACAAATATAGGTCAATTTGTAGCACAGAATATTTAGGTGTACATGTACACAGCAAGAGCAATAAGGAAACAATTTCATTGTGCACTTTTGCAATTTGGGTTGAGTTGAGCTAAACTGCTAATAAGATGACAGTAAAACTAAATCATAGACTGGAGAGCCAGCTCCATGTTGTAGGCTACATCCACACCCAACAAAAGAGAGAACAACCACAACAGCAAAAATGTAACAAATCTTGTTCTAGCAACAACAATCTGACTGTTCCCTCATTTTAATGACTTCTCCTTTTTGATGCCCCAATGAGAATTGTGTTCTACTTTAATCCCAGTTGTCTTCTAAATTTGGCATTTGTACTTCCGACAGCAAAGTAACATTGTAAAAAGGGATCACTTGGCCACTTGCAACCAAAACAGAATCACAGAAGCAGCCTTTATCTGTACTGGATTTTAGTTTCCCCACTTGTCTATGCCACCACCTCATGACTGGACTTTCAGAGCTACAGTGTGGTACTGGTTAATTGGTCTCATCTGTCAGGAGTATGTTTAGCTTCAAAGCCTTTTCTGACACCAAAGTCCAAACCAGTTCTCTGTTTGCATACCAAGCTGCCCACAATGTAATGTGGGCCAACGTGTTAACAAGACTCAAGGTTGCCATATCTTGACACATTAACATACTTTGTGTGTGTACAATGGCCCAAAGGGAGTTTTGTTCGAGCATTCATGTGAAAAACCACAACGCCTTAATCATTGTATTTTTAGAAATGCCGCTCCCAATATTCAGGACCGTTCAAGAAAAGACAAGAGTCTGATGGATTCAAAATACACCACACTGCCTCCATCTGAGGCCACAGGCGAAGCCTTTCGAGGGACTGCATTCCGTTGGGTCACTGTGGAATGTGGACGAGGTTGCGTGCCATGACAAACTTGTGTTATCGGATCATTTGGCCGTTCTGAAGTTCTAAACAATGGCGGTCCGGACGGTGGTCGGCATAGACCAACTTTGGGCCACATGGCATAATTCTATCTCTGTTTCTCCTCTTGAGATCTGAGAAAGATACCGTCCTGCGGTGTTTACTGACGAAAGAACACTGCTAAATGGAGCTGTGGTTCACCGATCTGTAAATATGGCCCTTGCCAGCCAAATTGTTCCCCTTGTTGACAGTGGTTTGGGCCCAAAGCTCTATCTTGCCCAAAGAACACAGGCTTCCCTTGGGGGTGGTTTGAGACCCGACAGGGGGTAGTTAGACAAAATAGACAATGCCTATCCACCGCTGTCACAGAGTTGGCAGAGGTAGAGAGAAAGGGAAAGAGACAAATGGATGCTCCCAAAATAAATGAACAAAAGTTGTCCAAAAAGAGTGCTCTTAAATCAGAGCAGAAAGGACCCAGAAAACTACTATATGCTTTTTCTCCTTTTGATTCTCATGGGCAGTCATATAGTTTGTGATTACTGTAGGCACAGAACTACTATCCATGAGATAATTAGTGATATACACAAGTTCTCAAGAAAATCTGCTCACAATTTGAGTGGGAAAATTCATTCTTGACCTTGGAAATGGCAGTTTGGCAAAAAAAATAAAACTAAAATAAAAATCTTAATTTGTGTAGACCAGGTTGTACACATGCACATCACATTAGTTTTGCAGGTATTTGATCACAAACAAAGTGATGACAACGTATTGGACAAAATTACATTTTTACCAGATGATGATCAAAGAGATCAAAGTTATTACAATTCATCCTGAGGAGAACATGAATTTGTGTACCTAGTTTCACAGCAATCAATCCAATAGTTGCTGAGACATTTCGAGAACTAAAAATTCAACCTTAAGGTGGCACTAAAGGAAAAATCAGATGATCAACAAAGTGGTTAGAATGTATGCTCTGGGGACCTTGAATTTCATGGCAATTGACAGGTTATTGAGATATTTAACGCTGAACCACAAATGTCAAGCTTTTGGTGGCACTAGAGGGATTCACTGAAGTCAGTGGGGTTTATCCTCTGTGGACCATTAATGTCAGTGTCATAGTAATGTATCGAATAGTTGTTGAGATAATTCAGACTGTACCAGATTGGTAGACTGACAGACCAACATTGCTATCCCTAGTGCCATGCCGCTACCATGACTAACAAGGAGTTTCCCGTAACAAGTTGATGGAAAACTATTAACAGTAAAGACAAAGTTCTCTGTTAGTAACCTTATCTTATGGACATCATCTGAAGAAGCCAGATTTTTGTTTTCGGGTAAAGTCGGTAAAAGAATCAGAGTTATGAACTTGCTCAACAGGCATGCATAGTCAAGGTTATGTTGAATCTAGATATTCCCTCCAGATAGCAGATACCCCCTCAACACCCTCACACCCACATACACATCACCCTCACAACAGAATGACAGAGAAACAAGATAGTTCAGGAAAGCTGGAAAGATAAGTAAACTTGACAACACAAGAGAAGGGGAGAGTGGGTGAGTGAGATAGACAGACAGACTGGAGGAGAGAGACAGAGAGAGAGAGAGAGAGAGAGAGAGAGAGAGAGAGAGAATCTCCAGCAGTGCCAGCCGAAAGAGGATCAAGGTGGTTTTGGATGAGTTTCAGAGGTAAGCTGCAGTTAAAGCCCCTAGCTTGGACCGTTCACACGCAAATGCAAAGCCCCACCGCACACATCATGAAACACAAGACAACATCCAGGTGAATGGTGACAGGAGAGAGGACAGCATCCACTGTTTGGGGTTCGGTTCAAGAATGCAAATGTAGTATTATGTGCCGTATCCTTCCATCTTGTGAGGAAAACATTCTCATATTGTACTTTGTGTGTTTTACATACTTAATTCTAAAATTGACTTATTGATATGCATGTGATCAGAGGATTTTTATTACATAAATGTATGTGTGTATAAATGCACAGAGTTGACTGTGGTGACACTATGCTACTATCTTAGACATGTTAGACATAGTCATAGGTTAGACATGTCTAGAGACATGGTTGACATTGTTTGCACTGGATTATGCAGAATGCATAAACAAGTCTTGCATTGTATCTTTGTTCAATTTGATGAATAAAAAGGGTGAAATCAGATTTTTTTTTAAAGCATACAAAATCCATTTGAAATTTGGAGTTTAACACAATTTGCAGTGCAAGTGCTTGAGCAACTTATTTGGACTTTCTCCATATTTTTCTTTTAGTAATGTGTCCATTCAGCAGGAAACATAAATCTTTTGGATCTAGAGAAACATAAAATTCAGGGGAAAATCCATTTAAGTTGATCTGCTACTGCTACTGCTAAACTTGAGTATTTTTTGGTGAAAAAAAAATACATGTAATGTGAAAAAATTACTGCAGTTTCCCTCAGTTCTACCATGTTTTAGCATCTTTCAGCTCATTGTTTTGGTTTTACAGCCCACTACTTGTGTACAACTACTGTTCACTCTCACCACTCTCATCAACCTCACTATATAGATAAACCAAAACATCAAATAATGCAGACATAAGTTTACTATACCTGTCAAACATTCCTTATAGAACATCTGAGTTGAATCACTACAGTCATTTCTGCACCATCTAACATTTATATCATTTGACTAGTATTATGGGATGCAATGAGCAAAACTGAACCTTAAATTACTGATTACATTTAGGATGCAGTGCAACCCCAGTGAGTATTAATCCATTATTTGAATCAATAGGAGCTCAAATGCTGCTAAATACTTCCCGAGATGATTCCCTGCTACAAAATCAGTATATGCTAACAGTTGTAGGTGTGAAGATGAGACACAAACTGGTGTATTGTTCTTTAAGGTCGTCGTGACTTCAGATAAGTGAACAGACATTGATTTAAATCTTCTGGTCTCTTAACCCTAAAGGTTTAACATGGTGATATCCTCCTAATCACTGCCAGCCTCCAATCAGTCCAATTGACCCATCTCCTCTCCATTACTCGCCCTTCGGTCATTACAGCAAATGAAAGTGAACAATCCAACTAGCTTCTCTCGCTCTCACTTTCTTTCTCTCTGTTCAACCCCTCTATCTGGCACCGGGTTCCAATGTTTATGCATTTACTGAGATTGCTGGCGGGATTGTCAGAGAAAAAGGAGGGTTTATTTTTTTTTCTTTTCTCTCTTTCTTTTTTTTCCTGTGCAATCTCTTGCCTTCAGAAACCATTAATGCCCATTCAACATCAACATCAAGGCACAGCTTTGATGTCTATTCTGGCAACAGACCTCTTTCTTTCTCCGCTGCCTGCTGCTCGTCTCTCTCCTTCTCTCTATCCCCCTTTATCCTTTCCTCTTCCCTTCGCTCACTCTTTACGGTTACTGTACAATCAAATAATTAAACGGATTGTCGACAAAATGATTTTACCTGGCAATTAAATATGCAAAGCGAGTCGGCAGGCGGTGTATGAGAAGGCGATTAAAAAGGGGCCCACTGCAAATCTACAAAGGCTTCACCAGCACAATAGGCAGCAGCCCCTGCCTGCCTCGCACACTAGCTTAGCCTGGGGAGTGACTGGTGCCTCTTTATACCAGTCTCACACAGCCATGTTTACAATAGCCCCAACCATGCTATGCCAATTACCACTATGCAAGGAGAAATGAATGCCACTGTTTGGAGAAAAGACAGGGATAGCGGCGTATGAGACATATGGGGCATACAGGGCAGGGGGAAAGAAAAGCATATGCTGCCAATGAAATCAAACTTTCACCACAGAAATGTTCGCTGTTGATGAAAGTCACTGTGAAAGAATTGTGTGCTTCAAATTAAAATTTAAGTTTAAGAAGTCAAAAGTGGCCAATGGAAGTCAAGTTTCCGTGAAAGCAGGAACTTCAGAAACTGCGTGGAACCTGCATTGCACTTCAACAAAGCACCTATTGGGACTGGAATGCCAAAGAAAGGCTGAGAGAAAGATAGTGGGGGGGGTGGGGAGGGGGGTGCAGAGAAGCCAGAGTTCCTGATGTGCAAGAGAGGGAATGCGACAGTCAGTGTCCATCTATCAACGCTTCGGTGGGGAAAAATGCAAGCAATTTTCCTGGATAGGTTTCCCTTCAAAGCCGGAGCCCCAAGAGGCTGTAAAAATAGAGTTGGGGAGAGGCGGGGAGGGTGGGGGTAGAAGGGTGGAGGGTTACACCTGCCCTGTTCCAGACAGTTCAACAGAAACTAGCTGGTTCAGCCTGATTAAACCCTTCTCATTGTGAAGTTAAACCCGTGGAGGAATTGATTTTAGAGTTTCAGGAGTATGTAATACATTGATTATGTGTTGAAATTTCACCGCTCTGTGCTTTTAATGAAAAGAGTCTTGGAAATTAATCTGCTATTTGTGGTGTTAAAAAGACAAACTGTTAAGGGGTGGCTGCAGTAAAATAATTTTAAGTCAAAAAGAAGTGTGTATGTGCTTTAAGAAAGAGAAAACCTACAGTGTCTCATAGATGTGACAAGCATTGGCGGCTTGTCTGTTTTTCTTCCTTTTTTTTTGCCATATTACCAGGAGCAGCTACCAGGGTAGAAAGAAATGAGAAAATCATTTTGTGGGAAGTGAAAGCTTGTCAGTAATGACTGTTGTTATCTTTGTTACGTGGCTACCTCTACTTTTTGCCAATTGCAAGTCTCTTTTCATGTCAACAATTTGAATTGAGCTGTACAAGTGAGTGAGTCTGCACGCAGCAGAGAGCATCTTATTCCCTGGTATTAAACGATTTTTTTCCCCCCACTGCTGAAATAAAGCCAGATAATTGAGGCAAACATGGCTAGGCCCTCTGATAGGGGATGCAGGGTGCTTCATTAATGTTTGTGTTGACTGTCAGAGAATAGCGCTGGTCCTCATTGCGCTTTAATAGGACCAATTAGCCCATGCCCCCATTTCCATGCTTAATGTTTCCCATTTAAGTGCTGAATACGGAACCCGCACATTTAACCACTGAGGGACCGTAATGCATCAAAAGGTTACAGGCTTTTAGTGATTTCTGTTAATGCTGTGAATTAACAGCTTGCATTCATGAATTTAAACTTCAATCATTTTTTTCAGCAATAAATCGTGTTTTTCAGATTTTCAGTCCAGCTGTGTTTTGAACTCCTGGCAATAATGACTGAAGAAATGACAAGAATTTATTTAATCATTCATTTTGTTCAACTAAATAGTCACCTTCCCACCTTCCATCTGCATTGTGTGATGTGCTCACAGCTCTACACTACTGTACATCTTTAATAAATGGAAACTATAACAACATATTACTTTCTTCATTACTTAGAAAGACATGAGGGTTATAAAGAAAGCAGGGAACTGTCAAGAATAATTCAAGTTCGCTAATATTTCACAACAGGTTCCATACATATTTCTGTCTTTTCCAGAACTGTTGCATGGTGTACAGTGTGAGTTTCCAGTTTCTAGTATTTCTTTTCATTTATAAGTTAAATTGCCACATTTCTGTTTGACCAGCTAAAACTGAAATTTTATTTTGGTGGGCTTTCACTAGTAATACATTTGATTACATTGCTACATTATTCCATAAAAAAAAGAAATTTACCAGGATTTTTAAAAAATGTTAAATTTTTGTCTTTTTGCTTAAAAACGAGGGTCGAACTGGGGACTTTTTGGTTATATGTTACACCAGGAAACCCTTGATATGCTTGATACTAAACACTTTAACAATATTCCAGGGGCTGAATCCATGATTTCTGTTTTTCTAGAACTCCATTATATATGTGTTTCTACCTCACCAGGTGTCCCACAGCAATCTCAGCTCTGTAAGCTCGACAAAGTGGACAAGCAACTTTTTCTAATCGTCTCTTGTTGCCTCTAAAAGTCTGTCACAGAACAAAAATACAATCTATTGCTAATGCTGGATAGTTTTCTGTGCAGCACTGACTGTAATATGAAAAGATACGTGTATGTGAGAATCATGAAAAAAGCAATTCCAGGAACAACAGCTTTCATTTGAAAAATATAAAACTTTAATAAAGGCTACATCTCTCAATAATTACAATAATTATAGGTCCATGTAAATCTTAAAATGAAACTCTTTATATAATGTATAATTTACAGTTTAGATAGAATGAAACAAAACAAAAAAGGCTGTGGTGTAAAAACAAAAACAAAAAAACATGATTACAGGATATTATTAAAAGCATAAAAATATCTTTTCAACATAAAACCCTTCTGAAAACCAAGGGATATATATTAAAACCCTGAAACAGGGTAGCACATGGTATGGCATCCATGTAGGCACAGGTGCTGTACTCATAAAACACCAGCGATAGTGTGTTTATATGTGTGTATTGTTTATGTGTGTGTGCGTACTCTATGTGTGCATCACATGTGTCAGTATCCATACTTCAGAATGCATAATTACAATGTATACAGGAGCTCCGCTATATACGATGTTACTGTAACAACATTCAAAGGATATCGGAGCCATAATTCTTCAATGTTCAGATTTTTTTTTTTTTTTTTTTTTGACACGCTAGCTGACTTCTTCAAGAAGTCGTTCTCTGTGACCCAAACTGGTTCTTGTTAGCACAAGTTATTTTGGTGTGAGGGCTGTAAACACTGCCATTATTAGATGGTACAACTTGTGCTCCAGGTCTCCTCTCTGTGTGTATCTGCAACTGATTTCACCCCCCCCCCCCTGTGCAATGCCTGGTTTACAAACAAAGGCACAACAAAAAAGATTGAGCTCTGTCACCGGACTGAGGGAAAGACAAAAAGAGAGGAAGGGGGAGAACGAGGGAGAGGATACACTAGTGTGACAAACTTAACATTACAAACTATCAGCAGCATATAAGACTGGGATTGACCATTAGAATAGTGGAGGGAGTGCGCCTCGGACAAGACCACTGCAAAGGTTGTTAGTTTGGGTCAGACGTGGCTACAAGGCTATGGGAGGTGCTAGGCTAGTGTCACGTCCTTTGTGTAAAGTAAAAACAAACACTAAACAATATCACCACAGTATTCTCCCAACATTCAAAGCAGCTTGCCCATTGGCTGGAAATGGGGAGGGGGTGGGACACGGGTTTAAGGAGACTTGGGAAGGAGAAAAAGGGAAAGGAGTGGGTTGTTTTTTTTCAATAAATACTTAATAAAAACTTTCAACTCATGACAAAAAGCATCTATATATATATAATACATGTATATATACATATATGCATGTATGTATATGCACACGTACAGACGTTTTTGTAACAATGTTGGAGTGTAACGTTAAGAGCAGGTTTGGTGGCACTGCGTCTTCAGCGCCTGCTAGTCCGTTGCACTCGGCCGGGAAGCCGGTGCCATCTACATCTTCAGTGGTTATATTCAAGAAGAGGCAGGGTCTCACGCCCACTGGCCTCCAATCATCATCATCATCATCATCATCATCATCCTTGTATTGGTCTTTTAAAGTCTCTCATGTCATTCCCTTGTGTTTCTAAGGCTGATTGGTTGAGAAAGTCAGGGAGGGGCAGTACCTCCTCTGGGTTCGGCATACTTCATTGGCTCGTCTTCCTTCAATCACTCCTCTTGTGCTGGATATATTAACTCTGTTTAGCTTAATATTAAGAAATAGAAAAAAAAAGAAAAAAAAAAAGGAGTCCAGAGTGTTTTTTGTTAATTACACAGAGTCTCTTGCTCAAGTTTTTAGGGACAGTTTAGCTTTTGGTTGGGCAGGGAAGGGCATTGGTTGGTTGGCAACAAAGTGGCTTTTAGTCCATCCTCTCCACCTTGCCCAGGACCTTGCCTTCATACATGGGCAACACGGTGGCATCTTCCCACACCTCCTCGAACACAGCACCACACTCAAACTCATCGCTGGCCTTCTTGAAGTAGTACCTGAGGAGAAACAAAGAGAGAGGTCTGTGATTAGAAAATGTTGAGCGTAGGTGTACGTGAACAAAAAAATAAAAATTGAACTCAAACAAAACCTGACAGAATGGCAGCAGGAGTGCATCTGATACATTTCAGCGTGTTTTAAACTGCTTTGAGGCACCTACACAACTACTTCCATATATGTGCTCGCGCACAACTCCCTTTAGTCCAAATCAAACACAAACACACACACTCTGAGAGCCAGAAATGGATCCTGCTCAAAACAACTTAGTCATAGCCTTCAATGCCATCCCTGCACACATCAAAGGCAGAGCCTGACTCCACATCACACCGCTGCACAAACAGAGCTGAACCCTCCGTTTAAACACTCCCTGTGATAATTCAAGCTGCTCGAAACAGCTTGTATGTGTGTGTGTTCATCCATGTGTGGTTGGCTCCTCATCCACTTGTTCATCATGACTGCTGGCCATTCAATAGATGCCTATCTGTCCTGCAAGGTCTTATTAAAGTTGAAGGGTTAATTAGAGGCTGTCTTAAGTCCCCCCCCTCCTCTCTCTCTTCGGCAGTGCCCCCCTCCCTTTCTGTGTCTCCATGCCTTCTAATTGGGCTGGCTGTCAAATGAAGGGCCTTTCTGTCACACAGGTTGACATTTCAGGTGCCTGAGAGTCTGCCTGTGACTGCAAGTGCACACTCCGCTGCTTGCATATAAACACACACACACACACACACACACACACCCTATGTTACTCCCCTACACATACAAACACACACTTGCCATCTCACCACACACACACACACACACACACACACACACACACACGTACATACACTTTGGGCAGCTTTCCGATCACCAGCGGAGAACAGAGGAAAAAAGAGGGAAAAGGAAGAAAGCAGGGGGAAGTGGAGTGGAGGCCTTCACTGGCCCAATGAGTGGGTGTGATAGGTTGGATGTGGGCCGAGCCTGAGGGGCTTTACCCCGGGAGGGGGGAGGAGAGCGACCACTCAGACAGTCTCCTGGAGGTCACGGGTCACCTAGCTAGCCCACTCTTCTTCTTCTCTCAAGCAGAGATAACTCCCAGGGTTAGCTTGGTCCCAGTGACTGTGAAGTCTCCTGGAGCTCCTAATGATTTCGCCTCTCTACTTTAAACCCAGCAAAAGATCAGCGGGAGGGGATTTAATGATAAGCTTTGTAATGGAAAAATGCCTCATTTTGCCCATGTGTGCCTGCGTTCAGAATACAAAAAAAAAAAAGACGAAAAAAAGAAGAAAAAAAAGCTCTGTGTTTTATGAGCAATTGCTCAGCTTAGAGTCATTCAAACATCACATGTAAGGAGAGGCATACAAAAATGTACACATACAGTTTTATTTTCCATGTTGATTGTAATTATACACAAACATAGGAGGAGGAGGTTGCGTTACCACAACTTCGAGAGCTTCTATTCGAGTGTGCAGCTATGCGACAGAGGGGTGATGGCTTTGTTTAATGATATGGCGTTTCAGCAAACTTCTCCTCTGTTGTCTAAGCTTGGCTGGGCTGGATTTGGCCTTCTTATCTTCATTATTAGAAAACCAAATAAATACGTGACCCTTCTCAATGTAATTGGCGGGAGAAAAATTTTTTTTTTTTTTTGAAGAAAATGCTACATTCTCACTCACAAATAGTTCAAAGTCATCACTTTGTTTCAGAGAGTGAGACAGAGAGAGACAGAAGGAGCCTTTCCATTGGAACATGTTTTATGTGGCAGGATTTTTCTCTCTTCGCAACATCTGGCACCAATATCGTCTGGCAGAGCTGCAGCGTACTGTTCTCCGCTGTACCGCTGCCATGTCCAAATTAACCAACTCCACACATTCTGCTGCCATTGAAGCCAGACGCTTCATCCCCATCTCCCCCTTTTCTCTCGCTCGCTGAAGAGTTATGTGACAGCAGGGGTGCAATGACTTGTTTGCAGGCCTTCTCTCTCTTGCCTAACAAGCAGATGTGGCTGTAACCTAATGTTGATGTCATGGGCATGCAGGCTTCGTGTCTTTTCAGTGGCAAACAACCTACGCAGTACTGGAATAGTTGATACTTGATAATGCAAGCTTAGACTTAACTGATGGCTTTCTTTTTTAATATTTCCTTTAGCCGACAATATTTGAAATTAACTAACAAGTCCTTACATTGTTTAAGAATTTCCCCTCAACGTCTGGCATTAACAGGAGGTATGTTTGCTGTGTTAACTGCTATCAGTCATTAACAGAAGAAAGTGCTTGCGGCATTTGATTTTAATGCCTGATGCAATAATGTGGAGGAGGAATTTGAAGGCCTTGCAATGGTCTTTGTGCACAAAATAAAATGGCCTGGGCTTCAAAGCCATATTTATTAAGGCTGCCTTACCATGGAAATCAGTACCAGATGTGAGAAAAAATTTGCTCCAGAACACCCCCCTTCTCTCTGTGTGTGTAAGCTCTGAATACAGTGGATCAGCCCAGTTTCTTTTCAACTATGGGGCTCCAGTATTTCACACTACCACTCAGCAGATGAGCAGTACATGACCAATAGCAAATGCACATACATAAACAGCTAACTAACCTCGCAACAGCTTCAACCCCAACCAAACAGGTGTGCATAAACATCTAATGAAGTATTGTGATCTCTGCGGTGTTGTCAGTGGTGTATTTACCGGTAGTTGCCTTTCTTGCTAAGTTGTTCTTTGAAGTGTCCCAGGGTGAGGCAGTGGGTCTTCATCATGCTGCGATAAGGAATCTCCTCACCACAGAAGAAGTAGGTGACCACTAGCTCCTTAGACCTGAGAATGCAAAATGAAAAAGGGTTTTTAAACATCTGGACTTGTAGGAGAAAGGCTACGACTGTTGAATGTAGACAACAATTCTTTGGACTAATATTAATTAAGGATGCCAACAGACAGCTGGCTCAGTGACGGTCAACCAATTAAAACCAAAAGAGGCCTCACAGTCAGGTTGTCTGCGGCTTAACATCAAACACCCACCCCATTCAAAAACAAATGTGTGAAAGGAGCCAATAAACTTGAGTTACCAGGGGCTACTCAACACATCTTTGTTGGGTTCCACTGGTGAGTGTGTGTGTTGGGAGACGGGTGGGTAGTTAGGATTCCGTATTAAAGCATGTTTAATCTTAAATGATTAAAAAGCGAGAGAAGAGGAGTTCAAAGACATAGCTATGCTGACTCACAACATCTCTCTTTGAAGGGAAGAGCAAGAAAATCTGGGAGGAAGAGAGTGAAAACACAAGCTTGGAGAGAGAGGGAATGATCAAAAAAAAGTGTAACAGGAATGAAATCTATTAGAAGGCTAGAAAGCAAGTGCAAAGACGAAGAAAAATAGAATTGTAGAAACAAAGACAGGAATGTGTTACAGATTAAAAAGAAGAAATCCGTACTCGTCTGTTTGGAGTCCAGAGCTGGCTAGAGGGCTTCCTCCAGTGGGGAAGGCAGCTGCTGGATGGCTCCTGTCTCTCTGAAGGCTGCTGGCTGCTGCTGAATGCCTGTCAAAATCACAGAGAGATCAATGCTAATCAGTACTCACATCAATATGAAGAGAAACCACTGGACACCATTTACAGTATACACTGATGTGGTCAATCAGATGTGGAAGATGGGGAGTATGAACGTGGCTGAATGTGTGTTCAAAGTGTGTCCGATTGTGCCTACCTCTGTTTCGGCGGCTTGGAAACCTCCTCTAGTCTGCGGCAGGCCTCCTCCAGCTGTGCCAGGGTGTTGGGTGGGGGCAGGGGTGGCATGGCTGGGTCCTGTATGAACGGATGGCCTGGGTGGTGACCACGGAGGTGAGCCCCACTACCGATGCCCCCTCCACCCCAAGAGGAGTGAGTCCGACCGGGCGGGGTCTTGGAGTCAAGGGGGTTGGACTTCTTTAGACCTTGAGTGCTGTTTGATTAAAAGGGTAGACATGAGTAGTGAACTCAAGACTGTACTGTTCTTTGGAGGCCATCCTGTGGTACAGATGATGTTGTGGTGATTCCTGATAGACACTTACCTGTGTGGCTTGTGCTTGCCCTGCCTCTCACTCTCCAGGATCCACTGCCAAACATTCTGAGAGCGGTCGGTGGCATCTAGGGGAAGGCGCGGTGGAGACACGCCCTCATCGGTGGCCTTGACTGGCCGCCTGGACAAAGTGCTGCAGCGACTGGAGGAAGAAGGCAAAGCAAGTTAGGACCAGAGACAGAGCAGCTTTACCACTGGGGGAATTTAAGAAATCAGGCACTAAGGGCTAATGTACAATGCTGACTGACAACTGGTTTCAGCATAACTAAGAAGTTACACTCACGCAGGGGTGAAGTCGGAATAATTGGCGCCCCCTGGAGGGCAGAGGCACTGCACACGCTGAGCCGCCTCGGCCTCAATCTGCTCCTTGGTCTTGGGCCCAGCGTGATGATGGTGGATGTAGTGGTGGTGGATGTGCTTTGTGGACTGCCTGCCTGTCATCAGAACCTTGGTGGCCCCAGGATAAGCACCAAAGAAGGGCCCGTGGCCAGAGGACACCAAAGCACCCGTCCGATCTGGGGAGCCTGAGCGCGGTGAGTGCCGAACCACACCTGGTGACTGGCAGCCAGGTGTCTTCAGGACGCGGGATAGGTGCTCGTCTAGGATAGCCTGGGGGTCCTCCTCACACTGGCTGCCAGATGGGAGCAGAGGATGATGGAGGGAGGTGTTGCTGATGAGGTCGCCACTTTCTTCCCTTTCCTCCTCCTGGACAGGCAAAGAAAGAAAAGAAAAGTTCAGGCAATTGGCGAAATATTCGTACACAGACACAAGCAGAGGAATTTATGTATCAACTTACACCAACTTATATCTATCGTCCTCTGAAGTCAGTGAGAGCAAACGCTTGGATAACTTGATTTGAGTTTCCTTTTTGCCGCACTGTTATCTTCGCTAACAGGCTTTGGGTGCGCTTCATCTATAATGCAGAGTGTGCCTGTGCTTCACAAAGAGACTGGCGCTACACATACTCAGCAAACGTGCCACTGGAGAGAAGCTAAGTGCTAACTATTTGAAGGAACTTACAAGTGTGTCTAGAAACATAAGTTTGAAAGTTCCTCCTGGTGAAATAGTGGAGGACAGAGAGGAAAAAGGAAGAAGTAGCTAAACCAAGACAGACTTTCAAATCCCTTGGTCTTATCCCTGTTCTTCGACATGCTAAAGCTGGCATAAAGGCTTTTGTAGTGCAGTAAAGAACAATCGTCTTGACCTAACTCGGATACAAGTTAGAATTCACAAATGGCTGCCATGCTAAATGTTGGTGTCATAGCAGGTTTGTGTGCATCTGTACCTCCTGGATCTGTTGCAGCCTCTCCTCCAATGAGCTCATGGTGTCCTGCTCTCGCTTCAGCTTCTCCAGCCGGGCTATGAGCTGAGCAGCAAAAGCTGAGGGCTCAACGGGGGTCATCTCCTTAGGCAGCCGATGTGTCCTCTGCAGGGTAAACAATGCAGGGGGAAGGACACTTTAGTGTGTGTGCAAGTGTAAGTGCTTAGTGTTTCTGACGGATGCAATATGGTGCATTAATCCACTGCCCTTGCCCTAATCCCATCTTGTTCCAAAAAGCCTGCTACTATTCCAAAAGGCCTAATCCAGATGCCCTTGCCCTCAAGCTAACCTGAACCTTCTCCGCCACCCGTCCCTCCCCAGATCTTCTCATGCCCAGTGCCCTTGGCAGTGCCAGGCTACTGGGCGAGGGGGAGAGAAAGAGGTAGCAATGGCGGGGTAGCAGTTGGTCTCGCTCGGAGGGGAGGCCCCCTGCCTGCACCCTCTGTAGCCCGACCAAGCCATCAGCTAGGCAGCCTCTGAAGTCAGCACACTTCAAAGGGCCCTTGTCAAACATCAAACGCACACTAGGGGTGGGAGGGACACGCAGCTTTAAATCTCCGAATAAAAGCCAGATATCGACAGAGAAGAGAGAGTGAGGAGAGGAGAAGGGAAGAAAAAAGGGAGAGGGGGACAAAATTAACAGCATGAAAAAAGAGGAAGAGGATTGAGATGTGCGTTTGTGAAGTGGCAATGGTGGCAGAGAGAGAGCGAGACAGAGAGGAGGGAAAAGAGGGAGGGAGAGGATAGAGGAGTCAAATACTGGGAAGATCTGAGGGGAAGTAGTAATTTATTTCCCGGCTGCATGCAGGGCAGCTCAGAGGTACTCTAGTCACATTATCCTCCTTTTTCTTTAACTTTATGCGCCGGTTTCTCTCTCTCCCTTTCTTACTTTTTTGTTATTTGGCACACTGGCTTTCTTGATTTTGACTCTTTTTTTTGTTGTTCCTCTCATCTCTTTGTAGACACGATGAAGGGAAGAAGAAGAAAGGCAAGCGGAGCTGCTGGCAAAGGAGCGCCAGCCCTGCACGGGGCCCCTGCTGCCTGGGGCTGGTGCATCATGGGAGACAGAGCCATCTCCAAATCAGGAGGGAGACATTAAAGGAGTGCAAGTGGGAAAGGAAAAGAGAGAGATTGAGAGCGAGAAAAGACAGAGAGGAAGAGAGAAAAAAGGGGGGAACAGACAACACTGTCAAATGCATGCACAAACACACACATAACTCTTCCACATACACATACCTGTGTTTGGATATGAAGACAAAAGAATTTCATATTTCTTTTCTTGTTTCAAACAGACCCGCCTCCTAACCTGTGTCAATCTGTTCTAACCCAGTTCCTTAAACCTTCCCACAACAACTTCAGCAGGTCAACAAAATCTTCAACAGTGTGTGTTCACAGCACACACACAGTATGACCCAAATAGTAATGGGACCAGGGTGAGAGTAGAGGAAATAGTAATTGACTAGTGCTGTGACTCCTATTCATCTGCTGGAATTTTAACAGCAG
Source organism: Scomberomorus guttatus (assembly GCA_038419695.1). Taxonomy (NCBI): domain Eukaryota; kingdom Metazoa; phylum Chordata; class Actinopteri; order Scombriformes; family Scombridae; genus Scomberomorus; species Scomberomorus guttatus. The sequence continues at coordinate 29,925,041 of CM076447.1, read as the reverse complement.
TTTTCATTTACGTCGTTCACAGAGTCATTTTAATGTTGAATTTATCATCACCTTTAACACGGGCCATGACATCTATTACCTGTGCTATAACCACAGCTATTATCATCGACGCGCACAAAACACATGAAGCTGTGACGCTTGCATGACATACTACAGTTACAGAGAAGGAATACAACGATGAGTTTATATTTACAGCCGTACAGAAGCTACTTGGATGGGGGGAGGGGGCTTGAAACGGCAGAAGAGGAAGTGAAGTGAATTTGCAGTATGCAAATCCTGCCTTTCATTTACCCCGACTTTTATATGAAAACGAGCGGGGCAATGAAATATAGTATTCTGTCACAACATGCTCTCTGAAAAAAAATAAAAAATAAAAAAATAAAATAAAGGAGAACTCCTTGAGGGAATCCGGACCCAGTTGTCTGTCAGCGTGTAGAAGTTTGAGTTTGGCGGATTACAAAAAAAGGCAACACCGAGACAGGAAGGAGAACTTAAAGAAGTAGACTTACAGGAAAGTGGGGTAGCGAAATCTGGCCATTGATCTTGACACTGCGATGTATCTCTCGCTGGAGCTGCTTCTTGGTGCCCAGCTTATATGGAGGGATTCCATCTCTGTAAAAACAAATTAAGATAAATACATTTACATTTAGTTTTTAAAAAAAGTCAATCACAGACCACTCAGATACCAAATTCTCAATTCCCTGGATATGTTATAACCAGCTATCCAGTGGATGTTATTTTTGCTCATTTACTGCTACTCTGCTAAATACTTTCACACCAACTGTTGGCGCATTAGCACCATTAGCCAATCTTTGTGGTGAAAAAAAAAACCCTTAGGAGGCAGTTCATCATTGAAGTGACTGACACAACACCACCCAGTAACCACCCACTAGGCACTCTAAGCGAAATCAAAAGACCTCGGAACCCTTGAAGCCAAGGCAACAAAAACACACATAACAAAACACACCAGGACAATGGGCAAGATATGCTAAGCATCCTACTGTGGCCTTCAAAAGAAGAGTCCCACTGATTAGTCCTTGAAGATTAGTCCTTGTCAACTGACAGCAGTTGTTTAAAAAGCAGAAGAATTAACAGTAACCTCGGTAGCTGGTAAGAGTCGGAAACTACATCAGGCTAAAGCAGGCTAGCAAATGCTGCTGGTTTTGTAGCTCTGATATATTAATATGAAAATAGAGATGTAGCTATGAAGACTAGTAGTCTCCGGACAATTAAGCATTTATTCTGGGAATCTTATTCTCAGTTTTTCATTCTGTGTCTGCTAGCTTTTCCAGTCAGCTGCCACTTAAGCTGGGCCAATTATCTTGGCCGTTTTGGCTGCTCAGAAGTGTCTGACCTAGCCCAAACGCTACTTTTTCTGCTGCCTCTTTGAAATCTCACACTCATGCACATATGCACCCGCTGCCATCTTCGTTTGGCAAGCGCTCTGCTGTGAGCCTCTGATCTCAGCAACATCAAAAGGCTGGTTTGTAAGATAAGGTAATGTTTGAAGTTGGTGCAGCAGCATTCCCCAGCGTCCAAGTAAATCCATAAATAAGATATAAGCAAAAAGAGAAAAAAATCCCCCCACCCCTTCTTCTATCCCCCCTTCCCAAATCCTCCTCTTCTTGTTCTTTATCTGGGAAATGAGATTCAAATTTGCAGTGTGCCTTTTAACCACTATAAAAGGACGCACTAATCAAATTGTTCCCTCGAATGAGAGAGGAAGAAGCTGCGTTTTTTATTAAAATCAGTTAGGGGTGGAGAGAGAGCTTGGGACAAGGACAGGAGAGATCTCTGTGTCAAAGACCTTGGTGAGAGCTATTAAAAGAATATGACTTTGACAGATGACGCTGTTCAACAATGAATCTGAATGAATGAATGAATTTTTTTTCTTCTTTATTCGTCTGACCAAGTTCTGCAAGTCACATTTCAGAGTGACACTGTCAAAGAAGGATTTGATAACGACGCCAAGCTGCAGATATCACCGGTGTTGCAGCAAGCTTCTTGCATGTTGGGCCTACTACCAAAATCAATGCTTCACAAACTCTACCCCTGAGACTACAAGCCATCATCCCTCAAGGCGCAGGAAGAAACACAGGAAACTCTTCAAAAGTAAAACTCAACAGCCCAGAGGAATTTGCGCGCTAAAAGGAACCCCGAACTTAGTGGCAAAACATCATACCCAAACAAAGCTCGCCAACTTCCCTCTCACTAACTATGTTTTTATCAACCCAAACTGTCCCCACCCTGGTGAACCATTTGACGACTGGGTGCTTTGTGCAGGTTGGGGAAGAGAAAACAGCCGTGGACTCTTTCATGGTTTCATGGGCCCTTACTTTATGGGGATCTCCTATTCAGTTGTGCAAGTCATTTTCAAAGCAGCCAGCCACCCTCTTATCCCCCTAAGCTCCCCTCACCTAACAATAGGCTGAAAGCGATTCAGTTAAGCCCTTTATACTCCATGCACTTTATTTTCTCACTCCCTTGCACTTCGAGCCTCACCACTCCTGCTATTGGCTCTGGAGGGTGGAGGAGAGAAGCTGTGGAGGGTTGGGTGGGTGGAGGTGATTTTTTTTTGGGGGTGCCCTAGTCTGGCCAGGGGGAGTTCCTCATGCCTTGTCCCAAGGTCTAGCAATGAGTAACCCCTGTGAAAGCCTCGCAGACACATGATCTCAGCACGCCGCAGAGGCCAGTGGCAGGAAACCGACCCACCATGTGAGTAAGCCTCCTTTCATTTGGTGCCAACATTTTTCAATGAGTTTGTCTTGAGGCCCGAATGGCCATTTCCCTCCCCCTCTCCTCCAGCTCTTCAAAGGGAAAAAGCGATTAGATAATATGAAAAAAACAAGTCTGTTGTGGCAGAAGGGTGGGTGGGATGGATACATTTCAACTTTGAGGAAAATGAGGCAACGCCCCCACCCACATCAAGACGATCTCATTTTTTTCTCCCTTCTCTCCAGCCTGCAACGCATCAGAATAAACTTCAAAAGGTCTTCAGACATAATGACTTTCCCAGAGTTATCTCCCTGGAGGCAACAGCAACAACTACACATTAATAGAATTACCTGTGTAATTAAAATACATTACAGACCATTATTTCGCAACAGTGCAGTCCCCTGGTCCCAAGAAAAGCTGAGTCTGTTGAACTACAAGGCCAAATATTTTTCTTCACATCTCTCAACATTTTCCTGGAAAGGTGTTGACTGAACTCTGTTCCAGGCACATTAAGATACTATGGAAATAATAAAATTCACAGAGCTTTGGCCAGGGTCAGCTGAATGGAAATGAGCCTTTTGAAGTTGCTACATTATCTCTGGAGCAGGCTGAGTTGAAATGAAACTGACCCACCTACTTTTTGATTTCAATACAATCTAAAAACACTTACACGCTACTGTCCGTCATGGACATGGAATCGTCCGTCGTGGCATCGCTGGAGATCTCGCTGTCATTGGCACTGGTGGCAGGGGCAAAGATGTAGCCGGAGTTGACAAAGTATGGGCTGGCGGGGTCTCCCCGACGGTGGGACCTGTGGACCCAGGAAGAGATTTTCCACATTTTTATGTGATGTCTTTCAAAGGTTGTGGTGTGAAGCAAAGACAGTGTTGTCAGAGTTGTGACAGAGTTGGGTGAAGTTTATTTACCCCGTGCTTCTGTCTTCATTTTATACAAATTTAAAAGGAAATGTGACAGCTTGGAGTTTGTTTTGTTGATGTTCTGTGCAGATTTCTGTAATTAGAGTCACTTTCATGAGACTTTGGGGCTGGAGGAATGTGACAACCGTATTAAGAGATTGAGCTATGGGTACTCTTTTTCTGGTCTTTCTTTCCTTCTCTCTTTAATGCGCCCCCCCCCCCTTAACATACAGGGGTTGTGTGTGTGTTTGGCGGGGCTGAGGGGTGACAGTTGGAGTGAGTGAAGTGATCAGCCTTGCTGTGTGAATGAACAACAGTATTTCCCTTCTTTCCCTCTCCTCTGTTATCTCCCCACCCTTTTGTTTGGGCCAGCCCATACTCCTCCACTTTTCCACTCTGAAACTCCACTCTCTCTTTCCTTGGAGTGTTTTCTCTTCCACACTCTCCCACTTCTATCTCTCCCTCTCTCCATCATTCAGTCTGGGGCCCCTCCTTTACCCACTCTCCCCTGCTTTCCTTTCTAAAGTCTCTCTCCCTGTCTTTCTACTCTCCTGCTGTGTTGCATTCCTGTTCCAGTAGTGAAGGGGGTGGACAAGGAAGAGAGAGGGAAGAAGAGGAAGGGGGAACTTGAGCTTTAGAGAAGGAGGGAGGGAGAGGGAGAGAGGGAAAGGGGGAAGGAGGGCCCCTTTCTTTATGAGAATGCCTTCTGCCGGGAGTGCTGAGAGGAGAACCCCAGCATGACTAAAGCCGTAGGCCCCAAGCACAAACCTGACCTTTGGAAGGTCCGCGCAAAGAGTCAGGTATTTAGCACAGCTGGGCTCTCTGCACCCCCCACTCTCTTTCTCCATCTCTTTTCTTTCTTTCATGATCCCCCCCTTCCTGTCTTTCCCCCTTCCCCTTCTCTTGTCTCTCCCTGTCTCCCTCCAAAGCATGCTTAGTCTCTGTCAGACAGATTTTTTTTTTTTTCAAACAGGAGAGATAAGTGTTGGATAGAAAAGAAAGAGAAAGGAAAACACTGAGATACACACACAATCTATGGCAAAGTAGGATCCGCGGTTGAAGCTGCGGAACTGAGTTCAGGATGTTTTGTTTTTTGTTTTGTTTTTCTATCACTTTGGAGTTGAGTATTGGAGGTTTCTCAAAAAGAGGAGAAAAAAGGAATCTGTGCAGTGGCAAAATTAGTTCCACATGTTTGAGATGGAAATTGGTTGACCTAAAGAGATGGTGAGGGGCAGGAGGAAAGGGGGAGAGCACGGGTGACGGAAGGGAGAAAAAGGGGCTCTCTCCCGCCCGCTTTTCTTTTAGTGAAAACCAAGAATGCAGGGGATCACACCAGGAAACCAGGAGATGCTCACATGTCAACAAACCCTGTGCTTATTGGCTCCTAAACTAAACATGGCCACTTTGTGGCAAATGTGTAATTGTGCTATGATGTTATCTGATGTCTGCTCACATGAAAGATAAAATTCTCAAGGGACTGTTTAAGTTGAGTTATTAGACTTAATCAATTAGTTTTCACACTGTGATTTAAAAGTCATACTCGAGGCAATTTTCAATCCTTAGTCTCACAAAATGTTTGGTTAACTCGACAAGGAAAGTATGGATTATCTTTAAATTGCACTTTTCCCACAAATACCAAAGCATCAACATTGTCAAACCTCTCAGTAATAATTGTGTCCAGATGTAAGGACAAAGTAGTTGAGCAAAACATTTTTAAAGTACCCTTTGATGGAGGCTCATGCATAAAATCCAGTTTTTGAAAATGTTCCTGGCTTAAAAAGATTTCAGCTGTTGGACAATGTGTGGGAAGGGCTCTGAAGATAAAAGCCTAAATGCTTTCCACAAACAGTTCTGCTTTCATCTCTGACCAAGAGAACAATATCTCTGCTTGGCACAAGACTGACTGCACAAGTTCTCTTAACTCTGTACTAGCATTTCTTTGGGTTAGAGAGATTTTATGATGGTGTACAATAACTATATGGCTAAGTTAGAAGATTTAATAGAGATATACTGCATAACTTTACAATAGCATCATACTGTTTCATGTAGCTGTAACAGTCTTGAGTCTTGGTGTCTGAATTTGTGCCTGAACCGGAGGAAGGGTTTCAAAGCACAGGAAACTTGAGCAAGCCAGCAGAGGGCTGCCTGCAAGACACCATTTACTTAAAAGGAAGGCTCAGATCCATTGATGTTTTGTACCCACCCCGCCCCTCCACCCCTCCAACCCCTTGACTAACTGCAAGGCAGGAGGGCACAAATATACAGGCATGTTCCTCTGAGACCCTTTGATCAAGTGCCTCTCTCTCTAAGGCATTTGTTAAATAACTACCAACTGCCACATATTCACTGTGGTTTAACTAATGAAGGAATAATGAACACGAGGAAAGTAAATAAAGTAATAGAAAAGTCCTCATGCACTAAGATATAATAACAAAGGCATGCATCCTCTAACGTCAGGTGAGCGCTGCTCTTACCTGCAACTATTCTCCAGCACTTCAGCTGCTGTCCGGATGGTAGCAGTAGCCCTCAGGGTTTTCGCAGACAGTCCAACCACAGACCCTAACGCTTTTGCCTTTAGGTCATTACAACTCCACTCCTCTTCCTCCATGAGAGGAGGAAGGTATCCGCACATCAGCTTGAGGCTGCCGAGACCGCCGTGGTTCACGTACGCGGCGTTCTCGCAGCCGGTGCGCACGTATTCGAGGTATATGTCAGAGGTCAGAAACATCTGGTATGCATTCTCTTCCATGTTCGACTGAATTTCCGTCTGTGCCTGGTCAAACATGGCAGAGTCTATTTGTTGTTTCTTAATACTATCCCTTATGAAGGTCTTGGTGGCGGGTTTCAGCTGCTTGGCGACAATGCTGTTGTTCTCGATGTACCGCTTGAAAATAACTTTGGCAACTCGCAACGTTTTGGTATCCTTTAAGTCCATTTGCCTGAAGCCGTTGCAGGCGAACCAAAAGTCCAAAGTGTCCACGCAATTCTCCCGCTCCAAAAAGGTCCTGAAGAGGTGAGCGCCGTCTTGGTCGCCCAGAAGAAAATGCAGAGACTTTGTCCACCGGACTAGGGGCGAGTCCGGGGACGCGCTGCCCTCTGGCTCCCCGAGTCCATCCTCGTTCCTCCGCGGTGTGGAGCCGGGAGGCGCGGCGGCGACGGGGCTATCTTTAACCTTGCTCTGGGCTCTCATTTTGGCAGATCTGCTGGGGTTGTAGCATGACGCCTCTCCCTCCTCCCCCGGTACCGGAGGACGAGGAGCATCTTCTCGGAAGCTACTGCTGATGTGCTCCGTAAGCGCCCTGCTCATGGCTCCAGCTCCGGTTGCCGTGTGAGAGTGCCGTCGTGCCTCCACTGAGCTCCAGCCTAATCCTCCTCACTCTCTAAAAGCAGCGGGGGAGCTTCTCAGCTCCTCTTCACTCTGAAACACAAAGTATTGATCTAATCAAAGCCATATCCTGCTGAACTTCAAAGAAAGACATCAAGTAAACAGTCCCTTTCAAAAACCCTCGCCGGGTTCACAGAGAAAGGAAATATGAAAGGCTTTTTTTCGTTTCATTTATCTATTTATAATCTAAATGAGAGATCAACTGCAGCCTACATTCTCAACGTGCATTGATTTGTCACATCAAAAACATTTTACAAGAATAATCATATCACAGAGCCTCACTCTTTACCAAAACCGTATTCTCACAACTGTGGCTTACACGTGTTTTCCTAACGAGTCCATGTCACAGGCTTCAACTCCAATTAATTCCCAATCTGTTTCGGACGACCGTACCCTACCCCGGTCTGCATCACACACATACACACACAGACTCGTTTTCACTCGGAGCCCACACTTATCCTCACCATCCCCGAAATGTACAGACGAGTGGAAATGCGTCTGATCTGCACCATAATGACCTTAAACGTTGTAATGTACTGGGGGTAAAAAGCCCCGCGGGAACAGCCAGTCGCTCGTGCGTAAATGTAAGCGATCAATCGCCTTAATATCTGCCCAAGAAGGCTATTACAGCACATTATTAAAGCCACAGCCCCGGCAACGTGTCTGAACTACCAACGCGACAGAAAGACGTGTTATATTTGGAGTAAAACCTCATCCAACAGATGAGTGATTTTATTTGGAGCCTCGGCGCAGAGTCGAGGGAGACTGCAACATTGTTACGTTAAGCCTCTAAACAACATAAAGTGTGTGCTCGGCTGTTGCAAATGCTACATAATGACTTCCACACTCTCAACAGGCAGTGTAAGTATACAGACTGGTGAAAGCGATGCTAAAATCCAAAGGATGAAGGCTTAATAAACGTGCGTAAAACATACCATCGCAGAGCAGATCCAACCAGAGTAAAACCCGTTAAAAAGTTGAATTATTACTCCATTTTCAGTAGAGCTGAGTACGGTCCAAAACTCTCAAAACAGTAATCCAGCACAAAAAGCGACGACGAACTATTAAAGCCTGTACCGTGCCACATGTGTCGTATCTCGCTGCAAAACAACTGCTGTAGTTTAATGTACCCTGTCCCATTCAACAACTGACCTCAGAGTAGGCAGGCTCAGTCCCTATGTAGATCACTGGGGGTGTCAAAATCTGGAGGAGGTAAAAGAGGAGGGAGGGCAGGGGGAGGGGGGGCTCTGACTGAAGAATACATCCCACTTTTTTCCCAGCTTGGAGACGCACCACCCGACAAATATTCGGTTTTTATCTGAGCTACACATTCAAACATTCACACACACACACACACACACACACACACACACACACACACACACACACACACACACACACACACACACACACACATAAGCTTCTTATCTATCTCACCGTATTTCTCGCCCACAAACAAGAAACATAGCCCGCATTTCTCAACTTCAAAGCTCAGCAGCAGCACATCAAAGCGGCCAAGAGAGGGGGCCTGTGGAACAGCTTTCCTACAACTTACCATCCATGTACCCGAACAGCCTCCCTGATTAGAAAACGTTCAAGTTAAGTAGTCCAACAACAAGCTGTGCCTACAACCGACCCGGCGCTCTTCTCCGTCCTGTAATGTCTATCACATTGGGCAACATTAGTGCAACCGCGAATAAAAGAGAGACGCGTTTTCCCCTCGACTTTTCTCCCCAGGTAGTGTTTCAAGAAGTCATGGCAGGCGGTAGAAATCCTCCGGGCTGTTTCTAAACCAACTGGGCTGAAGGTTTAACTGTGGACTTCAAAGTGAAAAACCGCTGGCCTGGTCCCGGAAGATACATAAAAACACAGCGTCTCATCTTTGCAATAAAAATGAAATAAAACAAAATAAAACGAGCTAAAACGAAGACAAAGGAACAGAAGCAGCCACAAATGACACCAGATCTCCCCTTTATCGCTTCTTCGTCAGTAAAACCACGCGTTTTAAGTTAACTAACGTTTAATAAACTTTTCTAGACAGGGAAATAATTTACACGTGTGCCAGGACCTTATCAAAGACAGGCAATCTAGAGCCAACTCCCCGAGGCTTTGGAGCGTCAGAAGTAAGTGATCTACCGCGCCAATAGCATTATTCTTACAGTCCGTCTGTTACTACACAAAGTTTCAACAGAAACAAAGCAAACAAAAGCGATACTTTTGTTGCCGGTGGCCTCTTCAGATGACAGGAGTTTGTACGTTCACCTATAGCTGAGGAGAAGCCTTTATGATATGGTTTAGGCTACAATACTTTTACAGTTCTTCTTCTTCTTTATTACTTCTGTATTGTTTTATAATGTATATGGAGTTTAGGCGCTTTATCATTCAGTCATTCCAGTAATATTTCTACTTAATTACAGGCTTACTAGAGCAAGGGGAGTGACAGTAAAGAATTTCTGGTTAACTATCGTTTTAAATAATGTTCTCAATTATTTAAAACTTAAGTTATAGCCCGACTGGATAATCCTATAGAGTGTAACTGTCAAATAATTTACATATTAGTCACAGGTTTTTAGCCGCAAAGATGTCAACCTAACACACTTGCCAGTTCCACATTCAGGGAAAATGGCACAGCATGACATTTTGATTGAAATTGGACAGAGAGCAAAGGCAAGAGCAGTTCTCTAGTCTTTTAATTCACATGACTTCCCTAATGTCATTGTGACAGAATCTTAAAGAGTGGGTTAGACAGTGATCCAATCCCATGGTACTTCAAAGGCTATATTGTCCCTTTGATGTTGAAAATCAACTTTAAAGGAGAATATAATTATATAAGTCAGAGGATTCAAATTCACAAAACTCTCATGATGGTACAGGACAAGAGAGCTAATGAAATCCAACTTCTCTGAGGTCCCCAAGTGGTGATTATTTCATGTTGAGCTATACATAAAGAAGCATGCTGCGTAGCTATTCCCATGTGGATTTCTAGTTGTGTCAGCGTCTTTGTCCGTTTGTTCAAATGCATTTGCACAAAGCACTCTGCTTCATGGTTAGGGTGACATGTAATCTAATGGACTGGCACTGTTGAGTGCTGGAAATGATTATTCAGTGACTATCTCTTATCATTTTCAATGTAGATTCAATGTTCAATTTTCTTACTGCATCTCCCAGCCACAGTGATAACATTTATACAAGTTTCCAACTTGTGGATTTTCGTTGTGACATATTTTGTTGAGTAATTTTAACATATTCCAGATTTTGCACAAACATATGAGCCAAATATGAGTCAAGTTGATCACACTGACATCCTGCCAACCACTTCCTGCATGCTGTGAGCTTGTCTGGCGATCGAGGTCAGTTTACTTAAAATGTAATCTTATAAGAAATGTTCACTGGAAGGTGTTATCACAGAGCTGTACGATATCAGACAGTACAATCGCTTTCTCTGTTTGTCTGTCTGTCTCTGTTTAGGTGTGTGTGTGTGTGTGTGCCAGTGTGAATATGAAGAGGTCATTCATTGCCACTGTTTATACTGGAGGGCTCTGTAAAACAAACATTGTTGCCACAAATCCAACAATCCAGCACCCAAAATGTACAAAAGCTTCCAACACTTTGCAATGGGAAGTGCCCACTGTCTATGAGATGGATCGTGAAATGACAAAATGGGTCAGCAGCATTAACACTGTGATGTTCAAGGGCCACTCAGCTGATCAAGCCCAAATTAAAGCCATGAAATATGTAGCCATACTGTTATCTGCACACTAACTTCTTTAAAGTCCGCTTTGAAAGGAGAATTGAGATATAGAAGGGTTATAAAATGTGCAGGACAATCTTAAAAGTGGGATATTTCACATTCAGGATAAGATGTTATCTTTGCTCAAATTAAATTAGGCCGCACATATCACTGCAAAAGAGAAAAAAAAAGTCTACAGACTGTAATTTTCGCTGACAGGCAGGAAGCTCCGTTCATGCTTTGCTCAGTCTGCTTTTAATGACATGTAAAGTTCAAACTATTCAACAATTCAGGAAATGTTTGTTTTTAATCCATTGCTACAGCTAAAACAGTTATGATCACAATCGATAAAGCCAAAATACAAGTTGCTGTATATTTAAATTCATGGGTGTCATGAGACGGTAAACCCATGAGACCACACCTGTTGACCCTTGAATGCCCACTCTTGTGTTTAGCAGTGACAAAAGAGAGAGAGGCTGCTGTAAAGTAGGCACAAGAAGCCCCTTTTTGATGTTGACCCTGCCCTGACCCTTTTGTTGGGGCCCTAACCATTTCACAGGAAGATCCAAACGCTTTAAAAGCACAATACAGGACAAGAGTGCCGCCACTGACTTGCTATGAAGCCCCAATAAAACGGGGTGACCTGGAGGCTAATTGAGAGCTTGTGGTTGGGAAGAAATTAAAGGCATCTGGTGTATCACCACAGATTGGAAATAAAGCTCCTCTTTAATTAGAGCCTGCATTTAAGACATAGAGAAAGTACGCATTTCACTGCTCTCAGTGTAGGTGACACATCAGGATACAAAGAAACAGACAGTAGACTTTAATAACACCAATGTGTAGTGAACGGTTTGTTAAAATAAACTTTCTTTCTTTCTTTCTTAGTACACTGCAGAAGTCTTTGATGGTGTATCATTAGTTGCATCAGTCAGTAGGCCTGTGTTCTTCTTTTTCGTTGCTTTTTCATAAGAACTTTTGGATTTGCATCATATCACAGCCCACTGTATATGTCCCCACAATCCGAACAATAAATTCTGTACAGCCCGTTTTATCGCTTTTTCCTCTGCTCAAATCCTACACTTGTGCTAAAATAGCACAGAAAAAAAAAAGTGGAGAGGGTGGATAATTACAAATAACCCAATATTTGGGAGTTCAAAGGCTGTGGTGGGTTTGAGTGATAATTTTGGCTGAAGCATCACCATAAACACTAATAAAATTAAGTGCGTCGGAGGGAGGAGGGGGCGTGGCTAGGCGTCCCTTTGAACAGACCCTGTGATCAGTTCTCCCTCTCAATTAGCGTATTGTCCACTTCTCCTTTCAGCTGGGAGGGAGGGGGCAGTCTCCCCCCTAGCTTCCCTTTGAAGTGATTATCCCTTTATCTCAAGCCTGAGCGAGGAATATCTTGGGGGACAATGGCAAATTAAAGCCCATATGGAGAGAAGCGTGAATGTCTGTTTGTAGGCTCAGAGAGAAATAGAAAAAAAAAGGCGTGATAGAGAAATAAATACAGAAGGGAGAGAGAGGAAAATAGGGGCAAATAGCATCATTCTGTTTGCATGAGCTGAGGGGTGAGTGGTAGATGTCAACACTCATCCAAAAAAGTAATTTAGGGCTCGTGCCTGAGTTGACACTTGTAGCAGAGTGACTTAAGAAGAGCTAAAGGAAAGAAGAGGGGGGGGGGTATATCTGTCATGACAGATGGAGAAAGACGGAGAGGGAGGAATGGAGAGATAGAAGGATGAGCATGAAGAAAGAGAGAGGAGTGCAGTTGTCAGCAGAATCAGATGGCGGTCAGGCAGACAGGCTTGAAGAAGATACAATTAAAGTGTGGAGTTAAGACGGGCTTTGAAGTCGGACATGGTGCATAACACCCTTAAAGTTTGAGAAGCCAGCCATTCATCCGCTTGTTATGGCTTGTTAAGACAATTCCTTTTAAAAGGCCAAATTTGAGAAAATAAACTTTAATTTCAACTTTGGGGAAAAGTCTAAATAAATCAAGAGTGGAAACAATCAGGTGAGGTTTTCAACAAGGTCAAAAAAAGAAAAACAGAATGGTCATCTTTTGAAACTGGAGTGGGGGGATATGCTAAAGAAGATGTGGGGGTGCGTGTGAGAACTGAGAATGAATAATTACTTTCTCTTCCCACTCTCCCTCTTTTTTCTTACAATCCTGTTTTTCGGTGGCTTAAAAGTTTAATAATGTATAGAAACAATGCCTGTGATGCTTGGCCTAATCCGTTTTGGCTTGGCAAACCTTTGTGGTAACCGAAACTCTATCTGATGCGAACAAATGTTTGCCAGGCCAGCCAGTACAGACAGACAGACAGACAGACAGACAGACAGACAGACAGACAGACAGACAGACAGACAGACAGGCGCACTGTGTCTGTCTGTCTCAGTTAATAAAGAATGTACAACTGAAAAATTATATTAAAAAAACATCTGCACATTACGTTGCATCATTTAATGAATGCACAAAATGATAAAAAAAAACTGCAGTAATGTCACCAGAACAATTTCATGTGTAATAATTATGTTTGTCAATTTGTCGTGCTCAACAAATCAAGTCATTCTCATTCTGATTGTGAAAGCGAGAGAAATGTGTGTGTGTTCACTTTGAGCTCAGTTAGACTTCCTTAATGGGCATCAGACAAATGATGTAGAAAAATGCTGGATATGAAGCAGCAGTCAGGCATATTAGAGGCTGAACAAAACTTGTTACAGACCTACGCTGGTTTAAATTGACAGCGGCTAACTGGCTGAAGCTCAGCCTAACAGCAAATCCATGCACTGATAAGACAAATGAATTGTCCCTCAGCTGTTGACTCCTGAGCAAGACAGCAGCAAGAGACGAGAGTGACACCATAAAACTAACAGATAACAATGCTTCATTGTTTAAAATACAATCTTTCTTTACGGGCAGCCGTTGTGATATCAACATATCCACATCCTGCCGGTTCAGACGGGCTCCACTAGAAAAGTGTGGGTGTTTGTTGTGTCCACAAACAGTGTCATATTTGGTGACAAAAACCAAACAACTGAGTGTGGGGTTATCATGAACCTGACAAGTATTTCATCAGCAGTGTTATGTGATACACAGGTTTTGTTTCGTTGTCATTTTTTACCTGTTTTTCGTTTAACCTGCTCGCCTTGAGCTGCGTCCTGCGGTTTGGCACAAAGTGTTTCACAGGGCATAACAAAAAAATGACAGTCATAGGAATTGAGGTCAATGGGAGCAAAAATACCAAAGGGTGGACAAAATAATACAAACACTACATGAAAAGGACCTCAACTTTGAAGTGAGTGGACCACGATTACACAGGCAGCTACACAGGCAAATTAAGCTGAATGCCAATTAGCAGTATGTGTCAGCTTTTTAAAATAGACTGACGAATGACACTTTTATATGTGAATTTTCAAATCAACTATCAGAGTTCTAAAGGGGTAAATAGTTGGTCCCTGGATTATAAACGCAACTGTTGAAACAGTGAGACTGTACAAAAACAGAGAGGCTGGAAGAGTCTCTAATATCTTGCCAAAATATGCCCAAATTAAACAAATTGCTTCTGTAATGAGGGACAGTGGTCACAAGTCACTGTAACAGAAATCTGACAGAGCTGGTACCAAACACCCGACCCTATCGCTAGACATGAATGTTGATAATTGATTAAGCAAAACCTGTGATTATGTTCAATTACAGCTTTTTTCAACATCCAATGTTAATGTTTTTTAAATAGTTACTTCTGTTTATCTGCACATAGCAACAATGGTAGCCAGTGGTTAAGGTCAGGGAAAGATTTTGGTTATCGCATATAAACAATCATGGTTAAGGTAAGACAACTAAAAAACTTGGTTGAGGCCAAGAGAAGATTGTGGTTAGGGTGAGAAAAAGAGTAATAATAAAACAACAAGTTGTAGCTGGCTCAACTTAAAAACATCTTGAGCTTTTCTGTGTAAGGTCTTACTTTCCAGCACACTACATTACAACCTTACTACTTTCTACTACTACATTCATTACCCAACTTCTCCAATGAATTTGCACAGTGGTTGTAGTCATTGCACAGCTTTAGTTATACTGGGCAAACATCACTTTGTGCATTGCTATGAGTCTTGTGTTCAGCAAAGTTCTACTGGATAAAAAAAGAAAATCTGAACAAAATATTTGGTGTATCAGAGCTGAGAAATGTAGAAACATGGGTCTGGTTATCATGCGTACAGATGCAAATTACCTCAATGAAACAAGAGGGACCAAATATGCTTGTCATAAAAATCCATAATTATTGTAGCTGTCAACTGGATGTTTTGAAATATGAGCTGATTAACTGCCAATCATGTATGGTGATGATGGGTTGTGTTCATTTATCCTAGATGATACAGTATGTGTACGGCCTGCTTTGTTCCGCCAGCTCCTAATTGATTAGATTTGAGAACAGCTGTCCTATTGATTGTTTAAAATATGCTTCATTTACATAAACATGCTTATTCAGAAACATACACATTTTTTCCTGCTGTTGCTGAGGGTATGTGTGTAGGCTAATATGCATGAAAATAGCATGTGTATGTCTAAAGGACGGTGAGTTTTGCAGGGTTTTACTTATTTATTTTGAAGATGTGACACAATATAAAAAGGAAAAAGTAATGTCCTCATCTCGCTTTCATGTGCAGACACCAAACGGCTTACTGACATTATTCCCACAGCGGCCATTTGGAATTTACACTGCCTTACCTTAAGAAACCCAGAAGATTAATGCATAGTCTCTATACAAGAAATCTAACATTACCTCAACAGACCTAACAACAACAGCTCAAGGAATGCTTGAAGTTTTCAGCGCCGTTAACCTGTCCTTCCACAGACTTCCATGGTTTTAGTGTCAGTCATACACTTCAAGGCTGTGCCTCACACTCTCACAGTCCCCAAAAAGTATCTCATACTAAATCAGAAACTGCAATTACAAAGCAAAGCAGTCTAAAAACCTAATTTATAGCATTCCATCATGTTCAGTCAGAAGCCACAATGACTCATGCGTACAAACTACCTTTTATGAGAAAAACTTTTAGGTTTCAAAATGAAATAATGATTTGGATTTTGCACAAATGTGATAGTGGAAATCAAACACTAAATACACTTTTTAAATTCATAGCAGAAGGCCGGGAGGTTGCCAGTCATGTTGCAGGGACCAAGCTCTGAAAACCGACAACCACTAACTTTTTTGTAGAGTCAGACACTGCGACTATAGCAGCTACAGGCAAGGCTGGAGTTTCAGTAAAGGAAAGGGTGCATGCATACAGTATGTTGTGATGTTCATCGAGGTGCACAAGTAGGTTTATGCATGCATAAAACCTACTTATCTTTGCCTTTACATGCATGTCTATAACCTAATTATGTCTGCTTTTATGAAGGTCTAAATATATATGTGTGTGTTCTCTTTTGGTCTTGATGGGGGTTCAATATGGCCACTGTATGAGTAAGGTTCTCAGCTTTATTCTCTGACGTTAAGATATGTTTACTAGATGAAGAGTTAAACCCACCTACTGTGAATAAAGGAAGTCCCGGATACAGTAAAAGAGAGCAATCATCCAGGACCTCAGCTCTGGCCAGCTGCATATTGTTCGTTAATTCCTGAGAGAGTTTCTAAATCCATAACTAAAACTAAGATAAAAGTGTTTTGACCCTATTGTGGGATGTTTCCCAGTGTCATGCAGCTACTCAGCAGGTGTGCCGAGGGAGGGTGAGTTTCAAAACACACTGCACAGCAGATAGGCAAAGAGGAACATCAACAAAGCACTGCTGCTATGCACCTCACTGACTGCACTGACAACCGATAGGGAAAACATTCCCACAGAGAAAAAAAAGATGGAGAGGTGAAAAATAGAGGGACGAGAGATGGTAGAGTGTAAGATGGAGAGAGATAAGAGAGGGGAAGAGGGACAAAGAGGAAAGAGGGAGACAAAGAAAAATGGATGAGAAAGACGGAAGAAATATATGTCGCTTGTTTTATTCATGTGTTATTTCCCGTCCATATGCTCTAGCAACAGTGAATGTAGGATCAGGATTTACATGTCAACCAAAACAAGACAAGTGGAATTTAAGGTTTTGAGGAGAAGAAGAAAACAACAGAGAGATGGAGGAGAAATACAGACATAGACACAAAGATACAGGTGGTGCAACTATAATGGCATCACCTGTACAATCTTTTGTTATCAAGTACAGCAGCTGCACAACAAATACTACATTTGTGAAGCTGATAATGCTGTGTGAGAAGTGTTGATTTAGCTCAGTTTGACATTGCATTTTATTGTAAATTGTTGACCTCATCATACACATTAATACAGTAACACAGATTAAACACAAAAATGCCAAATTCTATTACCTCAAACAGCTCTGTAAAACTGAATCAACACCTCTGACACACTGTCGGAAAAAAATAATTTTATCATTTTAGGATCTGCAAAAGTGGTATTTGTTGTAAGATTGTTGTGCCCCATTCATACACAGGAACTCAAACACCGGACACAGGATCTCATTTACTGTGACTTAACCCCTGAAAAACATGCTGGTGCTGCCCATTACTCAAAGACTTAAAGCAGCCCAGCAATGTAAAGATTCTGTAAATGTCCACTGACATGCAGGAGCTACAACCTGAAGACAACCAATCACGCTCGAGCTACTGGGACTTAAAAAAACAACAACAACGCATTGAAACACATTGTTCTTGAAATAAATGACTTTGGTGTGTGCCATATAGTGGCACACACCGGTATGATAAAATAACTGCCCAATCAGAGCTGAGAATGTAAATTACATGTTCAATGCAAACACGCTTCAAGCTAATTTGCATCTGCATTTGTGAACGCACCGTAAAGGACTGAAGTAGACAGTTAGCGGTTTCTTTTATATTTTTCCACTCCCAGTAAAGAGAGCAAAAAATGAAAGACAGAATATAAGACAGACAGAGCAGGAGAAAAGCTTTCATTGACCTCACTATTCTGCACAATTGGAGACCTTCTTTCTGCAATATTACTATAGCCCCTTTTACACAGCCTGTTCAAGGCGGGAATGTTGTGCCTTTATTCTGCCTCACTCTTCTGTATAAAAGGTATGGACATGGAGCGGGGGGACAGAGTTGCTCCGTGACTGCTCTGTGACTACCTCCGACAGTGGAGGTAGTCACAGAGCCGGATCGACGTCTGTGTAAAAGGGACAGCCGGCATGGCGGGACTACACACACTAGATGCCAACACTGTTGTGTTACACGTCACGCCTCTGATTCTGGAACGCCGGCATGCTATCTAAAATCCCACACAGGGGCGGCATTATGCCAGCTTTGTTTGGTTCAGTGTAAAAAAGCAAAGCCAGAATAATGACGAGTCTTCTTTACGGCTACAATGTGGAATTTCTGTATCGAAGAGCTTTATGAGTCGATAATGCTTTGTATAGTCCATAAATGTGAGTATTTCAACTATTGTGAAGTCCAAACAGTGGGGAGGAGAATAACAGAGACTGTGGGACTGAAAAGGTCAACAGAGTTCACCAGGCCTCGTATTAACGAGTAGCACCACCTTGGAGTGGAGCAAAGGCAAAGGCCGCCAATCATCGCTGCTCCTCCAGCGCTGCTGAAATGTGTCAACAAAGCAGTGTGAAAGGAGCATGCTCCTCTGTTTGCCCTCCCACACCTGAAGATGATGTGATAGGTAGAAGAAAATAAAAAAAAAGTGCATAAAGAAAGGGGTGAGAGAAAGCAAGGGTAGGAGCCCCCCTCAACCACCCACCCACCACTCCTCCTCCTCTCTCTCAGAATAAAATCCGGTGCCATAAAATGTAAGAGCGGGCAAACAGCTCCTCCCCAGCTTGTCGGGGAGTTTGTTTTAAAGTGGAAATGAGGCTGATGGCGCACTTGGCGATTAGCCCCGCGGCTAACATGAAAGGAGAGGAAAAGACAGCTGCTAATTTTCTCCTTTGACCTTTGGTTCCCGCTGGTATTTCATACAAACGCTGATTTATGGAGGAGCCTAACAGCTCACTGCTACTGGAGGGATTACCGTAAGAGAAAGAGGGAGGGGAAAGAAAAAGAAGCTGACCTCTAGGACTCACAGTATCTCGATTCATTCATTTCATCTTTTTGTTTCTATCTCTGTCCTTTTTACTTCATATGCCCTTCTCCTCTCTCCCATATCTCTTTGTCGATTTTCCTTTGTTTCTCTCTCTGTCTGCCTTAGTGGATTTCCAACTCTTTATCTTTTTCCATCTTTATTTGTAGTCTGTTTCTGTCTGCATTTGTCCTTCATCATGTCCATCCTTTCACCCCCTCCCACTTGTGCTCTCACTCTCTCTATATATTCACTGTGAAATAACCATTTACAGCACATTAGGTACATACAGTATATGAGTCTGTTCTTTGTTATGTCATTATTAGGTTATCATTACAAACATTACAAACTCTGAAAACAAACCCAGACATCCTGATGCCCTGTGGTGCAAAAATGAGAAAGATGACACCCGTTTCTGTGCAGAAGCTCTTTCTCATCCACCGTGCAGTGTCCAGTTGTCAATACGAATACATGTTGTGTCCCAGCACTTTTGCTGCAGGGAGAACCCATCAAAGTTAGTTTCATGTAAATCCCATATACGGATGGCCCCATGTAAGGAGGCCCTTAAAAGGCCTCTGGGGCAGCAGAGACCCAGGAAGTGTAGATCTGGCTGCACATTCCCTTCCTCCCCTCCTTCTCTTTATTATTGCCCCTCTGTTGTCCCTCTATTGTTCCCAGAGTTGGCTAAAGGGGCGGGGCGAGGGGGGGGGGTGCAGAGAGCAACTTTAACAAGCCAGTCACTGGAAAACCCCACTTCAAACATTCAGGTTGGATATTAGCTTGCAAATCACAGCATGTTTGTTGTCGTTATGCATTCTGTCCATATAAGATGAACAGCTACATTAAACTACAACCTTGTTTATATTCAGACCAACTGCAGATCCACATAAATGTTTAATTTGTAGCCGTACACTGGTAAATATCTTAAGAAGTCATTTAACCCTCAAATCTGATTTTTCTCAAAACAAGGAAAGCGTTTTTTTAATTTGGTAAGAGTGCCTTACGCCTTTGCCGCTGAGCCGTCTATGGCTCCAGTGCCCCTCTGGAGCAAAAAATAAGTAATAGCCGTGTAATAACTCATGCATCACACATACAACTGCAACTGTGTACCTATTTTTAGGTTTGATGTGTATTTTCTTTTTACCTATGTACATGTGTAAATCATTTTGTACTGGGCTGTGAGTACTGTCAAAACACCTCTGAGTGTAAGGTTCATGTAACCTTAATAATGAAGCTTCATATTGGAAGCTACACGCTGTTTACAGTGACAGTGACTTCTAAAGACCGGTGACAGAAGAGCAACAATCAGCTGGTGAAAATTTGTGAGAAAAAACAGATAGTAAGTGGACCTCGGAGTTGAGATTAGGATTAATTTCCATGCTCCAGCAACCAGCTCTTAGACACTTTATATCCAATAAATACGTTTATCCCATCTCATATAGAGCTTAAGTATGTATATTAACTTATTGACTGTAAAACAAATATTATATTTTTTTATACAGTGAAAAAATGTAGGATGCCCTTTGTTTAATTGAGGCACTGCCCCTAAAAAGTTTATGTACATCCCTGGATCTTTGCACAGTTTTGTTTCTTTTAGAAAAGTTTCATAAATGAGTGTTCACATTTTGAAGAAAGACTGGATAAGGCATCACAGCACAAGTGTAAAGAAAATCACAATCAGTGCTGCAAACAGGTTTAATAATCTCAAACCTTTGTCAGAGTTTTGCACTTGCTTTAAGCAAATAAGACTTTAAAACTCAGTAATAGGCAGTAATAAGTAGTAATATGATAGCAGTAGACTGTTAAGATGGAGCTGTGCTCGTTGTAGCAATGGTTTATACAGAGAAATTCCTTGAACATTAAAATGCAAAACAAAGCTTAGTTTTCCCAGACAAAACACATCAGTAACATACAAAATAAATAATACTGGGAAGTGAAAGAGTCACAACAAGAGCAGCTCGTCACCATCCAGACACAACAACCATGGCAAAGCTCGGAGGCAGATGCGCAGCATGTTGAATGTAAGTAACTTTTGAGGATTTGTAAAATCACAGCGGATGCTTTACCAGCTTATTCAACATTTTGGTTGGATAAAAAATAAAAGAAGTAAGACTGTCTCAGTGATGCACTGAAGCTTCCTCATGTTCACTGAACAGGAGACCCACAATGGCCAAAGGGATTCTGCAATGATCTGGCACATTGCCTGGTTTTTTACTGTAGCATTGCAAGGAAGTGACACTCATCAACATGTTTCAGCTCACTTGATGATTTAACAGCTCCATCATTTGTGTCTTGGTTGTATTACAAATAAAAACAATTGGTTCTCTTCAGGAATTCTCACAAATAAGAACTAAGCTGTCAAAGATCCTGATATTAATGTAAGGGAATTAAGTGAAGCTATACTTACTATTACTAAAACCTTAATCTTTCATGTTCGCACACTGCATGGTTTCAACTGTATCTCTCTCTCTCTCTCTCTCTCTCTTTCTCCACCTTTTGTTCTCACCCTCTGGGTTTCATTCAGAGTTCAAGCAGGTCATTAGCAGAGTGATTACAGTGGGAAAGAGGGCATCCATTAAGAACATGCGAGCATTTGTGTGTGTGTATGTGCGCATGTGCCTGTCTGTGATCAACGTGTGAATGTGTGCATGCATGTGTGTGCCTTACTGTGATCACAATGTGTGTGTGTGTGTGTGTATCAATCACTCCAGTGTGGGTGACGACGAGGAGCTGTTTGTCTTTCTCATAAAAGGGAAAGGGATCAAAAGGGCTGGTCTACCAGCTGGACCTTCAATCACACTGGGACAACGTGACTTTAGAGCCTTGGGCAGCTGGAGCTCTGGGGACTAATGGCGTGTGTGTGTGTGTGTGTTGAACCCTTTTAATCAGGGTCCCTGCACATTTTCCATCTCAAAATTCCATGCTTATCCTATATATTAAAGGATAATTCCAGTTTATTACAACTAGCCTCTTCTTTTTGAATTGTTAGTTTAGTTATGATAACATTGTACTCACCAATGTAATTGGTCTTT
The DNA here is from genome assembly GCA_038419695.1 of Scomberomorus guttatus. Classification (NCBI taxonomy): domain Eukaryota; kingdom Metazoa; phylum Chordata; class Actinopteri; order Scombriformes; family Scombridae; genus Scomberomorus; species Scomberomorus guttatus. The sequence continues at coordinate 29,903,174 of CM076447.1, read as the reverse complement.
TTCACTGAAGACATGTCACAGTAGGAAAAGCACATGCTAGCAGGTGTAAATAATAAAATAATTGATGAATGCTGAATTTCATTTACAGTAGCTGCTTCAGTTTCAGAGTCCTGGTAGAGGAGCTATTGTTAAAGTTATTATTAACACCTGTGCTTTTCCTACTATGACCAGTCAACATGTCTGAAAAACGCTTATTGTTAAAATCTGGGAATGTAGCAATATTCAAATCAGACAAGGTTGTAAACAAGCCAATAGTTTAGCCAGATTATCTAAACCAGTTTTGAGTGTATCCAAAATCTGTGTAATAATCCCTCAGTGTACAAAAAAACTGTGTTTATACAACTAAGGTGAACAATAGGTCTAATTTGAACCAGGAAGTTTGGCTAACCTTAGAAATGGTTTAAAACCTGTATTACTGTCTGACTTCATTATAGCAATGTCAACATCCTTTCCAGATTAACAATGCAATTAACCTGGTCAGTATAATGTTATAATAATTGAATGAATACAAAAATAAGACACAAGCTGTAATATGCCAGAACTTAGAATTTAGAACTTTGAAAGGCTTTGTTCATTATTCTGTATGATGCTACTAATAGTGGTTTGACAGCAGATCTATGACATTAACAGAGGAATATTCATCTGAGAGTTTGTAAAAGTACTGAACTGTAGGGACGGGAAGATTGACAGATTCACATTGGTGCACTGGCATAAACGTTGACGATGCAATTGCCCCGGTTAACAAAGGATGCACCAGATACAATTTGGGATGAGCTTGTGATGCATCGTTTCTAACATCTTTGCATCCGTAAAATCTGATTTATTTATATATAATTATTAGTAAAGGCCCTATGCCTTTATTATTTAGGAATGTGACTTATTCAATTGATTCCTCCTCTCTAAACTGTTTCTCAAGCATGCAGCTAGTGGTGCACTGCCAAAACGTTCCAGGTGGAACTCGTGCTCTAGAATTATTGTTCCGCACGTCAGAGTAAGTGGATTATTAAACTATTTTGACAGCAATTGTTTGGGTCACGGAGCGTATGCATGTAAACTGGAGACAGAGAACACTACAAAGTGCTTGTGAAAAGGTCTGTTTGTGAAAGGTCCAAGTGTTTTTTTAGAGGTCAAAAAGAAACAGCATAAATGAGATGCTTACTGAGTTGCAGTACTAGAGAAACAAATATGTTAAGTAAAAATGGCACTTTTTTAGTGAATTTATGATTTACTGTATGCTTAATAAATAAACTCAAACTCTCTGTACCATATTGAATTGCATAGCATCATTCTTTTGCATTGCGTCGAATCGCATTGTATGGCGTTGCGTGACATGTTGAATCAAATCGCGTCGAACCGCACTGCATCGCAATCAGGCTGAATCGTATCATATCACATTGGTAGTTGCAGTGATGGAGATCCCTTCTGTACTGCTTCCTGGTAATGCTGTCATCACAGTGTCCCTGGTTCAAGTCTGGCTGGGGACCTTTGTTGCATGTCATCCCCCATCTCTCTCTCTCTCTGTCTCTCTCTCTCTCTCTCATTTCCTGTAACATCTACTGTAAACTATCTCGTAAACGCAAACCTTATCCAAAAAAAATACTTTAATAGAGGAATGTCAACTTTTTTTCTCAGACATTCCAGTTGAAATCAGGGAGTTTAATAATTCAGTGCATTCAAAGTAGGAGAGAGAAGGCAGTTCTTTTGTCAGTGTGATTACATGTATAAATATAATGTGATTAATCATTCATGTAGGCCGGATGACCCATAAACAGGCAAAGGGTATCATAATGCAGATGAATTGTAAAGCAGGAGTGATATTACAGTCAATTCAGACACCAAATGTTTCATTTGAGTTTCCTCAGCAAAGTCTTAACAATGACTCACCCGCTGCTGCATGCATAGGCTCCATCCATATTTTGTTTCCACCAAAACCTTAGCCAATACCTGTAAGAAGAGCACAAAAGCAAAATTATTTCCATGTAAACAAACAACAAATTACAAATCATCTCATGTTTTATAACTTTCAGCAAGTTGTATCATCTACTTGTGCCAGTACAGGTTGTTCCCACACTGAAGCAGCTGGCTCTGTAACCCAGTGGGCTGTGGGATAATCTGTGATATGACACAGGCTCGAGTGTTTAAAAAAATACTATCTGCATGTTGTCAAATGAACAGGAATGCACAAGCTATTGCAACCAGAGTTCAGCAGCTACACAGATGAGGTGAGAGTTCAAAATCCTTGCACATTCTTGCTAAGACATTCCACAGACATAACTTATCATATTTCCTTTCAAAGCCCCCTCCAAGCTCCAAAGTTCCAAAATGTCACACTACTTGCTTTTGTGCCTGATATAAATCACCCCTCTGCTTCACAAAGGAGGGAGGATTTTTACCTGGGTAAGTGCAAACGTGTGCATATGTGGGAGTCCATGAATGTGTGCATATGTCAAGGCGGCAAGATCAAGGCTGCAGGAGAAGCATGACAGTTTTAAGATATTAACAGTCATGTTGACAGTTGACAGGCTTGTCCAGTTTGTCCATTGTTCTAAGAAGGTCAATTTAGGCGCTGTGTTTGACATTTATTGTAGGGTTAGTAAACACAATGATTTTCTTGTCAAGTACAAACAAACATGAATTTAAGTCCCTGGCTCTGCTAGAATGATGACATAGCACTGAGAGCACATAATCTGGTTTCACACATTTTGTTGGTTCCTCATACTTTGTTAGCCAAAGCAAAAGAAAAGGAAACATGTCGTGTATTCCCACTGAAAAGCTGGAAAATATAAGAGGAAAGGAGTGTGTCAAGTGACTACCCTCATCATTTGAGTTATGTTGATCATGTTTCCAGAGCACCATTGTTAAATTTATGTCCTACTTGAGTTAGGAAAAGTCAAACCAATATCTTAGATATAGACACATTTATGTCCAGCGCCAATACTCGTAGCCAATGCAGGAAGTAGAGTTTCCTATATGTGGTGAGGTGGAAAGTAAGACTGTAGGAGACCAGAGTTTGCATAGGTTCACATTTTTTCATAGTGGCCTAGCTAATACGAGGCTTCAACTGTTCAAATTAGTCAAATCAAGTCAATATCTTTCAAAGTTACAGTCTTTTTAGTGCCAAATTCCCTCTTTTTGTTACAATCCCTCCACTGCAGCAGAACAGGAAAACACTCTGTCACGACACACTCTGTCATTTTTTTTTTGCTAAAAAGACTGTAACTGTAGAAGATATCCACTTTATTTGACTAACTCACAGCTCAGGTGGCTGAAGCTTCGTATTTTCTTCAGATAAACTTTTAAATACATTTTTGCTAAAACCAGGACTGTGGATTTCGTCCCCCATCACTTACATTGTGAGCACATTTGGAGGGGATCTTCTAATGGTCAGTATGAACAGGAGGAATGGTTACAGTGAGCCTGTTTCAATGTACATATGGGCACCTGACTATTGTTTTAAGACATGCTTGAAAAATTGTGAACCCATCCTTTAATGTCTATTTCAACAGTAGGACATATCTAGGCTGAACTTCAACCGGGCTGAGCATACTTCGGAATGTAAAGCTTCAAAGGTAAAACCAACAAATCTTTCAATCATGGCTTAAGAGCAGACTGTGACTGTTTGTTTGAGACTGCGACATACTGCGGGTAATATAACCTGTTGAGGATGCAAGGAGTGGGTGTATCTTTTTGTGTATATGTCATGACATCACCAAGTCTATTCCCGGTCTTTTCAAGGGCTCAGTGGGTAAACAGGTTGAGAGACAAGGTTTCGAAACCGCAGATCAAAGAAGGAGGTGTGTTACAAATGAGGTGAATTACAGTGTAGGAAAGAGATAACCGGTGTGGCGACTGCACTCCTGCCAAAAACCTCTTATAAACTCCTTCAAAGGTGGAAGAAAGGTTGACGCAACATCTAAATATGTTCTACTGTGTGTTTATATAAGCAGCTCTGTTGTTACCTTGTATGTCCAGTTTTAGTGGAGGATTGAGGGATTATAATATATCTTCTATGGATTTAGAACATTTTAGACTCAGACAAACCTTTCAAAGCCTGTTGTGTAATTTCAGAAATGCACGGTCACCGAAGTAAAACTTAGAATACTGAGAGGTTGGTGGAAGGCTTTTGACCCTGCAGCAGTGATAGCTAAATGCATGGAAGCAGCTTGGGAATGGTTTCAGAGACATTCTTTAGGAAGCCTCAAAAAAGGTTGCTTTTTTTTACTCCCTTTGGAATCTGAATGATATTTCAGTCAAAAGGCAAGAGCAAAAGCTTGTGGTTGTGTGGGTGAAATTCGGATACCATCCAATGTTCAAAGCCTTGAAATACATATGCCACACAATGTTAAAGCATTCCTTTACACAATTTACAATGCATAAACATGATGGTTTACAGAGGCCCAGGGTGATTATTTGCACAGAGGTCTAGTTTCAGCTATTTCAGGTTTTCTTGAGGCTGCCCCACGATGCTGCCCCACAAAGTGATTCTTGAAAGTGTTAAACCACGGGCCCCCCAGCCTTGGTGAACATAAAACACTGACTGTTTAGACTGAAATATCCAACACAGATTATCCAGACAACGCTAGTTACAAAGAGCAACTCACGCCTATATAACACAAAAATAAACTTTATGTTGTTTTATACCATAACTGCCTTTGTCCTTTCCTTTTGTCCTTTTTATGAATGAGAGAGGCCTGCTTAAAATATAAACGGACAGCAATACATTGTTTCTCATAAAATACACGACATATAAATCACATTCTATTTAAGATAAAGTCTGACAAGTTGCACCTTAAAACTCGACTTTGCTTCGGGTCATGTATTCATGGCATTGCCTTTCTGCACATACAGAACATGAACTTACTGTCAGCAGCTCTGATAACACAAGAGAGAATGCACCAATTTCTCATTTTTCAAAAGTTGTGAAAAACCTAAGCAGAGCAGCATCTCCACAAGGGCCTCACTGATGTATCTTGAAAGACTGTGACTTCTCAGTTTGCATTTGATACGGTGTCTTTTTAGCAGCCACGCGAGAAAGCCAGTTATGGGAAAACTGCAAAAGGGAGAGACAGGACGAGCTCCTGGGCCCTCAGAAGTCTTGTCAAAAGCCTTTCCTTTCTATGCTTTGTCCCACCAATATTCATCTTGCCAGTTGAAAAGTGAAGACAGCAAAAACTTCGGGCTTGAAAAGAACTTTTCAACTTCTAAGAGATACCTCGCAACAGGATCGAGTATTTGAAAAAAGAAAAAAAAAAACTGAAACAGTAGGAATGGAGGGACTTCTAGACTGAGAGATATGTTAAAGAATCAGATACCACATTTAGAAAATGGAGCAAAGACGAATCTGGCATTGTCCTTTGGTGAAAAGAGGAACCAGACATATGCAGAGTGTGTTAACTCTGGTTTGTGTCCCCACATCCTTAAAATCAATTTGACATATCCCAATAAACCTATACTTAAGTTTTCTTTATATGATCAGTGTGTATGTGCACACTGTGTATGTGTGTGTGTGTGTGTGTGCTTGTGTGTGCGTGTGTGACAGATATAGACAGATATAATAGAAAGAGAGAGATTGTGTATGTGTGTGTGGTGGTGTGCATATGTTTATGTATTAGCTACAATCAACAGTAACACCTTGTTAGACAGAATTCTTTTCAGAGCTGTCGTCCAGCGGCAAGCTGTTAAAAGAAAAGTTTAATAAAGTTTGAACATCATTTATTTTATCTCAAAGATCAGTGGGGCCTTTCAAAATTTGCAGAGCAAAAACTTTCACTCCACATCTTTTTACCTCAACTCTACTCGTCTCTCAAAAGAAAGCTGACTTCATCACCGCACCTCGAGAGTTTGACGAAAATGAACGCTAAGCTCTTGAATCCTTTCTTTCTTTCGCTCAATGGCAAAATGAATAAATGATATGCCTCCCTTTAATCGACGCACTCAGCGATAACAAAGAGACTTTGAGACACTTTGAGGACACCTAACGATCAGAAGCATCAGGAGGTGCTCATCGTTTTCGTTGACGGACAGGCACATCAAAAAGCAAGCCCCTTAAACGCTTCTACCCACTTTAGAATAATCTCGCTTTTTCCCTCTTTCAAGCACAAAGTGGGAAGAGAGAATAATCGTTTCATCTTTACTCTCCTCTCTAGTTTCAAAGTTATTTTACCCGTGATAAAGCGCTCTGTATTGACGACTTCGAAGGTGCCTTGTCTCTTGAAAGAAGTGACATTTTATCTATATATAGTGTTAGAGTGTGCTTCAATTTAACTTTGTCTGGCGCAGAGCGCGTCTAGTGTTGATGTGGCTGACAGCTGCTGGTTGAAAGACACGGGGAAAGTACTGAAGATTCAAATGAAGTTTTGCCATGACGACAGGGGCTTGATGTATGCTAATCAATCGATGGGGTAGAAAATATGCTTGCTGGTGGAGAGAGAAAAAGGAAAAAAAAGTGAGTGACAGAAACTTGTCAGACAGCACTCACCGAGATATCAAAAAGTCACAAAGTTTGCGTCGCCACACAAGAGCCCAAATCGCATGTGGTATATGCTACAAAAGGTTTGACTTGAAAAGCTTTGCATTTGATATAAAGGAAAAGAAATTGGGACAATTCTCCATATGGTGTGGCAGCAAGCAAGATTCTTCTTCTTTTTTTTACAAGGAAGGGGGGGGGGGCAAGCTTTGTCTCTGTGACACCTACGGTGAATTCCTGAGAACATTTTCTGTCTGGGTCTGTCTAAGCTTCTTCCATCCTTCAAAGGACATGAGCCATAGGATGTTGAATTTCCATCACAAAAGACCCTGAACTGTCTTACCAAGTAAAGGTGTAACAGATGATCAAACAGGCACGTCAGATCAGATATATCAAACATCAATATCTAATAGAACAGATTGTGAAGGATGGACAAGACATCTGCTTCAAAAACACTCAGTACAAGCTAAAAATGTACTTTCACTACAGTTTATCAGAGCTGTTTAGAAGCTCAGTAATATCGTAGCCAGATGCTTACAAGTTTACCACCTTGAAGCCGGTCCCCAGGCTACCTGGCTCGGAGAGTTTAGGGTAAAACCACAACATCTGAGCTGCTGCTGTTCATTTCAGCTTTCAGCTCAGCAGCCGGAGCTTTCATAACGCAATAAAAAATCCATTCCAGATGTGGATCCCTGTGGAATTCCAGGAAACACTCGCTATCTCCACTGATCTGTTCATCCACATGTATGTCTCACATGAGTCAAAAACAACAGGTTAAGATGACTGAGACAGCAAATTCAATCACCACCCAATAATGTCTGAGACACGCCATACTTGACTTCTCCCATTTCATCTCTTAAATGTGAAATTATCAAAGTATTTCTGGGCTCTACTCTATATGGAGGGTCTTAATTGCATGTTGTTAAGCCGCTACATGTGAAGATTTAATCATGTGCCTCTCTGTTAACCAAAAGAGACCCACATAATTAAGACAAAGCAAACATGGGAGTGTCATAAAAATTTAAGACCTGCAGAGAAGACTCAAGAGGCACAGTTGCCTTTTTTGTTGGACTTCGGAGGCATGAACACTCCTCCAAACTCAGCGTTAGAACAATAAATCCTCACATACTAACAATTGTGCTCATGTACACAATGTGTGACTCATATTTACGCATACAGAATAAATGTGCTCATGTTGGCACGCGCACACACGCAGACACACACACAAGGAGCTGTGTTATCACCAAATGTGATTAACGCTGTAAAACGATTAACATCAGGGTATTTATTCAAATCTAGACATCAAACACATTCTTTCTTCTTTTTTATCTCCACAGATCACAGAAGTTACTGTCAGGGGAAAAAGGCGCCTTCCGATCAGCTCAGCGTCCAGCGCGGTCGGCCAAACAAGGCCAGCGCTTTCAGCAGAACTCTCTTGCTCTCTTTCATCATTTACAGAGGGAGCGTGCCACGCCAGTGCTGTCCTCCTCGAAAACAAGGCCGCTCACTGTCAGGCGGACAATGGACAGTAGAGCCGGAGGTGGCAGTGGACTCATTGTGATGGATGATGTCACCAACATCAGACCCTGACACTGCCAGACACCAAGCAGAGGGTCAGCAGGTCAAGAGTGAGGGCGGATGGCAATGTGGTAACAGTGACATGGGGCTGTGGGGTTGGGGGGCTGGGGGACATGAATGGAGAGTGTGTGTGTGTTCATGGTACTGGTGAAAGAAATACATACTCTAGATAAGCTAAATGTATACAGTCATGCATAGAAACAGAAGGAATGAAGGAGATCCAGAACAGAAAGACAAAAGACAAGCTTTTGAACTACTGCAGCACAGTGATGCCATCTGATAAAACCATCATGTGGCTTTTGAACTCTGCATAATCTGCATATTATCTTCTAGCACAGCCCTGCATATAAGGCAACAAATTTGTGTCCTCCTATTCAACTCTCCACAGAGAAAGGCCATGGTTCCATTTAAGCCTACCAATACACAACTTAAACACTCACACACATTCATTTACTATTAAATTATGAGACACAACTCATATTTCTGTTTGCTAGCTCTCTCATTATCTAATCAACTATAAAATATCAACCATAATGTAGGTTCATTAGGAGGCAGGAGTTCTAAATCTATTCCTGCCTCTCCCACTTTGTCTCAGATAACACAAGTACATCAGTATTTTGAGAGTTTTATTTAACAATTTTGAACATTTCAACCAAGAGCGGAGCAGTGTCAAATGATAGTATTAGATACTCTAGAGGACTACAAAAGGATTTTTTAATCAGTCCTTATCAGGGGCCTTACCACAGATTGGGCCCCCTAGTGGCATTTTACTGTAATTGTACATTTCTGAGAGATTTTGAAAGACAGTAATTTAGATTTTACAGAAGTAGTATATTTTTTTGCATGGTACATTTAAAATCAACACACCTTATAGAAGACAAGTTATGTTGGTTTTCCATAAGTATTAGGAAATGGACAACTATGACTATCATTTGTTTTCATTTCTGACTCCCCACATCTGTTGGACTGTTGGGTTGGTATATTTTTTACACCAAAAATTCTCACCTTCATAACATATCAGTTAAGTAACAGTATTTCTACTTGAGTTCTCTTTCCACTATTCATTAGCAACATACAGTTGACAAGGTTTCTGCTGTAGACGCCCTCAGTCGGTACAGTCTGAAACATTCTTTTCACTCTGCTATGTCTGATTTATAAATTGAAAGAAGCATCAGCAATAAGCTTCCCAGTATGTTAACATTGTTTCTACAGGCTACCTGTCTGGAATAAACAGGTTAAAACACATCCAACCACCCACTCACCCTGAACCACAGTCCCTTCATCCCGCTCCATGCCCACTTTCTCTGGCATTACTGTCTTAGTAATTTGAGACACAGCTGTCTTTGTTATACAGTACTAATGCGACAATAATGGGAGAGGTATTGTGATACCAGGTGGACTGGTTTATCTTAAACAAGTCAAGTCAACCATTGTTGTCCTACCAAGGTTAAAACTTGGTTTGCAGCCAGTTTTTAAAACGGTAACTGTAACAATTACTCAGCCAACAACAAACATCACACATCCAACTGACAATTGTGAATGACAACACAATAATGGAAATGTTTATAGAATCATGTTGTTTATCACGTTAAGCTGAACAAAAGCCAAAGTAGACCGGGGAGCTCCTTCGTTGTGACGTTAAAACAGCAGCATGAAGGTAACAGTCCAAATTCTTTCACGCAGGACAGTTCAGGACCGCCAGTATTGTAGGCCCACCTTAAAATCAGCTTGACATAAGTATTCATGGGCGGAACCTGCCTCACCCCAGCTATATTCCCTGACACTTCAATAACACTGTCAAACATGCAAGTCAACAATACAAAGGATAAAAACTGCATAAACTGAGTAGTTATTAGCATGAAAATGTTAAAAATAATTCATTTTCCTGAAGAATAAAAGATGCTGCTGCTCTTTCATATTGCATCTGCATGTGGTTGAAACTACAATTTATTGTCCAGAACAGTTTCCTACTCGCCTTTGTATTTGTCCACCAGGTCGATATTATCACTTTTAGTGCTGAGTGATGACTTTTTAACATTGCTACTCTTGTCCTTTATGATTTAACACCATGACACAAAGTCTTCTGGCACAGACCCATGATCCTGTTCCCCTCAGCAGGAAAGATACAACAGCATCATCTGCAGTGTGTAATCTGTGTGTTCTCACAGATGCTTTGACAATTTCTTCTATACATAACACTGCAAAGGAGTAAAGGGAAGGAAAGAAAGACTGACTACAGTACGGTTTCCACCAAATATAGGGCACATTTTTGTGAATTTCCAGAAAATTGTTAAAAGAAAGTGCATATTATTGTTTGTTTCCATCCACTTCTGTTATGCAAATATTAGTTTAATATTAGTATATTAGTATAATATTAGCATAAGTTGGGCACATCGAGATAAACAGTTGGTACCACAAATTCTCCAATAAAACATTGCAGAAGAATGAACAATTAAAAGAATGCAAGTCAAACCTTCAATGATGGGATACCATGTAGTAAATGTGATGTAAATATAGCATTTGAGGAACATTATGGTCTCCTCATTGCTCCACATAGATCTGATGTTTTTGCCTGACGCTCTTTTTCATTTCTTCAGTGGAGCAGAAGAAGCTTGAGTGATGTTTAAGTCACATGCTTCATGTATGTCATGATTTATTTGTGAAGTCTGTTTCCATTGCAATTTTTTACATTTTGTTTTTGTCATTGCACAAACCTTTTCAACATTTTAATAATATTTAGATTTCGATTTTTCCACGTTTCCACAGCATTTTTTATTCTCAAATAGAAAATGGGCATAAAAACATACATACATGTACTGTTTATAAAGTGTGTGAAGGCTACTGACCTGAAACCATTTAACACTTTCACTCTTTTGAAGTTATAGGGCAATTATGAGAGTTTTCTTACTTTAGCTACACTCTGCTGCTAAAAAAGCTGCATACAAACACAATGAAAGATACCACAGAGTTGCTATGCAAGTCCTCAGTAGAATCTTTCATCTTATTTTTCTGCATTCGCTTCAGCTGCATAAGGTGCCTCAATGATGCAAACACTACTCATGTGTATGTGTGGGAACATCAAAACAGTTTTAATTGTGGCTAATCCTGGACTAAGATTATTTCTAATGGGAAATCTTCAGTGGAGATGCTCTGACTCAATTTCCATCTTGGATTATTGAACTCTTTCATTCACAGGCTTATATCTCAGTGTGGATAATCAGCCTTTAATGTCTTCGCTTGCCATTAAAAATAAAAAAACAGAAATATGATATATATGGTGTAAACACACACGCTGGTGTGCACACCCACATGCACACACACTACTGTAATGTGGTGATACTGTAACCTTGCTGGATGTAGCCTAGTGTGAATTTGAGATGTGTTCTTTGCTTTTTTGCTTTTTGGAAGGGAACATGAGGCCTAGGACGCCCATGTAGGTCAAAAACAAATCCTGTGCCTCAAGCTGGGAAGCCAGAAACTTCTTTGAGCATCTGAGGGAAAGGAGCAGGAGCACCGAGTTTCTTCCAGGTGCTGCTTTTCACAGTGGTAATCCTGCCACGGCGTGACTGTGATTTTTACAGAAAATCTCTCCAAACAGGGCCCAGATGGTGGGAGGTAGAAGCACACACATACACAGAAAATACATTCATTCACTTACACACACACACACACACACACACACACACCCGCACACAGGACTGTATACAGACACAGGCGTACACTTGTGCTTATAAAGTACAAAGCTTGCACACACACACTCAGACTAAAGGTGAGAACTGACTTGTTGCTCCTGGGTGGTCTCTGTGTAAAGATAAGGGCAGGCAGGAATAAAGCCTGTTGGTTACGTTGAAACACAAGTTTGTGACTGTTTCGTTATGTTCCTCTTTTATACACATGTGGAATGTCTGTGCAGAGTAAGAACTTGTTCCTTTCTAAGTTTAGCTCCGATTACAGAGGGCTTTCTTAATGACAATGAGTCAGGACCGAAGCTATATAAACCTCCCCCTCAGCTCTATTTCTACTCTCATCAGCTCTGTTTGTGGAGGAGTTATGTGTCCTAATACAAGAGACACCTCTGCTTTGTAGTGGTGTTGGTCAGGCATGCAGATCCTGACAGTGGTTAGGATGTGGAGGCTGTGAGTATGGAGAACGTTTGAAATGAAGAGATAAAAGAGTTAATCTTCTACCGTTTCTAAACCGATTCCCTCCATAGCTCCCTATTTATGTACAAGGAAAGAAAGAAAAAAAAAACTTGCTCCATCTCTCCCAGCCTTTCTCCATCTCTCCCTTTCTGTTTCATGTGGTTACTGGAACAACAATGTACATTCTGAGTGCTAGGCCTTTGATGTTGTTGCATTCACCGAGCCGTCTTAAACCGGAGGAGAAAAGAGAGGGCGAAAAAGACGCAGGAGAGATTCTGTGGTGTGCTTTTGCTCTCTCTCCCTCTTTCCATCTCTCTCTCACTGGCAAGGCATCTGACATCTCCCGGCAAAAGACAAATTCGGTTTCGCCTGTTAAGTCGTCAGTCAAAGCTGCGCAAGAGTTTTTTTTTTTCTTTCTTGCTCTCTCTCTCTGCCTCCTTTCTCTTCCTCTCTCTCTGTCTTTGCTTCATTTCCGTGGATGCGGTGTTGTGAAGGCCGCTTACACGCTTTTCAAACAATAACAGTTCATCCCCCCCACCGCAAGTTTCCTCTCTGCCAGAACCCTACACATGCCAGCACATCCTTTAGAGAGCCTTGAACCGACAACAAACGCTAAGCATTTTCACCGCCGAGAGAAAAGAGGGGCCCATCCGCAAGCCCCTGTGTAATTAAACTAGATCTAATACTGTTATATGTTTCTCTTAGTGAGAAGGAGCGTTTCAGGGGCCTCTTTCTCACAGCAGTGAATAGCTGTTTCCAGGTCAACACAATGCCCTGCACACACAGGAATAAAGCTATAGGAAAAGGACATTGCAGGTTTTTAAACTTGCTTTTGCAGGCCTCACTGAGAATAAGTGAGATGTGCAAAGAGCTCGCAAAATCATGATGATGAACTTTATACTGTCTTTGAGCTTCAACTACCTTTGATCATCAGGTCTCATCTCATAATCACTGCATTTACATGCATTTAATATTGTGTGTGTGTGTGATTTCTGAATCATTATGAAAACTGGCTTCATCTTACAGGTTAATGGATGCATACAATGAGCCAACTCTTTTCTAGCACATACAGCACCACTCTGCTTTCCACAGTGAAAGATTCCTGTCATGATGCTAATTGTACTCGACATAGTTTTACCACCAGGGCCTTTTGCAGCTCACTGTTACATATGAGAGAGAGCCCGGAGCGTCTGAATACCAACATCCTTCCAGTGCCTCTGTCCATCAGCTTGGCAGAAAAGCATCACACCTCAATTTCTCTCCGCTGTGGTAGTCCGCTTGCCATCGGTTCACCTCCACCCCAGCATTGCTGCTTATACTGAAGGCGGGAGGAGAACATGAAAGAGACAATCAAACACAAGGCATCAGAGCTGTCACTGCTGCCTGCAGAATGCAAAGTGTTATCAGAAATACAGCTGAACCTGATCCTCTGGTGCTCTGTCCTTCCCACAGGCAAAGTTATCCTTTCAACTCACTGTGGCTTCCAATAACACAAACAAAAAGTAATGCCAGCATCGTCAACTTCAGAGATGACTGTGTGTTTGAATATTCAGAATACATGAGAATACTGCTAATGGTGTGATATTTAATATCAGTTCTGAGTAAAGTTGCTAATGGAGAAGAAAAACAAAACCAAAAGCTGATAAAAAATAATGTACATGACTCTGTATTTTGACTTTACGCTGTCCCTACAGCCCTGTTCTTGTAATATATCCATGTTAATTTCAAGTGATAGAAGTATCCAAGTCTATATGAAAATCAACTGAGCTGAAGTAGTTCACAGCGCAGTACGCCTATAGCGTCTTTGAAACGCTGAACACAGTGGCGCTATTGTCACAATAAAGGGGAGGTGTGAGGATGTACAGAGAGAATACCCAGAAGCCTCAAATACCCCACTGCTGGTGCAGATGAAAGGGCCCCACCAAGCCAAATCACTTTATCAGCCCAAACAGCCTCTCTTATTGTGGGATGCCTCTCAGACGTTGGGTGCTGAGATGTCACACCACTAATTGAGAGTCACAACAAGGACCCTTGTTTGGCCTGCTCCACCGGTTGTGTGCAGCTACTGTAATCACCACAATAATTTGGCTCCCCGAAACATCAAATGGCGGTGTGGAAGCTGCAGGAATTTGCATTGCACCCTTTGATCTGGGAAATTTAAACAAAGCAAGCTCTCACTCTATGAACAGCGTGAAGGTTATAACGTCCTGCCCTCCCTTGTCTGCCTGTCATTCCTGCTTCTGTCTAAACCACCTCTATTGTCGTAATTATTTTGGCTACAAAAGCAACAGAGCGATAAAAATCACACATTAAAGACAAATATAACCCCCGGCTGACCTAACAGGCTTGTTTATCTGTTATACACAAACGGAGACAGACATCATTTTGGCGACATATCAACAAAAGTCTAAAAGTCTTGATGATGGTGGTTTACATTTCACAGGAGTAAGAACTCTTGGCTCAGTAAAGCCAGTGTGCATTTCTGAACATCAATGCATCAGTTGACCTATTGCATATATCTTGTTTCTTGGATGAGTAAAGTTGGATTTATTCATGCATGCAATACAACTATTTACCAAGCCAAAGATAGCCATGCTAGCATCTCTGTGAGACTGTACTTTGGCACAGTGGTGCTTTGAGCTAAATGCTAATGGCAATATGCGAACATGCTCACAATTACAATGCTAACATGTTACTGTTAAGCAGGTATAATGTTAACCATATTCACCATATTAGTTTAGCATGTTAGGATGCTAACATCTGCTAATTAGCATTAGAGTAAACAAGCACAGCTGAGGCTAATGGGAATGTCATTAGTTTTGTAGGTATTTGGTCATAAACCAAAGTACTGGATACATTTTGACCTGATGATGGCACTAAATAAAAAGTCAGGAGGAGGTTGCCAATGTGCAATTCATCCTCCTGGGACCACATGTACAGTTTCATATCAATCCAGTTTGGACCACAGTGGTGGACTGACTGACAGACCACCAATGCCATTCCTAAAAAGCTACAGAATAAATACATAAATAAATTATTAACTAAGATTCATCTTAACAATAATACAATATGTTCAAGACTTTTTGTCCCCAAAGAAACCTTCTTTTCTTCATGGCACAATACATTTTTAATCTCAATTTTGATCACAACTCCTAATTTACCAACACAGCAAGCAAACAAGGCTACAGTCACACACATACAGCAGCAGATAAAATACATTTACATGTTGCTTCATCTGCATTCTTTATCTGCTTCCCAACCAGCTAAACCCACCGAGGAAGAACACTTGACACTGATTTCACATCACTGTCTGTGAGCGACCTCATCCTTTCCTCTTCTCCCTCTGTGGCCCCCTCAGTGAGATCTGTACGCTCACTCAGCCATGCGTACTGACGTCTAATCAACAGCAATTAACCCTGGCCTCGTTCACGGGCCGGGGAGCTAGGAGATAATGAAGACACCGCTGTGGGTTTTTTTTTTTTTTTTTTTTTTTTCACACCCAGCTTTTGTCACCCGGACACTTCCCTCATGGCTGACTGACAATGGAATGTGATTGGTCGACTCGGGAAAGTGTACCCTCGATATTGCTGTGGCTACTGGGTCAGAACAAGGAAGGCTGTGATGTAGGAAATAAGATACTGTACAAAGTAGGTGGCTGTTTAGATTTTCAGAGTGGATTTTGTGTAGCATAAGATGTCATATACATGGGAGCCAGTGCTGCTGATGTGTGACAGACCTTGTTTTGGCAGTTTTAATTTCATTTCTCATTCCTTGTTGCTGAGATAATGGAGTTCCTGGCCAATCCTTCCGCTGCATCTTTGGTCTTGCTCCAATCTCACTGCGACACAGTGGGCCAACCTAGCAAATAAATAGGCACAGGACACATCCACACAGTGTTATTGTCTTTTGTTTGAGACAAAGGTATTTCGCATAACAGGGCTAGCGAGCAGATCTCAGATGGAGTTTTGGAAACCACCTTTTTATCTTGAGCAGAAGGACGATTCAAGTGTCAGTCAATCTCCCCTGTGAAAAGCAGACAGGCTGGTTGGAGCCTTCAGTGCAAAAATAGCATGGGAGATAGAGGACACCCCTGCTCTACCCCCACAACTGACCTTTGGCCCTTTGAAGAAAAATGTCTACATCAAATACTCTGAATTATCTATTCAAATGCCTGGAAACAATCTTTGGACAATGACACATCAATCAAATGTTCCCCGAACCGGGGGTGGTTGTTTATATAAATGCTGTCCATCTGGGGGAGAGATCTCAGCAATGTTACATCTCTTTTTCTGTGGGGAGATGGCAGAAAAAAGAAAGAAGGAAGTTCATAGAAAAACTTAAAATTCAGTTTTTTTTTCTCTTCTCCTTTTTTTTTCTCAAATCCCAGCGTGAATGTGTCGGCGAGCTCGTGGTATGCAACAAGATGAAAAGTAGAGGCCATCCCTTTGAAATCCTCCTCAAGTCAAAATTACCATTTCATTTCAACTCCAGCCAGGAAACGGAGAGCGGGGCCACTGCTAACTGCTTTGGGCATATCGTTATTTATTGTGTGTAAACTTTGGAGGAACATTGTTGCCTGGGAAAATGTGTTGTGTGGGTGGTGGAAGTGAGCAGTTGGAGCAACCACAAAGGGAGAGATCAGGCCTATTTTCTCTGTAGGAGGAACACATAAAAGTGAAATAATGCCCATTATTACAGAAAAACAACATCAGACTTCTTTGCTCATAATTTTCTAACAGCCAAGAAGTTACCACTGAAGCTAAACAACCAACCAGTTGACCCTATTTAGGTAACTGCATTATAATTTTCTTCTGCAGCCCTAATTAGTCGGCTTTCTGTGTTAAGTGGTCCATTATCTGAGTTGGAGCTAACTGCTTTTTCCATAGTGGTCACATTAAGTCTGTCATGTCGTTTTATTTAGTTGGCTTTATTTACCTCTCCTCTGCAAGGGTTAGCATTACCTGAGCTATACAGTGGACCTCAAAAAAACTATGCTTTTAACACTTATATGTTATATTTTAATTCTTTTGAAGCTACCAGAAATTAAGTGATTTTCATATTTATATCCACAGTTTTAAGCAGGTAAAGGATCAGAATATATATGGTATACTATATCATAACATACTGTACACTCACTGAGCACTTTATTTGCAATTTGTACTTTAATGCAATCCAATACAACAGCTCTGCCATAAATTCAACTTTTTTCCTAATATTTCCCCACCTCCCCATCCCCATGTATGTTAAAGGGTTGGATAAAATATTAGGAACATTTTTCAATATAATGCACTCCAGTACACCACCAACCAACCACTACAACCTCAATAATAAACATAGAAAGTAGAATTATCACCTTTCTGAGAATGTCAACAAAAACTGAAAATGTAAAGCTTCATAAAAGAAATTATGGCAGAGCTGTTGTATTGCACTGGATTGCACAGGTGTTCCTAATAAAGTGCTTGGTGAGTGTATACAGTACATTTAATACCTCTTTCAAAATCTTTGCTATCCCCTAATAATGTAACCTTGTTGTTTATTGGTCACATTTACTTAATTTGACATTCGGTGGATTTGTTGCACTTAATAACTTGTAACTTGTAACTTAATAGAGATCAGATTATATCAAAAACTGATTTTTTCATGTTTTGACTGTAGCTACACAGGTGGTTACAATTCTCCTCCATTCAATATCACTCACCCCCTGTAGATTTGAAAAGTGTAGTTAAAATTGTAGTTTGCTCCTTTATGGAGCACAAAGGCTAAAATGGAATCCAATAGTGACAAGTTTTCAGTTAAAAAAAAACCAAACAAAATAAAAAAACACTTTTTCATTTTTATTTAAAATAAAAATGAAATAAAATATAAAAATAAATAAATACAATTCTGTCCTGACCCATCCTGGTTTCACCCTGGCACCCCTTCGTATCTGAGACCCAAGGACTCTCCTTCTTCTTCTTTTTCTTCTTCTACCCACATTAACACACACACACACACACACACACACACACACACACACACACACACACACACACACACACACACACACACACACACACGTGCATCTAGTATATATTTTTATTTACTTATTTACTTACTTTTTTTGTTCATGTTGTTTTGTTTGGGTTATTGTCTGGTTCTGTTGCTTCTTGCATTTGTACTGTATATTATTTTATGTATTGTTATTTTTGTTAATCACTCATCTTGCACAAAATAGCATAATTTTCCTAATCCTCATGCACAACCCTGTCAAGCTTTAGCAGGCATGTATGTTGGTTTTGCACATGCACCTGCTCCTCCTAGGTCACTCATTATCTAGACTGATGCTGCCCTCCCTATAAACAACACTAAGAGTAAAGACACAAAGAAAGCACTGAAAGCTGCTATGAGTCCTTCGCGAAGAGCACGATGGGACCTGGGTAAAATCTGCACAGTGACCAATCACACTCGACATCTGTCCGATATTAATTGTCAATGAATTTAATTTTTGTATTTTGCAACAATTGAACAGATGAAGTTCCTGCACTGCATCTGTATCATTGTGAGCATAATAGCAACAACAGTGGACTCAATGGACAGTAAAGTGCATTTGGATTGACAGCTTAGGAGGAGCTGGTGGTTCCTGGTGGCTTTGCTCTCTGTTTGTATCCTAAGGCTGCATTCAGACCAACATTAGCTCTACGTGAAAAAATGGATTTGTAGAATCCTGTCTCTGAGTATTATATATTGCTGTGCAGGATTTTGGCATCTGATAAGCCTTCAAATTCATGGATCTGTTTCTGAAACTGAACTTCTTGGATCATATTTCATTTCTCACTGGTACCTGAAACAACACCCCCACACCAAAGAAGCCCCTTGCATTGTTTCAGCGCAGGGCTGTTTTTTATCTGACTCCTCACTAAAAGTCTACAGCCATGCTAGAAGCTCTGTGAATGCTAAAAATACAACAGGAATTGAGACACGCAAACAGGTAAGAAACAGACTGTAGTAGGATGGGACACTGGGACAGAAAGCTTTTGACCAATGGCAGACTAGTTCGACAGGATCATGCCTGAGGATCGAGGTGGTAGCAGTGTGTTTAGTAAAAAATGTCTGTAACATAAGGAGCGTACTGATGGACAGGGGAAAAGTGGATTATGCTGCAAGGGTGGTTTGAAAGTTTCTTTGGATGTTTTGATACTTTTTCTGCTGGTAAAACAAATCACTATTGGAATCCATATTAACCAACATGAATTGAAGCAAAACACTGCCTCTATTCTCCATGATGGAAGCAATCACAAACCTTTTACAGCCACGTGCCAACTCTCCACATGTGTTTGATGTAAGACAGATATGAGGCATAGTATGACTTTAAAGCTGCACTAATCCATATTTTTATATAAACAATGGATCAAGTGACTTAGAGTAATGTGAAAGGGGTCGCCTCTGGTTACAAACCCACAGAAAAATTTCACTTGACTCTGCAGTTCTTCTCAGCTCTACTGACTGTTCTTTTAGTTCATTGTTTTGGTTTTCTGACCTGTATCCAGCCCCACCGGACTTTTTTCAGCAACAAAAAAAAAAAGCTCTGATAAACCAACTGTATGCTACCTGCCACACCAAACAGCAGACAGACAAAGTTAGCAACTAGCTAGTGAACATAATGAAGAATTGGAGATCCAAAAAGAGCTTAAACGAGACCCAGTTTTGGATTTACATCCATCAGCAGCTCACACTGCTCTGTGTCTGCTGAATGTAGAATAGGCAATTGTTTGCTAACATATTAGCCATTACAACTTTATATGGTGATATGATGTTTTTAGCTTGATCTGCTGCCCTCAAGTGGCCAAAAAAATCTATCAATGCAGATTTAATGACTGGGTCCTTTTTGTATAAACTATTCACAGAGCTTTCGTACCAAACAAAAATCTTACTGCAGGTTAGCAACTAGCATTAGTGCAAAATTTGCATGGAGGAAGAGGTTAAAGAAAAGAGTCACATATTCACATTACATGTATTATTAAATTTTATGTTATCCTTTTCTTTTTAGGCTGTTTATCTACAGATTAAATATATGCCCAGAAATGCATCAGTAAACATTAAAAATATGATTTATAGTATCATTAATACAGTAAATGTTGTGTTTTTCTTCACACATGTGATGGCTGTTATCATAGTATTTAATAGAATTAAGACCATAAGGAGAGGGTGTGGACAGAGTCCGGTTGATTCATGACCAGCGGGAAAGCAGCAGAACTTTGTTGACTGTGTTCTCATCTAACAAAAGAGTACATCTAATCTTAAACATATGGCTGAAGTTGGGGATTCATGCATGACAGCATGCAGAGTGTGGAAAAATACTGCTGTTGTCTTTTTTTTCTCTCACAAAATGTACGTCTACTCCTTTACATCCTGGATGTTTTTGCTGGTTTCAGACTTCTTTTTTTTAAAAACCTAAATTATTTCAATTTTTGGTCACTTTATCACTGCTCAGGATAGTAACAATATCTGCTAAATATATAAACTGTAAATTTTGTGTATCAAAGTAGTGGAAAATCAGAACAAAATACAGCAGTTTGTTACAGAAAGCAACAAAATGAAGACTAGTTGTTTGATTCCCTTGAAGACCTTGCAAGGCATGTTAAAGGGAAAGACTGGTATGGCCAAGCAATATGGATCCAGGGATTCACAAGGCTGTATGAGTGTATACTGTGTGTTCTTATGTCAATATTGCAACGACCCAAACTGTAATACAGACGAAAACTATTAGACATTTATGAGCAAGGTTCTGCCAGAGAGAGAGGGTGTTTTTTGACATGCACTGTGAGTGATGAAGGTTCTCACTATGGTCTTTTCACATCACTTGTCAAAATTTTAGTGAAGTGAATCACAATTGGTCTGTAATTCAGGAGTCCAACAATCCTGTTCTGACTCAGTAACATCATTTTGGCTGATTCTGCAAATGTGTCAGTTGAAGGAGTTGAAAGGCTAGCCGGTTGTTGCATATATATTTGGACTACGAGGGCTTGTTCATTTGTTTTATCTATCCCACTTTTTGTGTCCACCACCTCAATTTATTTGTACTGGCCTCAGCCACATTGGACTTGGCTGTAGCACTTACTGTATATATTTAAACAAGGGCTGTTGAGGGTAGAGGGAAGTGTTCGACTAAACTATAGCTGGATCTTCTCAAACATTTAAACATGGTTCTGTCGGGGGGCAAAATGTTTACCTCAGCTGGTTCTGTTCCCGTTGCACAGGCCACTAATCCGTCTCGGATGTGCACTCTGAAAAAGCAAAGAAGAGCACAGGATAGTCAGAGAAGAAGAGTGTGTGATAAGCGTAGAAAGAAACAAAGACAGGGCAGTTTGAGGAAGTAAACAAACTGACTGAGAGAAACACAAGCAAAGGCAAAGGACAGATGGAAACAAAAGGGACTCAGTCACACAAGGCTAGATCATCTTACAGGAAGCACACGCTCTGATACTTTAGCCACTGACCTCTCGTATACAGGAGTGGGGGTGGAGGCGACAAGGGCTCTGCAGGCCCCATCTGCATGGCTTGTCTCAGGCTATATGGCCATGTGCAGCACCTGGCCCCACGCCAGCACCCAACGCCCCTTTGTGGTGGCCAGAGTGGCCGGTTGGGGTCTGCCTTTGATCCTGGGCCAACTATTCATCTCTAAAGGAAGAGGAAGAGCAAAAAAAGAGAAAAAGATAAACAGAAAAAAGAGGGGGGGGGGGGGGTGCAAAAAAAAAAAGTCAACCTCTGCTGCCAATTATTGGAAAAACATCAAGGTCTTTTCTGTCTGTGTAAAGAGAAAGGAGAGAAGAGAGAGAAGGGGCGGCGAAGAAGAGATAGCCGTTTGATGGCTTGGCTCAGTGTTAGTTGGAGGATTGTGGCGAGGCGAGGCAAGGTAGAAGCTGACCTGCAGGAGGTGATTACAGGTGGAGAGAGGTATTTGTCTGGCTGCTAAGACTCTCTTTCGTTTTTGGTGTGTTTTCTTTTTTCCCCTGTATGCCCTTTTTTAATCTTTGCCTCTTTCACTATCTCTCTCAGACTCCCTCTCTTCCTCTTGTTGTTGCATTCCTTATCTGTGCCTTTCTTTTCCGTTACTACCGTACGCTGTTAAACCAGTTCACAAGGACAAATAAAGGTCAAGTTTTTTTCTATGTTGAGGTGTTTCTGTCTCTGTCTGTCTGTCTGTCTGCTTCTTTCTCCCTAGTCTTGAACCCTCAGTACACACACACACATACACATATACAGTATACTGTATGTATATACACACACACACATTAACTGTGTCACCAAAGCAGAAAGCAACCGTGAATGACAGCCTGTATACTGCAGAAGCATGTCAGACAAATGATTAGGATGTCATGACAACAAACAGAGCAGAGGATTACAGTGTTGTCAGTAAGTAAGACACATTTTAAAGCCCGTGAAGAGCAGAAATAATCACATAAATGATGCAGGTTACACTTCCACTATAACTCTAACTTGGCCTAACAGGCTCAAGGCTATTTTTTTTATTCCCTTGTTATTCAGGAAAGTGTTTGGCTCTATGTACATGTTCTTTTTCAGAAAAAAAAAAGCTTCACTAGTCAGAGCACAGTCACTCAATATAACTATACTCTTTTACTACTTGCTATATGGGATCAAATAGCAGGGTTAAATGACTTGTTCAGTGCATAGTTTGTGTTAAGGGGACCAGAGTGTGTTACTGGGGTTACAACCTTTTAACCTTTTTAGGCTGTCATCACCTCAACTCCACGTTATGAATGAAGGACAAGCTTAAAGCTGCACTAATAAATATTTTATTTCTGCTCTACGGAACATTTTAGCAGATACAGAGTTCAGCAATCTGACAACCATATATGGGTCAATATTTATCTTTAAACATTAATTCATAACATAGAGAAGCATTTTTGATAAGGATTCCTTAAATTTTGTTGTTGAAGAAATTTTACAGTTTCAAATATATAATTGGCAGTGCCCTCACACTGGACACTGTTTCTATATTACTGTAAACTTACATCTGGCATTTCTGTGCTGCAATTTCTTGTTGCTTATTGTCCACATACATGAGCAGTTTGTGTAATAATTTCACCACACACCTCCTTTTTTTTCAAATATGTTTGGTTAAACTAGGGACTTTTTTACAACCCGTCTGATTATCTGAATGCTTGTGTTTCTTGCACCATGAGACATCTTTTCACCTTGTTCCCAGATCTTATCAATTGACTTGGTGTCATGAGACAAAGGATCTTTAATGCTGCCAACATATTTATACATATAGTAGTAATCTTGCATATGTATGACACATACAGAAGCAGTGCAGTTACTTCTATCCAGCTTGTGGTCAGGTGTTTGGTATAGGGGGCCTAAACACTGTTCATATGCATCACTTGCCTCCTCTCTTCTCCCTTCGTCCTTGTGGACAAAGAAACAGAACAGACAATAGCACATGCATTGATCACCAAGGACGAGTTTCTATCGCTCTCTCTTCCTCGGCCTCTCCCTCGCCCTCTGTCTGTCTCCGTCATTTTCCTTTCATGGCTGTTTTTCTGCCGTCTCCCGAGAACTTCTCAGTCGACAAGAGAAAACACAAACTGAACATTAAAACGCCCCACAGCCCTTTAAACACTTGTCATTTGTCCTTTGTACAAATCATGGCGAGAGTTGCTATAGAGACTGATTTATTTTTTATTTTTTCCCAATTCTTGTTTCATTAAGTTTGCTGGTGAGACAGAGAGAAAGAAGGAGAAAGGGAGAAAGGAAAACAGACAGCAAGAGAGAAAACCACAGTCAATTATGAGTGTGGGGGAATGATCAAAAACGAGCCGTTTAAAAATCCAATTTGCCACGGGGGTGTAAGATGAGAGATGAGTGAAGGACAGTCAATGTACTGCAGATCTCTGTGGACATATTGACCATCATAAAGCTTTTTCTTTTCTGGGAGAAGACAGATGAAAGGAATAAGAGTTTGCTTGGATGTTTAGTCCACAGTTTAATCATGACGGATGAATATTACTTTTCTGTAATTAGGCTGTGCATATTTTCGGTGCAGCATTTACTTTTGTACGTTTGTTACATGTGAGCGTTTTTCCTGTGTCATGTATTCAGAATCCTTTTTCATTGTCAAAGTGTATGTCTGCAAGTGTGTACTGTGTATCAATGCCTGTGTGTGAGTGTGTGTTCATTAGATTCCCAGTACCTGCGCCCAGCCATGGGCATTTAATTCAGCGAGCAGGCAGGGGCATTATCACACACTACCATCACTAATCCCCATGGAATGAAACACCGACACTTTGATGTCTGCCAAAGAACACTGCTGTAGTATTTGGAGGCGAGACCGTGCATCACGTACAAACCGTAATTAACAATCTATAGCTGGACTCGAGCCAGGCAGGGTGGTGGAGGCACAAGGAGGGCGGGAAAAAAGAGAGAAGAGAGAAAAAGGAGAAAGACAGAAAGACACTGGTGGTATAGAGCCAGAGGCAGAATGGTAAAGCTTGAAAGGATGTACTATCTATATATGTGTGTGCGTGTGTGTGCGTATATATTCGTACATATATGGGGGTTGAAGTAGCTTGAAGACATACCATCAGTCCTTACCAATGTGGAAGTCTTCCTTCAGTGATCAATGCTGGACTCACACTGGCACACACACACACACACATGCTGCTGTTGTAACAACAGTGTTGTTGTCTCAGTAACAACCTGCCTGAAGCTCAAAGAACACAGGATGGTGAAGTAAGTCCTGGACAACAAAATGAAGCCGAGTGGCTGGTGGGTAGAACACAAATCCCTGGACTTTTTGTATTTGACGAGGACGCAGAATGAAAAATTCAGGCCCTCCAACGCCGACTGGCACTGAGAAAAGTCCCTCACACACACAAAGCAAGATTCCTCATGCCACCTACTCACATTCTGGTGAGAAAATGATATCACTGCGTGCCAGTGTTCATCACAACACATGCGAGTGCGTGTGCAAGACACATACACACACACGAGCACGCAGACTATAATACATACACCTCGTGTAAGAGGATAAAACACCAAAAAACCAAAGACTTTCATCAAAGCAAGTGAGAGAGGATGTCAGAGATTTTTTCTAAAG
Organism: Scomberomorus guttatus; assembly: GCA_038419695.1. Classification (NCBI taxonomy): domain Eukaryota; kingdom Metazoa; phylum Chordata; class Actinopteri; order Scombriformes; family Scombridae; genus Scomberomorus; species Scomberomorus guttatus. The sequence goes on along the minus strand of CM076447.1, from coordinate 29,877,889 downwards.
ATGAAAGCAAGGGATATTCTCTCATTTCAGCTCATCTCTCTCTCTTTCTCTCTCTCTTTCAAAATCCTTGAAGTATCATCCATGTTTCTATGACGAAGAGAGCGAGAAAGAGAGAAAGGGGGGTAAAAGTTATTTACGTCCCACGCTGTGTTATGTGGTCTGTCACTTCTCATTTTCTCCCAGGGCTGTCCAACTGGAAGACTTCAGTCAACTCTCTCCAAGCCTGTATTTGCTGAGGTAATTACAAAGTGACAGCTTCAAATCCTCTGACACACACACACACACACACACACACACACACACACACAGCCAAATACGGGTAAACATGGGAATACGGGTCCTTGGCATTGGCCTTGCAGATTCTGTGCTCAGTTAGGTCAAACCTGAGACGTCCATCTCTTGTTCCATTCAATCAACAGCTAATGCCACTGCATACATGACCTTTAAATGTTCCATACTGCACTCAGCGGAATCCCAAAAAAGTATTCAATGATTAATAGTCCTGATAATTATATAATATGGGGAGGAAATCAAGTAAGATGCCAATGCCATATTTGTTGGCTATCTGCATTCCCCATAAAACATGTGGGATGAACACACACACATGCCGGCGTTCACACACAAACACATCCACCTCCCATATCCACTTAGAGGTGATTGTGAGAACATCTTTGATCTTTTTTTCCTTTCTTCTTCAAGGAGATGCATTGCCTGTACACATAATCCATGACAGACATAATGTGATTTGGTAGTATCTCTAAATGGCAGGGAAAACCAGCTGACAGAAATTAATAAGTTACCACGGCAATGAAGAAACCGGAGGAGGAGGAGTTGGGAGGAGATGGTGGAGGTGGTGGGGTAACCTGGCAGCAAAACACACAGATCAGAAAAATTATCTTTTGAGGCATATCGTCATGGTAAAAGTTGCACACACGGAGCTCAACCTGCCCTATCTGCAGCTGCACACAACACTGGTCTGTCATCTCCAGTTTGGATCATTACTCTAAAAAAATGAGGGTGGTAGAAGTCAAAGGCTCCATATTATGAGCAAGCTGGAGACCTGTTGGGACCTTTGTACCTCTTTTCTGTCAGTTCAGTCCAGATCCATAGAAGAAAGGTTTCCACTTGATGCTTTGAGCTCAGCAGGAGGCCTCAGGATTGAATGGGAAGACTCATTTCTGTTTGCCACCCATAGACGCTCAGACAGAAACTTCAGTTGGCAATGTGTGCATGTGCGTGTGCACATAACTTCATTTTGGTTTCACACTGGCAGAACTGCAGGATTTGACCTTTTTTAGGTCAAACTCTGCATACTTTCATACCTTTCATGATGTGGCCATTATTGTCAGATTGAAGGTTTTGGAAAGTTACAAAAATTGTTGATACAGCTCCCTCAGTTCTGACATTAGAAAGTCGAGAGGGGAGGAGGTTTTGGATTCTCTTTGGCGATCAGACAGGCACTTCGTGTGAAGCATACTGACCTCTTAATGATCCGTGTCACACCAGAATATATATAACAGACCAAAATATTTTATTTCAATGGAATCGCTACAATTTGGGTTTTGACTAGATTAAATAAAAGGTAAATAAATATGAGCTGAGCTTTTGCAAAGAATTCAACTCTTGGTTTAGGGAACTTTACCATTTACAAACTGCATATCAACAGAGCTGACTTTAAGCATCAACTGCTCTACAACAGAGGCATTGTTTGCAGTTAGGTATGATAGAGGAGCGAACGTGACAAATATGTTTCCTTCAATTAACTGTTCTAAGTTACTGTCCAGGTAGCGACAGAGAATGTGTCACAAGCTCCAAACACCACTTATTCAAAGGTAGTCTGAGATCAATTCCGGTCAAACTGTGGTACAGTCTGTGTGCTGTTACAATTCACTCTATACTCCTTATACTAAAGTCTAACTTGGTACCATATTTTTTTCCTAGGACAGTAGTGGATGTCGCGCTCCCATTAGTCATGGTCATGTGGCTCCACCCCGTACTTTGTTTCCCATTTTCCCTGCGTAGGCCAACATTGTTTCCTGGCAACAATGGTAAACAGCTGCACTTTGATGAGGAAAGCATTACGTAAATGTACCACAAATTGGAACAACAGTAAACAAGTGTGAAAGCAGAGCAGCATGGTTAGAGGGAGAAGGGACAGTCAAACTCTGTGTGTACATGCGTGTGCAAAATTGCATTCATGCATAGTAAATCTGCATGTATGCACAATGTATATAAGTAATAGCCAAGCTATATATCTAACCAGACAAAAAATGTTAAAAAGGAAAAATGTCTGGATCTGTCTGGCTTTATGGGTTGATGTTGTTATATATGTGTGTGGGTGTGTGTGTGTGTGTGTGTGTGTGTGTGTGTGGGTGTGTGTGTGTGTGAGAGAGAGAGAGAGAGAGAGAGAGAGAGAGACAAACAGACATAGAGATAGATGGAATGGAGAAAGAGAGAGTGTGAGGGAGGGACGTGTCATGCTCGCCAAACCACTCAGCAAGACTCTGATTTATTTGGCAACTGCTAGATGGTGGTCTGAGTACAAGAGGCCACCTACACCGTTGTCTGACCTCTGACCCGTTCCAACTTCTGAAATGAACTCAGCTGTCCTTGCTAAATCTACACCCAGACAAGAGGGATGAGCTGTTACTGGGGAGAACACACACCCACAAAGACACACATGGTCACATTTAGGCTGCCAAAAACACACATACAGGTGTGTGCATGTACACAACCACCCATATAACATACACCAATGTCTTGTTTTATATGGTTGGGTTTTAAAGGGTCAGTTCACCCCAAAAACATGTTTTCACACCTACCTATTGTGGTATCTATCCACGCAGATAGGTTTGGTTTTATTTGTCCAGGTTTTAAGATATGTCTTTTGGCTTCTATCCAAATACAATAAGGGAGAATCAGAGCTCACAACATTAAGAATTTTTATTTTGAAAAATAAGCAGCAACTTGTCTTTCCAGAAACAGTGTCCCAGTTATTCAAGATGATTCACAGAACAGGCTCTCAACAGTTTTCAAAGGGGCTATGAAAACTGTAAAAAAAAATCTTCATTAGTCTTCATTATATTGAGGTGGAATCAGAAATCTCCAAACCTGAACAAATAAACCCTAAACTATCTGCGTTGCTACATACCATCAAGAGTTAAGAAATATGTTTTTTTTTGTAATTTGGGTGAACCAACCCTTTAATGTGTTTCAGGTCTGCACCTCCTCTCCCTTTATACTGCATCCCTCCTTCTGCCTTTTCTCCATACAGATGGTTCTGGGCTGTGACCTTGGACACACACACACACTCTCTGTTACACACTCACATGTCCATCTGCTTGCACTTAGATTGGCGTAACTCATTCACTCTCTCACTCCCCAGTTCTCGTCTCTTCCTCCCTTTGTCGTCCCTATTGTTGTTTCCATGCCTTTGAAACTTAAAAATATCCCACCTCGATTGTGTTCTGTACATTTTGTTACCATGGTGATTGCCATGTAGAGCAAGCAAAAGGACTGTGTGTGTCTGTGTGTGTGTATGCATGTATAATGTGTGTTTGTGTGCCAGTAGCTGTGCTATCAGCCAAGCACAGAGTCTAAAGCTATTTTCTAAGGAAACAACAATAAAAGGAGAAACACCCACCATCCCCTTTCTTTGGTTTTTCTTCCCCCTTTTCTCTTTTGCTCATCTTTCTCATTCTCCATCTTTTTTTCTGTCCTTCCTCACTCTCCCTTATCCCCATCTTTCTCCACTGGCCCATTCCTTTACCTCTCTCTTGCCCTCCCATCTCCCAGCCCCACCCTCCAGCCTTCAAACACCCTCCATCGTCCTCCTGCACCCCATGGTAACAGCCGGGAGAGGGAGCGAGGTGGAGAAAGAGGGAGGAAGACAGAGGGAGATTGACAGAGGGCGTCTCTGAAGGTCTTGTGGGAGTTGTACTGTAGGTGGTGGTGATACTGAGCGAACGGCCGGTCTCATCTGGCCCGCACATTACATCCCTCTGACGACAGCTGTATCACGACATCAAGGTGTCAGCTTACACCCCACCACCACCAGTGGCTTGAGAAAAACAATACACACCACACTTGGAAACTGGCTTTAATGAGGGATACCCCCTCTGCATGTGTGTATGTTTCTGTCTGTCAATCTTAATCTAATTTGTGGCTTTTTCTATGTGTTTATTTGTGTGCTTGTGTGTTTGTGATGAAAGGGGATTCATATTTTATGTTTTGATGACATCTCTTCTTAAAATATGTGCATGTGTAAGAGTGTAGCAGTGCTTTTGCACACATGCCTTGTTAAATGTGTACACACATTCAGTGATGGATAGATATTTCAATTTGTGTGTATTCTTGTGTATCATCAAATTAGTTTCATATTATTCGGCCATGTGATGTTCCCTCCTGTTTTGTGTACATGTAATCACGCACATATGCCTTTCTCTCCGCGTGTTTGTGTATGTTTAAAGCCATGCAAGAGTTGATTCTCACTGATCAAGGGAGCAATAGGCTCTTTTAATCCAGGGGTGGTCCCCATGTGCATCCACCACCCTGGGCTGATCAAGGGCAGAGCAGCAAGGGAGGAGCAGCCAGAAAGGCCTGGTGGGTCTGTTCATCTGACTGAGTCAGCCTGTAGAAATAAGTGGATCTCAGCAACCTATTACACACAGGCAGGGATTACCGAAACCACAGAATGTTATTGATTGATAAATTTCTTCCTGGTTTCAGTCTGTTAGGTGATAATATACACCCTCAGGGAGTTATTTGAGACAGATAACAAAGCGCTGAAACAGACAGGGAGAGAGAGGCATCCGCCAAAATACAGGATCTGATGTTACTGCCCTATGGTGAAATGCCTACGCAGACAGCTAACTTGAATGTAAAAGGATTATTCTGGTTTATTACAATTTGGGTCTTATTTTTGTAGTTGGTGTTTTTATAATTTATTTATTCAGTTATTATAACAATGTCTCACTAAAATAATCTGAGATCTGAGAACTGGTGACATCATTACAACAGTAAGACAGGGAAAGAAACATGAGCAGTCAGTAGTTTAAAGTTGGACCAGAAAGGTGAAATGTAAACTGTGAAGGGTGTTTACAGTGGACACGTTTGGTAATAAGTTTAACATTTGCTTTTATTATCTTCAGTTTAACCAATATTGTGGTTTGATTAAAGTCTGTATAACTGTTTAACTGCTGTTTCTTGTCCTGTTGAACTTCTTTTTTAAAATGTTGCTGATCTCAGCAATTAACTTGGCGAGTACAATCTTATTACTGAAAAGAGTGATAACCAAGCAACTAAAATAAGTTTTATTCTTTAATCCTACATTAAGTGTGTGGTTTTTTAGCACTTTGGGGCAGAGCAACAAGCTGTGAACACAACACGGGCATATTATCACCATACAAAGTTAAACTAGTGACCATGGTATTCATCCATCAGACACAGATGAGCATTAGCAGTCGTGTTTCTGCCTACCTGACAAATATCCAATAGGAAGTCCAATATTCACTCTCTGTTTATCTGTTCTGCTTTCTGTCAACTCCTGAGAGAAATATATGTCTCTTTACCTATTAAATGCTTTGCTATGTTCACCAGCTAATAACTAACTTTGTCTGTGTGCCGTTTGGTGCTGGGTAGGCATTATTCTCTGAAAACTGCTGCTGGAAACAAGGTTGATGTGAGCAGTGAGACTGAACCAAAACAGTACAGTTGTGGGCCATAAAACCAAAACAGTGTGCTCAAAGACGCTAAAATGCCTCATAGAGCTGCGAATTGGAGAATCAGGGTTCGTCCTTACAAACAACACCTTTCATAATATATGTAGTCACTTTTCTTATTGTTCACACAAAAATACTGATTAGTGCAGCTTTAAGAGAAAAGGCAAGACAAGGTGAGAAAAAGAAACTGTTTTTTTTGCGTATGCAAAGAAAGAAAACCAGGCACCCAACTGTAGAGGGGTAGAGGGGGATAATGTAGCTCTGTGTTGTCAGTCCCAGCTTGCCAGTCACATTTAAGACAGTGGATGGTGTGTGTATTCCGATAAGCTTCTTCCTGGAACTCCTGTGTTTCCTTGGTTGGTAATTACCTCTCCTGGAGACTGACCAGGGCGGGAAATAAATCTAGACGTGTGTGGACTGGATAATGGGAGATCTAGGGGGATGATGGCTTTAGCTAGTGGTAGAGGTGACACACACACATAAACATGAACACACATACACACAGAAACACTATTCCTCAATCTACCTGGCAACAAGCAGAGAAACAGGGATTTGAGACAGAAGCTTTCTCCACAGCTAGCTGATAAACTCCTGTTAGCAAGTCCTGCAGCCAAATAAAGTCTCCAGCCTGCGTATGTGTCTACACCTCCTGTAATGTATCCTCGTTCTCTCCTTCTCTAATACTTGTAGCACTGTGCAGCCATTGAGCCATCGGGTCTGATCACTTCTGATACCCCCCTCTCTCTCCTCCACCTTCCCAATCCCTTCAAACAAACTTGTTTTAATGAAAATACATTCCTGAGTTTGGCGGATTTAGCAGATTTTCCTCCTACTCTCATCTCTCCTTCTCTCTCCAGGATTTTTTTTTTGGGGGGGGGGGGGGGGGGGGGGGTGCTGAAGCTCCAGCTGGAGCAGTGGTGGCAGCAGCCCATTTTAAGAAGTGCTGACGCCAGAACACCGAGCATTTCTGTGTGCATTCAAGGAATGAGGAATGCATCTCCAACCAGATTAGAAAGAGGCAGAAAGAGGGGTAGAGAAGCAGGGAGTAGACAGGTAGGTAGAAAAGATGGGGAAATGTAGAAATTAAGGGAGGTAGAGGGTGGTAGAGGACAGAAATTTAGACAGGAGAAACAGGAAGAGAGAAAGAAGTGAGGAAGACTCTACTTCATCCCCTGTTATCAATATCAGGGCAACGGAAGACTATTGAATCCTATTTCTGGACATTGGTATTAAGCGAAGCATGAACCTTCATTCAGAGCTTTTAGTCATGCATTGTTCCATCAAGGACAAGAGAAAGTAGAATGAATCATAATTTTGTTTCAGGGTGCTCTGCAGAAGTTTTTGAAAAACTGAAATTCAGATTTGGTGGGTTACGCATATCATACAGAATATATCATAATTATTTAAAGGGGTATGAGGGGTGACATATGGTGACAAAATGGTGGGGGTCGGATCAACCCACAGACATTCCCAGACCACAATAATCCACAGCAGATGATGCCTGACACACATGTGTGCTCCATGAGGACAGTGGCTTTGATGGAAACCATCAAGGCCACACAGCCACGATCATTATTTCCTGCTCACTGATTTACCGTACATGCATCTGTGATGTATTTAAGATTACTGATATCATGGACTGCGAATGAACCCTTTCTAAATCTGCATTAAAAGCATACAAATGCACCTAGTGGGTATTTTGATTTAAACTCAGAAAAATAAATTGTCATATCATCAGCCAACTGGCGCCGAAATTGTTTCTGGTCGGTTCATGTGAAGAATGACAGCAGCTACGGAAACAGCGACACATTGGGCCAAACCACAGATCTCTCCTTCTCACGGCTGCTAAACACAGTTCCTCACCCTCTACAAACTCCACAGCATCCATCAATCCATTCAGCCATGCATCCACACTTTCCAAATCCTCGAAACCTCATTTGCAGTGATCGACATGTTAAAGCGTTGACCTCCTACACAGCTGTGGGTAGTGGTGGATTCCCTTTCCAATGATCTTTGGGCCAAGCCTGACATTCCAGAGGTCTGTCCGCAACCACTGGCATGAGGCCATCACTGATAAAACTGGTTACACTAATTGATAGCAAGAGGTTCATGAAAAGGGGAATACTGTGGAATCAATAAAATAAATCAGTATGAAATGAAAACATGGACATGCATAGGTTACGAGCAGTCAGAGTGGAAGAAAAAAAACATTGATCAAAAGAAGAGGCACATTCTTAAAAGAGGCACTTTTATACACGTATACATACATACAAAAAAACAAATGCAAAACAAACTTGGAGGGCTTGGTGATTAAATAAATGGGAGGGGAGAAGACAGTGAACATCACTTGATGTCTCTCACTGTTGACTGTTGTGGTCCATTGTGTCTGGCCAGAAAGTGAAGAGTCCTCCTCTTCTCCAGCTGCCCCTTGTCATCCTTCAGCGTCCTTGACTCTCCACTTCAGGCATCTCTCGGTCCCATGGGAGCCCTGGGCACTGCCAGCTGAGCCATCTTGTCGACAACTCTTTCCCATGGCTGGCCGCTGACGCCTCGCTTTGTACCCTGGAAAAGACAGAAAGAACACATCACCCCTAAAGGTAAGCATGGGAACATTTCATCATAGGGAGCACAGGTGACAACGGTGGCCAGAGACAGGTAGATGTATTCTATTATTCACAGCCCAGCAAGGGCATCAGATCTCCCATGCGATCGCTACAGAGGCCAGTGTCAGAGGTGACATCAAACAGACAAGGGCTCAGTGACAGCCACCGAATACGCCACCGTCAAGGTAATTCCCAGGTGCCCCGGCAAGGGTCCTTACTCTGGAAGCACCAGTGGAATCAGGAAAGGTCATCTGGCAACACAGGTCAAAGCTTTGATCCAATCAGAGGAAAATCCTGCAGGGGAAGGCTTTTATGAGTGAGGGGTAGAGGGAAATGGTTGGCTGTCATTTTGTATTTCAGAGGCAAAACATGGAGCCAAAGGGAAGCAGGCAGCAGCAGCTCCATCATTATTTAATATACAGCTTGTGTTAGATGCTTCTAGACTAAAACACATGGTGGAAACAAAAAAGGACCCATGATAAATTATTAAACTGCATATTTTATGAGCCCCCCTCCCCCCCGATTAGAAAGTCAATTGCCAGTTATGTATTCACACAGGCAGTGAAAAGGCACTGAGAGAGTGACCCTCAAGCTTGACCTTGCACGCTTTGAACTTTTTCTCCTCAGCCCCCCTCCTGTCTCTCTTTCTCCCTCTCCTTCTGCCTGCACTTGGTCCCCGGGAATGAATGCTTTGATTCGGGCCGTCCAGCTGCATAAGTAAACCACATTACATTTTAGGAATGTAAATAGCAGAAAGTGCTTTTGTGAAAAATTCATTGGATGCTCCCGGCTGGACCACATAATTATTTAGAGAGCATATGTAAATACCTCTTACGATTATGGAGGAATGCACGCAATTTCCCTTTCAATGTCCCAACTAGTCATTTGGTCTGGAGATAGGAGGTCACAGAGACAGAGTGGGAAACTATAGAAGCGCTGTGCACCATGGCAGTGAACCGTGGTGAAGGAGGTGATCTGTTCAAGAGTTCCAAGTTCCTCTTTGGACCCCAAACAACAGCCAGTGTCTTGTACTGGAGTATCATATAGATCCACAGAGCACCCGGTGAGGGCTCCAGGGTGACACAGCTGCAGACATGCTATGATACCATTGCAATTTAATACCATTCGTCAGGGCTTTAAGAAATAATTTGTCAGGACTGTCAGCAGAATACATCGTCATCCCCCTCATTGGCTAAACAGACATGTTAAGCTGGAAAACATACATGGGTTTGTGCATGTCAAATATGATTCCACACAACATAACCCTGATACACGCATGATATGCTGAGCTGTGTATACTTTTGCAAAGATCAACTGTATACTTTACACTGCGCACCACAACTGCCATATGTAGAAGCATAGCTGAGCACAGATCGGCTGCCATCGCTCATCACTTCCTCCTCTCCGCGAACTTCACACACAGACAGGGCTGACTTCCTGTCTGTCTGGAAGATTGCCTGTCTCTGGGGAATGGGACATGTCTCTGGAATGACAGGACCACTCTGTGTGTGTGTGTGTGTGTGTGTGTGTGTGTGTGTGTATTCTTCTATCTACAGAAAAATATACAATGATTGTGCTTTGCCAAATACAATCACTTTCACATTTCTCTGTGTCCTTCTCATGTCCTCTACCATATATTCTGTTGTTATCCAGACTAACAAAGGTACACAATCTGAATCCCCCCCATGATCAAATGCAACACTGACAACCAAACAACCAACACACAACACACAACATCCCCAAAGGTAGGCTGATATGATATGAGTGAATCTTTTTCTCTGTCAAACATCAGTGTCTTCTCTAAAGACAAGAGATTGGTGACAAGACACAAAAACACACTTCAACAATAAATGGTGTTATTGAGGCGGTGATTGAGGAATAATAATTAATAACAAGCATGCAGCAGGACAATGATGCTCTCTAAAGACTAGCCTGCTGTCCCCCAAGGGACAGAATGGGGCTTCAATTAACTGACAGGCAGACGTATTAGAATTTCTATCATGGGCCTTGGTGGGCTAGTGAGATGCAGGACTACAATGCTTTGAAAACCAGTGTGGTTTCCCCATCAAACACGTCCTCTAGGTCCTTTGATCTGCTGGGTGGTATGTGTCCTTGGAGATACATGTCTACTTCCTCAAAGCTCTTTGTTGCCAGCACCTCATTTTCCTGCACTGAGTTTTAGTGCTACAGCAACAGCAGGCTCAGCTGCATTCATTCCCAGATAAGAGAAGCAGCACAGCCACATCATGTGACACCAGGTGATTTTAAACATGCATACGATGCTGAATACACTAGTAATGTGTGTGTGTGTGTGTGTGTGTGTGTGTGTGTGTGTGTGTGCGTACCAGGTATTCCTCATGTTGTGGTGGCTCGCCTCCCTTATAGGGACAAAAAGCAAGTCCCCTTAATGTAAATCATTATTTTAGGTGAAGACTTGGTTTAATGTTAAGGTTAGTTTATGGTTATGTTAAGGTTAGGGTAGGGTTAGGGTTAGGCATGTGGTGGTTATGGTTAAGGTTAGGATATGTCTCCAGGAAATTAATGTAATGCAATGTAATGTCCTCTGATGGAAACACAACTCTGTGTGTGTGTGTGTGTGTGTGTGTGTGTGTGTGTGTGTGTGTGTGTGTGTGTGTGTGCAGCTCATAAAAACAGGTGATGATCATTTAAGACTGAACATACAGTAGCTAATTGTTTGTATTTTTGGATGTACACCCATGGAAAATCATATCAGAATGCTACATTCGAATAAAAATGCATTTTGCAATATTTTCTGGACGGATAGCTACTCCTTCATCTTTAAAAATAATACCACTAACCTAGTCTATTTCCAGACCTCTGAATCACAGCCCACATCTCCAATTTGTTCAGCGATTCAAACAAGTCCAACCAGAGCTTTGTAAACAGGATTAAGAATGGTGACATAATCTTCCTCCATATCTAGCTAGCTACCTTGCTACATCTGTAAAAATATAGTGGTGGGACACATTTTTCAATTGCTACTGATAGTTTAGGGCAAAACAAAACAAAATAAGTCCCCTCCTCATATGAAATGAATCAGATTGTGAATACCATCTGATGTAGCATTTCCATAGCATCCTAGCAATCTACGGTCTACCTTGAGAAACTCGCAGGTATGCTTTTCATGTGGGACTGATGTTAGAGCTGCTACAATCAACTGTAAAATATCAGGAGTGATAGTTTGTGGGGCAAATGCCAAGCGGCCTCCTTTCCTCCTCCAGAAACCCCCCACATGACAACCGACGTCAGCAGGCCTTCTCACCAGCCGCCTCTCCCTTGAACTGCTGGGTCAGTTTCCTGTTAGGCCCTGACACAATATGCATGAATGCTCCATCTCGCAGCGCTGCCTCCCTGTGAAGTGGTGTTCAGGTTACATTCCTCCCAGCTAAAGCCCTTGGCCCTCCCCAGCCACAGCAGATCTGTAAACTGTTTACACTTCACTTCCCACACCTGGAAGAGGGCCAAGGCAAACCTGGAACGAGGCCCACAAGAAGGAACCAACAGATAGGCCCTCAGATTTCAGCAGGAGAGGAGTGATTGTGTCTCGGGCTGGAGTGGAGTATTGACTCACCAGCACCGCCACCCCACTTTCTTTTTCTCTCTCCTAAAGGGAGAGTACAAGAGGAAGTTTGAACTGGAAACAGATCCATGGCAGCAGTCTACTGGCCCACAAAACTAAAACTCAAAAGGCTCTCATCACATAAATATCTCCTCACGTTAATTCTACTCACAAACTATTTTTCTGATGTACAGTGACTAAACACAGGTTATGGGGATGCCTTATTCACGCTCAATATTTTAATGCATTTAGATATGTATATGTATTATATCTATATACAATGGTTATTTCCCCCTCTCTCCTTCCTTGAAATCACAGCAGCAAACCCACCACTGACGCACAGGTGCTCCAGCGTACGTCACTGCCCAAGTCCCACTGAGGATATCATAGCTAACTTGTGCTTAAGCCACACACCACTTCTGCCATGTCAGTTTTCATGCATTCCTCACTTCATGTAAATGCAAGTCCAATCCCTGACATATTCTGCAAGTGTGATGTAAGTCTAAGACAGAAAGAAATCCTCCGTTCCCCTGGTGCTAACAGTGAAGCTCTTAGAACGAGGAAAACAGGCAACTGAGAGAGTGAGGGAGGACCCGCTGAATGTGCTTTACTATAAGAAAAAAAGAGAATGACTTACTGTAAAAAGGGCGGAGGATTTCAGAGACTAGGACCCAGATATACAGATAATACACATAAATAGAAACAATATTATGGAAAGATAATGTGCAAAAGTGTGCCATATGAATAACAATTATTATGTCTGATGATTATATTTACTACTGAACTAATGAGAGAGAGATATATGCACTAAATTTAGTGGGGGAAAGGCAAAGGAAATTGGAGAGGGACCTACATTCTGTTTTATACTACATAATAAAGCTTCTAGTATAAAGAAAGGGGCAGGTCTGTTTTTTATAAAGTCTTCTATAAAACATAATGTAGCCCCAAACCAAGCAGTGAGGGAGGAGGGGATCCAAATGTAGTGGACTGTCTCAAAGCCATGCTACTGGAATGCTACTGGAAAAAATGGAAAAATATGTCAACCGCGCTTATAGTACAACCCTTGCCCAGCCTATTAATTGCCCCTGTGTCCAATTTGCTGTCTTCTTTATGAGTGACACTTGCAAAGAAAGGCATTTTCTATGGCTGGAATTAGGAGAGGATAAGAGAGGGAGACATAGAGACATAGAGCAAGAGAGAGAGTAAACCCATAGACCCAAACTTGCATGTCCTGCAGTGACATGTATATTGAATACCAATCAGAGGCATGGGGCTTGCCAGCCCCGGCGCAGCACTCATTTCCAATGCACACACTGTAGCTCAATCAGTAGGGCCCTGGCGGATAAAAAGAGATTGCTTGCCTGGCTCTCTGAATATTAGCTAATGCCACATTTGCAAGTCTTCAAGAGCAAATGGAGAGTGGGTGGGTTGGGGGGTGAGGGGCAAACAGAGAGATGAGGGAGATATGGAGGGATGGAGAAACAGAAGGATGTGAGAAGGGGTGGATAAAGATAGAAATAGAGTGAAAGCAAGAGAAGGAGGAGAGAAACATAAAATACTGTGCTCGGTTTGGGACTGTGGAAAAAAAGAGATTATTTCTTGCAATAAAAAAAAAAGCTGTGAATGGCTTTGTAGTGCACAAGTGATGGAAGTGATGCCTGGATGGGGATTATGCTCTTTTCATCATAAAGCCCCATCTGGTATACTAGCAAGACCACGTCTGTCCAGGCCTCTCACCCTTTAAAGTGCCGGCTTGGGTTACACATCAATCCAGTCCTGTTGCAGCTGTCCCGGGAAAATAAGGCAAACCAATTCTGCACATACATGGCAAAGCACACACTAACATGCACACACATGCACACAGAGAAATGCTCATCAATTACAAAAGTGTGTGTACACGTGCAAACAGACAGATGGATGAACAGGGAGAGTGTGTGTGTAGGACAGACAGACAGAAGGATTTCACACACAAAGACACACACATATATACCCCCTTGCCCCCATGTGCAAAGTCCCACAGAAACAATGGTAAAACACAAAAAGGACAGCTCTGTTTTTGAAGCACGCCTATTTCTAACTTGAAAGAGCCAACCATAATTAAAACCAATGGGCAGCAATGCGAGATAAATGAATAGCAGAGCGTTCACCAGACCCCTCCTCATCTTTTAACTAAACCACTGGTCCGGTGTCTGACAGATGTTCCAGCTCCATTTGATGTGTGCATGCCCATGTGTGTGTGTTTTTTTTGTGTTTCTATGTGTCTGCACTGACTGGCAGGACATTATTATTTGTCATTTCCTTTTACTCCGTCTTTGGACATCCATCATGGTTGCTTACATACATAAACCCATCATGGGCTCAAATCTTTATAAGAACCAGATTTGCCTTTACAGTGGCTGCATGTGCAATATATACAGTAACATAGTACAGAAATAATACATTAAGATGTGCTCTACTACAGCGCTTAGTGTGATGACATCACAAAATTATAGTATCTATTATCAAGGGATCTAATTAAAATACATACATATAAGCTCAGTGTTTTATCATCTGAATATTTGCCAATAGACTTTGCCCAACGCTTCATGTACCAACAAATTTCTTTAGGCAGCTGGTGGATGAAACTGTACATGCGTTTTGGGAATCCATGAATTGGAGTCATTAAATATTTTAACACTTAGAAAACTTAAACAGCATTTAGATTATTCTACAGTGATTAATACTATGTAGGGAGCTGGAAACTAAAGTAAATCATTAAAATTGGGTCACGGCTTAATTCCAGATAATAATGAAGGTGGATTAAAATCTACACTAAACCACCAAATCCCCATTTTTGCTTATACTAATTCTTTAATTCTTGGGCCAGGACACTCATGCAAAAGAGATTTCTAATCTCAATGAGGTTTTCCTGGTAAAATAAAGGTTGAATTTAAAGGAGCATAGGTTTTACTGATCGGTCACATTTCTCCTGCAGATGTACAGTACAATTACTCTTTTTAAAAGAGACATCTGCCTTTTAGCCATAAATGATATTAGATGTCTCACATTAACTTGAAGGACGTGATTCACTTTCTAGCTATGCTAGACCTTTAATTCTCCTGTCTAAATTGGATGGGGAGGACGGTTCTTCATCTTTAGACCGTGTTATCCTCACATTGGGCCTCATCACTGGAAGAAAGGCTCACAGTCATTATCTCATGATCTGCCTATTCCTAGTCGTTCCTAGACCAATAGGATATGAACAAAGAGGATAATATTACAACTGGATAAAGATAAATGGAACTCAATTTCACTGGAATTAAAACAAGCTTTTGATTCATTTGAAAACCGAATGATAACAAGGAATTCAATTTGATTTGTTTGGCATTAAAAGTAGTCTGTGGTCTCCTTTGACCATTCTGGATGAAGAAATTAGTGTAGCTTCTCTTCCAGTGCCTTCAAAATAATGAACAATGGAGAAAGACAAACAGAGAGAGATTGAGACTGGGAGGGGGGAAACGTTATGACTCTATTGAAAATTGTGCTGTTAACAAATTGGTGGGTCTCAGCTGCTTTCCAAGACTTAAGCCTGCAGGTGCATTTGTCTGCCTGTTTGTCTGTCTCTTGCTTCATTGTAGTGCTTCTATCAATGCTGGACTTTCAGTTGTATCCGGACAGCCCAAATGACAACGCTGCCGGCAAGAGAGAGGTAGTTGACGGGAGAGGAGTGAATAAAAGGAGCCCAAATCATCGCTCCCCCCCCTCCACCTCTCTCCCCTCCTCCCCTGTCAGCCGATCTGGACAGCCCCGAGGAGATCAAACCTGTTTGTAATCCCGCTCTTCCACTTCATGTCTGTGTTTACAACCTGACCACATTGCTGCTGTACGTTCTCTCACAGCTCTGTCTGTGGTCCACGTCTCTCTCTATTAAATCAGATGTTGGAAGGTGGGGAAGAAATGGGATGCATTCATTGTCCTTGGCTGGCAGCTTCTCAGAGAGACAGCTCTACAGTTCTAGTTTTTCTGCACTGCACTGACAAGTGACAGGCAATTAATTTGAGCCAACCATTCCCCCCATCTTTACATGGTCATAATAGACATTTCCAGCCTCAGGTCTGAGTGAACGCTGAAGTGTCTGCTGTATGACTGTCATCAAATGGTTTGTTCTAGCTCTGGTTCCTTCTTGGAAAGAATGCAGGCTAGCTGTTAGGAATGACATTTTTTCTCTGGAGCAGGCTGGGGGCCTTGTTTCTCTTTCGTCCATGCTCGGGTTCTTTTCAAATGCAGTAATTTGCGGAAGGGGACCCCAGTCGTAGATCACAGGCTCTGGATCTGAGGGGTTGGTGAGCAGGGGGAACGGCCTTTGGGGTGCAACCCTGGAACTTCTTCAATGTAAACCGCATGGCTTTTAATGGGCAACCTCTGGGTGGTCCAATCAACCTCAACATGACTTTTACTGACACATGCGTCTCTGGCAATTGAAATCCATGAAACATCAGCTTAGTATCCCACTTTCTTAGGATGTTTCAAATTCTGATTTATCTGGATGACAGAGGCTGTTGATTACATGATGCCACAAATGAATTCCAACCAGGTTGCGCTGGGTTTCCCAGGGGGCTTTGTGGCTTCTCTGACATCTTCATCGAACCAGCTTTTACAGCACTTTGTAGACAAAAACAAGAATCTAATAAACACTAATGACATTAGTAAACAAGGAATAATCCTTCATGTAAACATGTCTTTGATTTTACCCTTACAGCACATTGTTCATGCCACCATTCACAGTGAATATAATGCTGTTAACATCTCCCTAAGCCTCAAGGTCAGAAAGTAAACAGGATGGTGTAGAGCTCACCACATCTGACCCCAGTCACCAAAATGTTACTAATCTGCATCATAAGAACAGCAATCATCTCACTTCAGTGGTTTTCCTGCTACAAACCCTCTCACCCTGCAACAATCTGACATCATTGTCCACAAACTCTCCAGAACATTTGTGGTGTGTCATTTCAAAGCATTGGGAAAACCCCTTCCTTCCAACTCGGAAGTGACCGTGAATAAGCAGCTTTTCACTGGGTTAGCTGGTTTCACATGTAAATGTCCGTTTCTTGAGAAAAACGATGTCCACACCCATTGAGATGCTTTAATGCATGAAGTGAGGCTTACTATGGGAGATGTTAAGTATGGGTGGATATATGTAGCTCACATGCACACTAAACTGTATATATAATAAATCCTACACATATTTAATTCATATACAGTCCATTAATAAAAACTATAAAACTTTAAAAACTTTAATTTATTCTCAAGGTTACTACCAGAAAATGTTCCCCCTATTTCCACTTTACTTGCCATTAGCTTGGATTGTAGTTGACTCGGGGTTGCATGATGGTTAAACAAGTAAAGCATGTGTTCCCTGTGCCCTGGGCAGTGCTGATTACCATCACAACTGACATAATAGTCCAGCAATCAGCTCGTAGTGATGAGCTGCTGGGATCTCTGCCTAAATCCAGTTTGCCATTATTAAGCTGAAACATACAGGCTGCTCAGGCCAAATAGCTTCAATATCTCATATCAAACTGGCTGACCAGGCCTCATATAGAATAGACTTGGTTGGGTTGGATTCAAAATGCTGAGTTGGGGGTAAAAGTGACAGTCTGCCTGTGTCTTACATTAGGTCTGGTATCACTGTGACTAAAGTCAGACAACTGTAAATTGACTGTTTCGTTCTCAATATGGGGTCATAAATGGGGGATTTTGCACTTCATGGTGAAAACTGGACTGAGTGACCATTTCTATCTAATCCAATAAAAGAATAAAAAGACTACTATTTGTCTCACCCTTCATCTCATTGTTGAAAGTGGCTGAAATATCCAGACATGGCAACATAACATAAACACATCATAAAGCCATTATCAGTGAGGCCCAACTCCCATTTCTACATGTGAAGAAGTGAAATTATTAAATTGAGATCTAAATTAGTTGAACACAGTGAAACAGAAACCAAAGAATAAAAATTGAATCTGCAAGTGTGCATAATGTCAACATCCTCCCAATATGAATTGTCATTTTACAACATGAAAAGCAACTGATCTTTAATATAACAGAAACTAATGGTTCACCAGTCTTTTGACCAACACAATGACCCCAAAGCCATCCTGCTGGGCTGATAATCTCACTGTGGAGCCGACATTTACAAAAATGTCCAACTAAAGGAAATGTTTGAAAAAGAAAAACATGCTGATATCCAGCCATGAGCTAATAAAAGTGGTTTTGCCATGCTGACAACCTACATTTGATTCTGAAGTTTGAAGAGTCAACACAACCACTATTGGGGGTCAGTCTGTCGAATTGCGTCCCACAGAGACCTCATGATAGAGGGACTGGAGCTGAGCGAGGGAGGGGTAAGGAGAGGGTAGAGGAGGTTTAGTGCTCAAATAAACTGCTAAAAGAAATAAATGGAAATCATAATCACCTTATGGACATGCCAGGATTTGAAATCGCATACTAATTGCAGACAGCTACAATTCGATAGGTTGAAATAATAAGCTTAAGAGGACGATGACCATAATGGCTACCTGCAGTGCTTGGAAAAAAACCAGAGTGCGCCCCCACCAAGCCGTCCATCTTTCATAGAGCTACAAACAGCCCTGGCTTCTCCTTTGGTCAGCCAGGAGCAAAATGAATAGAAAAATCCTCCCCACGGTTTGGAATAAAAGGCCTGAATCAAACTAACACCACAAGAGTTTTTAGTTCACTTTGCTACCTGCAGTTTCTGCATATTAGCCTCCCCTACTCTTGGTCCACATCCCGCAGTGAAATGAATACAAAATTACATTAAAGTTAATGCTACATGACATTTCCCCCCTTTCCACAAAATTTCCCTTGCTTTTTGTTATGGTTCTTGCAGCTGTTGCACATTTGTAAAAACCACCTGCAGGAGTGATTCGCCAATTTGGTAAAGTGCACCTGGAGCAGTCCGATAGCTACGACTACGTCCCGAAACACCATATAAGCCGTATTGATGACAATGTTCGATAACTGCATGCCAACAGCGAAAATAAATAATGCATTAATACTTTGTATTAATAGCAGCAAAGAACTGAGGCTCTAACAGCATCAGACATGATGGAGACCCCCTACCTGGCAGCCGCTGTATCCACGACCCCTGCTGTTTGTGTATTGTCGAACCATGGCGGCCCATTGACAGCCTCCCCCGGATTGCCAATTTCCCGTTGGTGGTCCAGGGTTTCGCCTGTCCTTTCTCAGCATTGTGCAACTGGAATAGGTGCGTCCTCCCCTGTTCACGCTGCGGTTGTAGCTAAACGATCTGATTGGACAGTGCTGAGCGAGACTTCATCAGCAGAACATCCCTGTCGTCATGACAACTTGCCAATATCCCAACAGGGGTGTGTTTGTAGGAGGGTGGGGTGGCGGGGTAGGGTTGCTTTCTTGCCTCCGACTGGATCACGACAACAATTAATTTTACATCATCGTTACCTCATTGCTTGCTTCCCCCTTCTCAGTCCTAGTGGGCTATGCTAATCTGTCCAGTCTGCGATCTCGGAGAATGTATGGGCCACAATCTGTGAGTCTACAACCAGCTGTCCCATCATGGTTTCTTAGCTCAATGTCTCGCACCACAGGATGCCAAATCAGCTTAAAAAGATGGCCATAATCACCATTCCGCCACATGAGATTCAGGATGGAAAATCCAAAGAGGAACTTTTAACTCTAACAAAAAAAGTTTGCTCCACAAATGTACTAAGCCAATGCTGCATAATATTATGTTCCATCCACAAAAAAGAGTTTTTGACAAAGGGAACAGCAGTTTGAACAGGCTTTTTGAAAACATGGTAATATGAGGAAGAAACTTTTAAAAAAGACATTTCTTTCCTCAAATAGCCTTTGTCGTTGTACCCCACCACTTCTCACCCATATCCTTCTCAGGAACATTTGAGGACAACTTATGCTAAACTAAAAAGACTATTGTATATCGTTCTGCTAACTCAGCATACAGTTTAGTTCAAAGAAAGAAAACCAAATCCCACAGAACCAGGCTGGAACAGAGCAAAAGAGATCAACAAAAGACAGAAAGAAGAGAGAAAGTGAGAGGACAGTAAAAGGCATTATCTTGTTGTCAACCATGCTATCCGCGGCACAAACAGATGAATGTTTGGCGGGTGAGACACCTGCTGTGCTGCTAGCCTGCTAGCCCGCGATTAGCACAGAGCAAGCGGCTGGTTCCCAGGGTTCTTTCCCAGTTACCTCCTGCCGAGCTGGAGACGATGACCTTGGCCGCTGCTGGAGCTCTCCTCCCGTGCTAGGAGTGAATGGCGGGCCGGGACGGAGGGCCCTAGCCTCTACACTCCTTTGATTGCTAATCCCCCAAACATTGTGCACCACCCGGCACCCTACCTGGCCTTCTAGCCGGAGGCGGCTTGGTGTTGGCCATTGAAAGCAGGTGATGAATGGGACATAGCTGCTGGAAGCCAGGCTCCCTGGGTAGCAGAGGAGCTCTGCAGGGCCACAAAGCTGCTTAAATCAGTCCAGTGTGGTTCTCATCTGTTTTGGTGGATTTCAGAAGAAAAAAGGATGCCCCTGCTTAGTCCTTGCTATTTGGAGTCTTGATGAGTGGACAGCATTTTCCAAAAACAGCCATGTGAAATGAGTATTGCGCTTTCACAAAACGTAAACAACGCCTCTCACAAGCCTTGAAAGGGTGCTACAAGATACCCGTCACCATGTGCAGCATAATCATGTAAAAAGCTATGACATGTGAGCACGATTACGGAAATACAAAAGCTGACAACTGGAAAAAAAATCATAATACTGCTGCTAACCAGAGGAGCCGGCAAAAATTGATCGAGTGTGGTTTGGGAGAGTACATGGACCTCTTAAAGTGATAGCATCCTTTTTTTTCTGACCACCGCCCAGCGTGGCTTAGAGCTTGAGTGTAAACCATGTCAGCGTAGTAATAGTGTGTCAGTCTTTAGCCTTTTTTCTGCGTGTAAAGTCACTGACAGTGCTTTGACCATTTTGATGGTGACTATCGCAGGCTGTAATCTACGGAAATTCCAAATGACATACATAAAAAGCAGTAAATTTCCCATAAAACTTTTCTAAAATATTCCTCAGGACAGACTAACAAAAGCGAGATATTGTATGGAATTCACCATGACAAACAGAAGGCACCAATACAATAACACTTCTCACAGGGCAATGGCGGTAACACTCGATTCTGCCAATTCAGATTTTCACCCCAGTGACATGGAATCCTAAATCGTTCCCAAATACATTTCGGAGGCGGCGGCGCCAAAAAAAAAAAAAGAAAAAGAGGGAAAAAAATAGAAGAGCCATGCCATGGAGTGAAAAAATGAAAACACAAACCTTCTCATTGTAACGTCAGCAGCATGTTCAGGACAGACTGCTGGATGCCAGACTCTTAAGGGGACCGGAGCTGAATTCAATGCCTCTTGTCAGGGGAGCTTGATGTGATTATCGCCCCCTGCTAGGGCAGGGATAGTGAAGTTGTCTGGCGCTGGCAAGGACGCTCAAACAGCACTGCGGGATGCCCCTCTCGCTGTCCCCACTCCAGGAACATCGCTCCGGACACAACAGGGGGTGGGAAGCATCCACCATCTTTACTAAGGAGTCTGTGTGTACGTGTCGCTGTGTGTGTGCATGCGCACATGTGTGAATTCAGGTTGTGTTGACATTATTGTTCTGCAGTTCCTCACTATCAGTTCTACTGATGCTATAGAAGCAAATGGGGGGTGTCGAGACAAGATGGGGCCCCCTCACTGACCTAAAAACTTGTGTTCAAGGTCAAGGTGCTGCTAACTGGCCACTTATAGGCTTATTACTTTTTAATGCATTACGCCTCAGTGTATGAAGCAATTTTAAAGTAGTCCCTAGCGTCTGTACAAATTTGTGTTTGCCTGTGAGTGAATAAAAATCATTGTTTGGTCCGCCTAAGGAATATTCCCCTCCCCCCTTTTCTCCACTGAGGAGTCCGTCGCTCCCGGCTCATATTGACAGACTCTCTGCTGACTATTGATCTATGAATTTGTACAATATGATAATAACAATATGTCTTTTTCAGTAGTGGGATTGTGATGTGTCTAATTTTTTTCATCTCTTGTGTGTTTCTCTTCAAACACAGCACAGACTGCATTTCAACAGTGACTTTGTACTGAAAACTTCTTTTCTGAAAGATGTAGTTTCTATTGTACTACTACATATATGAATGTACCATTGTTGGCTTGAAGGTATAAAAGAATTACATTTTACTTAGAATTTATTAGTGCATAACGTAAAGAATGCATAAATAAAACAGAGAGTAATAGAGGCCTCAGGATAATGAAACTCTCTCCTTAGGACATGTTTACGCATGCAGAAAAGAATGTGAGTATCGCTGCTGGCATGAAAAGACAAACTCGTAGGACACAAACGGGCCCATGCAGTGTGCGACACAGTGACATATCAAATCTGACTGGTGATGCATTTCTATGTGCTATGACCACCCAGGCATGAGATCAGGAGAGCAGTGTCTTTTGGGTTATCAGGGCATTTCAGCAGATTTCCCCACATTGTACCACCCAGCCCCCCCCCACCCCCCCTTTGCTTTCTGTGCTGTCCCCCTGGAGGCAAAGGGGGTAAAATAAGACTTCAAAGCAACTCCAAAATAGTCCTGACACAAACTCATTTCCTCATGTTACATGAAGGGGGCTGGCAGGCTTGCTAGATTACTCCTACTCTGGTATGTCTCAGCCTCCTGCTCTGTGCTACCTCATAACAAGCAGTGGTGACGGGATGCCATTTTGACAGAGCGATTATGGACAGACTGACATAGACTTAAAAGGAGCCAGATGGGGGGAGAATTTACAAGGGCCTATCTGTGGGTCATGTTGCGCTTAGATGAGATGAGGAAATGGGAGCTCATTTAAAGGGATGCTATTAGCAGTGAAAGACCACAAATGACTGCAGCTTGTAACTATATAAAGATGAAGCAGTGAAGGGTGGGATAGTCTGCACATTCAGCTGTTAAAACTTTTTGACCACAAAACATGCAAGGAATAGTGTTTGTCCTAAAAGCATAGAGTCAGTTCACCCAAATGAAAAAAAATCATTTACCTCCAGTAGTATTCAGCTGTACAGATATATCTTTTGTTCATATGTACCAAGGTTTTGAGATATCTGCCTCTGAAACTTCTGTCGCTACCCCAATATAATGGAGATGAATGGAATTTCATTTCTGCTACAGGAAGTAGTTACAATTGATCTGTAAACAGTGAGGTTTGTCAATTATCCAGAGTAACTGGGACATTTTGTAATTTTACTCTGAGCAACACAATAGAAAATTCCATTCAAATCCATCGTATTGGGTTGATTTTCAAGATCTCACTACCCCAGCAGATACAACAGAAACCAGCGGGTGTAAGTGGGAATTTATATTTTTTAGGTAAATTGAGTTGTTTTAAGGATAAAGCAAAGTGGTTATGTTTATTGTGCTTTGACCTGATTTTAAAGAGTGCATTTTGATATTGGTCATGTAGCAAACATGAAACAATGGAGTATCTACAAAAACCTCATTACAAGTGATGAGGACAGGGTAACATTTTGACACAGTAATATAGACAGTCTGACACAGAGCATATGTAAAAGTCATGTTTCATAGTACGTGAAATATACAAATATACTGTATATGTATATATATATATACAGTACCAGTCAAAAGTTTGGACCCACCTTCCCATTCACTTCAATGAGAAAATGTGTCCAAACATTTGACTGGTACTGTATATATACAGTATATATAAAATCTAAAGACCACAAGTGGCTTTATGTGAATTCATCACATGTGAAAAGCTTCCCCTCAGGTGACAGATGTTGCATAAGCAATTGATGTTTTCAAAGTGATTTCTTATATTTCACATGTGAAATATCTGGAAAATGCATGTGGCTATACTGTATCATGTGAATTTCCCACATGAGAGACGCATTCATTGTGAATTTATCGCATGTAAAATGTGTTTCACATGCGATAAATTCACACACGCTTGACGTAAGAAAAGTAAGCTAAGTTACATATTGAAAAATTAAAGAGGCATTACACACTTTAATTTATTTTATTTTTTTTTAATTTCATACAGTTAATGTCCATTTAAAAATGATAAAACACTGAATAAAAATAAGGATGTGTGTGTGTGTGTGTGTGTGTGTGTGTGCATGTAGACATATGGCCCAAAAAGCTGCACAGAATTACATGGCCCTGAACTTGACTTGGCTGAAATTCAATCAAGAATTTGCCACACTTATTACTAAGAAATTATAAACTGGCTTCAGATCTGAAGCATAATTTGGAAGGAGTCTACCCTCCCTGGACCCCTTCCCATCAAAGGACTTCTTCATTTAAAAGTTTCTAAATGATTTTACTTTTTTCTTTCACCAAGTCTGTGCGGCTGTAGCAGGATCATGATGCAGTGAAGGATAAATTATATTCTGTCAGATGTGCTGTATTTGATGGTTAGGAATCTGCAGCTTGGAATAGAAGCCAACAGCACTATTTGGCCAACAGGTATCCAGCTGTTGCTAGGGACTCCCTCCTGCTGCAGTGCTCCGCTGGTGATTGGTTAATGCATTTTACCCTGTGAGAGTGGGGGTGCAGCATTGTATACATGTCTGACCACACAGGCACTGAGATAATGCTACGGATAGGATTTTAATAAGGAGTTCCTCCTTCAAAAGAAGCCATTTACGACCAAACAATAGAACTGCTTTCTGCATATATTACAGAGTCATCTGCATGATGTATTTCAATCACAGAGCGAAATGAAGTAAGATTATTAATCAAGATTAGGTGATACTAATATTAGATAAGTCCAGGATGTAATATAGCTCATATAATGAAAATAGGAATGAACCTGGGAAAATTCATAAAATAGTAATTGGTACAAGCATTCAATCTGCTCAGAAAATTGATACCTTCACGTTACCACCACCAGCCCCCTCACTACCACTACCTCCTACACATAAACACACCCAGATCTATGCATATACATGCCTGTGGTAAGGGATAAATACCTAACCACAGTTATGATTCATAAAACAACAGTTCAGCAAATAATGAATGATAAATAAATGAATGTGGAAACATTGATCTGTCTTGCAAATTGCAGCCGGGCAAAACTGAGGATCTCTACATCACTCCGCACTAAACATAGATTCTATGAAAGCTATTGACTTTTTCATTGCTTGAGGATACATTGATTTTTCTCTTTGATTGTGTTTTCCACAGACGCAGGAAAAGGAAAAGCAGCTTCAGTCTGATGCACAGATAGCACAGACGTTTCCACAAAGAGAGGATCCAAAAACAGATATTTGGCAGGACTGAGCAGCCAAGGACATGCGGTGAAAAGCTGCAGTTAGAGGAGTGACACAAACCTGTTGAGTAACTCTTCCTCCCTCCTGCACCACTGCTGGGAGGACACTTGTTTCTCGTACAGTGGGATTTTGATCTTTTTGCATCGGCATCCGTTTCCTCCATCTACAAAGGCCATGAAAGAGAATGAGTAATTCACCTATCTGTGTGCATGTGAGTGTGTATGTGCATGTTAGGCCTGACCTATTTCTGCTGCACTGACATGAGGTTGGCATTTCAGCCTCACAAGTATAACAGGTGCATTGTTGCTTGTTTTCCACATGTTGAAAGAACTAATGTTTGGAACTCATATGAAAACAAAAAATATGAACATAAAAGCACAGCTTTTGTGTAATAGTGTTAATTCATAAAGGGTCCTGTAAGTACTGTATGCATACCACTTCTAGATAACCCTGCTTTTCTAGCAATCAGCAATTATGTCACACATAAACAAAAAAATGTCGATTGTTACTGTAAATACTGTAATTGTGGTATGAATTTACCGTATAGTTGAGATTTAATATATACATACATACATACATAATACATTTTAAAAAGAAAGGAACATTTTTTTAAAAAAAGAACACATCCAAACAAACAGAAGGCACAAAAAAGGAAAATAAGTACAAAAAAGTATGCAGATTAATAAATAAAAGATGACTGTGAATGGTACAAATGTTCAAAATGAGTTCAAGTTTCCACTAAATAGTCAAGGAAAGCTCCCCAAACATCCAAAACACTTTTCTGCCTTTCAGATCAAATGAACAATTGAGTGGTGGCTATACAAAAACCTCCTCCGTAGGATAAAATAGTCGGATCTGTTCGGATATCTGTCTTAAAGTAATAATCCTAAAGATTTCAGTCCTGGTTGGCGAGCCCATGGTTACCTTGGCAATAGCAAGTGTGTTTGAAAATAAACATCAACACTCCTTGAACAGGTACTTTGTCACTCACTGTGGCTGCTCCTTGTTCCATTGCTCCCTGCAATATAGGAAATGTTGGGTTTGCATTATCAGTAAGTTAATACGGCTCTGATCCGGCTGTGGTAAGTAAACTATGAACAGTGAGGTTAATATCAGTCAGATGAAATTACAAACAGTGATGCTGGATTACATGCATGGCTTATTGGCTCTGAATCAGTTTGTCTGTTGGTAGGCAGTTTGAATCCAGGCGGACTCCGCCACTAACAATGAAAACTACTATATTAAGAGGTCATTACAGTTTGTTTATATAGCACCTTTCAAGAGCAGAACGTTAAGTTCTTCACTTAAAAAATAAGGCAGCAGACATAAAATACAGGAGTATTGCTAAAAAAAAAATGCAGTTTAAATAGAATCAAAAATGAGGTTTGATTTCATGAAAATCCTAATGATTATAACTTCAAGTACCTTAGAAAACCATCTTAATAGTTTCAGCCAATATTGGGACAAAACCAAAATAAATGAGAAAGTGACCCTTCAGCTAGTTTACATTTGTCACATAATAGTGATACTGATGGACAGATTTTTCTCAAATTAGCTTTGGAGTAGTGAAGCCTTTGGACAACTAGCATTATACAATTTTAAATATGTAGTAGAGGAAAAAAGCATCTGCGTCACAATTATGAAGGTAGTAATGATTAATAGTGAGCAGATGGTACCTTATTTCATGTTGTGGTTGCCTCAGTCCTAAATACACAACCAGCGCTTCACCTTGAGAAGAGGAAGAGGAAGCCTCTGTCAAAGCTTTGATGTTGGACTAGAGACTGAGGGAAGTTCAAAGGGCGTGTCAAGGAAGAGAGAAACAGAGGGAATGAGCGGGAGATGGGGGGGGGGGGGGGGGGGGGGTGACATGGAAAGCCTCTCGCTGGGCTACTCCAGGGGATAGTAAGGAGACTCTTAATAAGGACACAAGCTAATGAGGTCCAGGGACATTTGATACACACAAACGTCTCCATAAGAGCTTCACACTGTACTGCTGACTCCTATTTCACCATCAAGAGTGAAACGACGCATTCTTCATGATCTTATGAAAAACAGGTTCTGGGATTGATATAAAGTCCTTTAATAGGAAAAGCAGGGCCATGTGAGGAGTATGTTGTTGTTTACCAGCGTGCAGTTTCCTTCATAGCACAGTGTTATTCAAAACAGGATGCTTTTTGAAATAATTATGCAGGGATGTTTGCAATTTCATCTGGCCATACAAAAACAATCTCTCTTTGCAACCAGATGGAACATATCATTTCAGAGAGCTTAAGAACGGAAAAATCAGTGTCCCACTATTCTTTTTTATTTTTTTATTTTTATGTTTTTTTGAGTTATCACTGCAGTAATAGCATGGAAGATCTGCATACATGATGGGGAACTGATTTAGGAAGTTTGAGGAATTTCTTTTTTTTTTTGCACAGTTGGAAGGTTTGGCTCTGGGGTGCTACGGTAGATCATCAGCTCTGGTGGAAAATATTAAAATTGTTTATGAATTTACTAATGATTAAGATGAAGTTGTGTATAAGTTTCAGCTTTTGGCCACAGGGGATGGCAAATTATGTAAAGAACGCACTGTTTCCTCCTTATCATTCCGAGAAAGCCCATGGGGAAAAGGTGTGGGGTGAGAACCGGCATTCCTACATGGAGCCCTCATTAAGCCGAGTGGAGAGGACTGGTTTAGATTCATGGCCATTCCCAACCTCGGCTCAATTGGTGCATCTGAAAAGACCTTGTGATAGAAACAGCATGCAGCAGGAAATTAAATGCAGCTGCATCCCTGTTGTTTGTTTCAGTATTAGAGCTCTTTTTTCTTTTCTTTTCTCTCTGCTTTTTCACACTTTTTAAGGAAATGAGGTAAAAGAATTAAGACTCTTTAGTCTTAACCATCAAGAGTCTGGGCTGAAGTAAACGCTTTCTGCATATACTGTAAACCCAGAAATGTTTTCATGGATCTGATTGGATGGTATCATCCACCACCACCACCCCCCCTCCCCCTCCCCCCACCTTGAGGTCTCTGTGGGATTTTTGCAGAATGTCTTTGTCAGCCATTACAGGGAAAACCAGGAATTTCGCAATCACAACCCGTGTCTTTGGAAGTGGATGTCAGGCTGGCAGTCAGTCAGTCTTGGTTTGATCTTCTGAGGAATCTGAGGCAGCTTCTTAGTGAGACTAATGCTGCTGACACATTTCCTCATTGCCCCGATTATATCTAAACCAAATGACTGGAAATCAACTCTTTATGTCAACTTCCACAAGTGGAATTTTCTTATCTACATCTTCTTCTTTTCCAATTTCTACTGGAAACAGAAGATGTTTGTAGAATGGCACAGAGGGAAAAATGTAACTTGTCAAATGTATTTTCAAATTACCTTGCATTACATACATGTGTCAAGAAGACAATAAAGATGCTAAACGCTTTAAATGCTCTGAGAGTAAAATCATATTTAAAAATCATACATATTCAGTTTGAAAGTTAAACATTGTTTTTTTTTTTTTCTTTCTAAAAAATGTTTATGAAGCTTAGCGAAAGTTCAGTCAGGAAGACTTTGTTTTGCATGCTCAGGTCGTTAGTATTATTTCTCAAACCATCTGTCATTCCCATCCCTAACGCATGCTCACTTATAATTTCCTTGCTGTCATTCCACAGGGTGTCAATTAAGACATCAGGTGATCACATCTAACCAATAGCTCGGTGACACACCTTCAGTTGTCATGAAGCGGCTGTCTTTTTAAATATGTTTTCTCCTTCTCTGCCTTAGATGCTTTCATGCTGCCGTTTTGCGTGCCCTACCACCTCCCCATCACCGCCCAGTCTTTGAAGATTCATCAGTGCATTGCCTCATCAACCTCATCAGCCTCATCAGCCTCATCAACCTCAGCAGAAGTCATCAGCCACCACCACCAGTGTCTGGACTCCATGGGGGGATCTATCTTACTGCCGCTCAGGACTGATGTCCTTCGATTCAAAGACTTTTGTCAACACTTAATCTTCAATATCATCTGTATAATAAACAATTATTTTTGCTTCATTCACTCTCTCCTGATTGAACTATATTTGTGGTAGCATACCGTCTAAAATAAACTGTTGCTTCAGCTGAAGAAAGAATACAAACACTAACATATTCCAATATTTCAGTACAATTGTATTTTACACCATCAGTAAACTCCATTAAAGTTAGTCTGAAGAACATCAAATATTCATGACTGCATTGTGTCACACTCGGTGTCTTCATATAAATTTTAAATTTTGAAAAATAGGGTTATTTGTTGCAACCGTTATATAATACTTACCTTTTGAGATTTGTGAGATCACGACATCACAAGATTACGTGAGAATCCATGTTGTCAGGCTTCAAATTATGCGCTTGTGTCCAAACCACCAGTGGTTCAGACCAATCAGCAGGCTATGAGGATTCTCACGTGATCTTGTGAATCCAGCTGCCTGGTAAGACGGTGATAGACAGACGGTTCATCCAATCACCTGCCAAGTATTTTTTGAAAGTGCCTGCCCTTTTCCAAACAGTTTCCTTCTCAGATGGTTCTGTGTAACAAACCATCTGGTGCATCAGGTTAATTTTATACAGGGTTTGTCATTAAAGTGTATCATGAACAGAGTTCAGAGGGTGTAGTATTGATATGTGTGAATGCAGAACACTGATTGAGGTTAAATATATCTCAACTTTGAACCCTGATTTCTCATTAGTCCATGAAAGGACAGAAGCTGTCAAGGTGCGAGAGGTCATGATGTTAAAAAACGACCTTTCTGTGTCTGTCTTTACCCTCACAGTTAAGGCCTGGAACTTCTTCTTTCCCACCTGCTGCTGCTTGTCAGCTCCCTCACTGCCCAGCACACACACCTGCTCCATGTGGTTTCACTGCTGCTCCTACCTGCTGAGTGAACAGCTGCCCACGCCGCCCGTAAACCCAGTTACCTCCCATCTACGCTGCTACCTCATGTTAGCCCATGTCATCACACCAAGCATGTCTGGGATGGTTTATCTGAGCTTTTATTTTTGCCTTTAACATCAAAGTTAACGACCCATTTTAACTCCTTGTGCAATACAAGGGTAGATTTGAATATTTTAGCACTTTTTGAGGGCTGCCATCAACTCTGACTACCCGAGTTCAATTCCCAACTCGTGAAAATTTTTTCCGCTGTAATATTAAACACAAGTTATGTCATTATGGCCTGTTGCAGCTGTCTGACTAAAGTTTTAATTGTCTGAACATAACATTAGCTTTCAATAAAAGAATTGCATATATAATGAGATGTGGACATTTTGGCCACTTGGGGGCAGCATAACAAGCTGTACACACAACAACATGATATATTATTACCTTATAAAGTTGTTATGGTGAGCATGTTAACAAATTCTTAACACATCCAGCAGGTACAGAGCAACATTAGCATTCATTTGGGGTCATGTTTCTGGCCACCTTCGGAATGTTAGTCCAATATTTACTCTCCTTTTAGCTTTGCTTTAGCCTTCACCAACTCCTGAGGAATATATCTGGCTCTGTAGCAACTAAATGCTCCATTATGTTCACCAGCTAGTCACTAACTTTCTCTGTCAGCTGTTTGGTGCTTGTAAGGTAGCACAGAGTGGGGTTTTATAGATTTTTTGCTGAAAACAGCTGTTTGTTTTGGCTATAAAAGAGGTTGAAGAGTACAGTCAAAATGAATGAAAACATCAAAGTTGCGGACTAAAGCAAAACAATGAGCTCTGTAGAGTTGAGGGAACAACAGAGTCAGGTAAATATTCTTTGTGGATTTGTCACTATGAGCGACCCCTTTCACATTACACATTCTTTTTTTTTTGTTGTTGTTAATATGAAAATATGGATCAGTGCAGCTTTAACCTCAACTTGTTTTCCTAATATAAATATAACGTTGTTTCCATGTGTAGACCAGATGAAAATGTTATGTCTAATTTTTGCTATTGATACATAATTTGATTTGTGGTAAAGAAACTAACTTAAATTGAAACCACAATACAGTTTGTGCTCATTTGACAACATTTTATGAGTGTGCTATAAAAGCAAATGGACAGTGACGTCTGATAGAGGCCAGTTATTCTTATTTAGAAAGAGTGATGGAACAAAATGAACTTAAGGCAAACCATCTCTGCTGATGCTTACATGCAAATATTTAATAATGCCCATTATCACAAACCTAACTTGCTTGTGATTGGGTAATTTAAACTAACACACACCAATTGTAAAGATGCAATTCTGTGATTTGAAGCAAATACACTTTCAAACAGACTTTAGGTGGAGTGGCATCATGTATGTACAGGTATCATGACATTAACTCTACAAACTAACAGCCTATATTTAGCAGTTTGTGAATTTCACAGGCCAGTGATGAACCCAATCACCTTTGTCACAGATTCATCACAGATCAGATGGATTTCATATGACAGGATGTTCCAATAAACTCATATTGTTGTGTTTCCCAAATACAAACAGATACAGTAAATAAACAGAAGACACATCAAAACTGTCACAGCAGCTCCAGATGACTATTTTCAGCAAATACAGTACGTCTGCGATGACGCGCCAACATCCCTCGAACAGGGAGCTCGCTGTCACAATTCAAGTACAATGGGGCTTCTCCTTCGTGTCACTTTAGCTTTGACGCCTCAGTTCCTGTTGTCACGGTTAAAGCACACAGTGTAACACCGATCACTTTTTTAAAGTTAAGGAGAAGTCTTTCCATACTGACATCTGTCAAATTCAAAGCTGTATATCCAGAATGTCTGCAGTGGAGAAGCTGGGAGTACAGCAGGTTTAACATGGATAATGCCAACACTGCCTTTTCTCTCACCTTAACTCCATTTGATGTTTGTACTGCTGTGAATGTGATTTGGGTTATGATTCTGAAAGTGAAAGATACAGTATGTGTCAGAAACACTGGATTGTATACAGTATTTGGCGCAATCTGGGGAATCTACCATGTGTCTTACTTCTGTTCTTCAGTTTAAAGGACAAGTTCACAATTTTTCAAGCCTGTCTTCAAACAATAGTCAGGTGCCAAAAGGAACATTAAAATAGGTTTTTCTTGCCATAATCATTCCTCCTGTTCATACTGACCATTAGAAGATCCCTTCATAATGCACTGACAATGTAAATGATGGGGGCTAAAAATCCACAGTCCTCCTTCTGTGTAAAAATGTATTTAAAAGTTTATCTGAAGCTAATATGAAGCTTCAGCTGTCCAAATGAGTCAAATCAAGTAGATATCTTTCAACAGTTACAGTCTTTTTAGTGCCAAAGTTCCTCTTTTTGTTACTATACTTCCACCTCAGCTCAACAGGGAAACACTGAGGAAACACAAAGAGGGAATTTGATGTTTAAAAGACTGTAAATGTGGCAGATATCCACTTGATATGACTAACTCAGACTGCTGAAGCCTCATATAAGCTTCACATCAACTTTTAAATGCATTTTTGCACAAAATGACTGTGTGGACACCATGTGGATTTTGGCTCCCATCACTTACACTGAAAGTGCATTTGAAGGGGATCTTTTAACAGCCAGTATGAACAGGAGGAATGATTACAGCGAGGAAAACCTCTTTCACTGTTCATTTGGGCACCTGACTGTTGTTTTAAGACAGACTTGAAAAATTGTGAACCTGTCCTTCAACCTCCTCTGCACTGTGGCAGTTAGCAGCGTCTAAATAGCACAAAGAATTCAAATGAAGATGAAAATGAAGCGAAATCATACATTTTTCACACCTGATCCCCAAACCTCTCAAATTCAAGTGAAATCACACAATATATATGGTGCATGCACTGAATATATCCCACATATCTTATATGAAAATAATAATCTATAGCAGAGCATAAATTATGTTTGCTCAGGGTTCAAAAAATGCTAATTTTACTTGCTGTGTCACCAGTGTTCAGGAGTAGTGTCACTTTATAGTTAAACTGCATGTCCCAGTAGTGTTTCTACCCCAACTATTGTATATTCAAAATCATGGAACCTTTTCAGTAGCTACATCGCTTCTTTTGGGGGGAAAAACTCATAAATAATTGCTCTGCTCTTGTCACATACTGTACATCTCACAACCTGTGGAATTTTTGGGGTTATAACTACTGTATAACTAAGGTAGGGGTTGAAAAATCACTCACAAATGTGCTGCAGACACAATTGAAAACAGTGATGAAATACTAAAATCACCTCACCTCCCTTAGAGAAATAAATCTTTTTAATTTTTTCAATAACTACTGTTCAATAATAATAATAACTATTGTTTTCTTTTTGTAATAAATTGCATGAGAATAATGAGTTTCGTATGTTTCTTTGGCAACTTGACTAGGGCTTCAATTTCTGATTTCTGAGTAGCTTGTCATGTAGCTCGCTACTTTCCCTGTGTAGTGTTGCTGCAGCTTAAAGATCCCCTCCAGACATGTTTTCAGATGTATATAAAATACTGTACTTTGAGTAATAATTTGTGTCTGATATGTTTTTTCCACAAAAAACTTTTAAAAAAACTTAAAATGATATCTTCTTCTTCTCCCTCATTAAAAATTCCATCATTTATAAATATACAAATATATTTCATTTCAGAAGTTTAACTACTGGACACAAGACATCTCCTACTTAACTGAAAAGCCCATTCTCAGTGCACTGGAAGTTTCAAGTTTCCACATCGCACTTGTATAAGTTGAATATTGGACCACGATTGGCTCCAAACTAGTTGTGATGTCACAAATCACGCTCATAGGCCCGCCCCTTAAAATCGGACTTTCAATGAACACAGAGAAACTTTCTACTTTCAGCGGATAAATGTGAAAACAGTCTTCTAGTGTCAAACCTCTGCACATACATCATTCTGCACAGTGAAACTCAAACATCCAACTGAAGGAACAAGAAGAAAAAACATATTTTTGAGTGGAGGGGGACTTTAACTACTTCCAGTGACGAGTACTGTACTGTCACATAGCTGTATTTTACAGTAGTCTTCCAAAACAAATGGCTGTCACGCAGCACACAAGGATAGGATTTATTTATGTTATTGTTGTTACTGGATGTCTAGTCAAAGGGTAGTGGGTGTTGATGATACCAAATCAAATACAACAGAAAAACCAAGATGTGAAAGCAGCTTGACCTCAACAAACCCAAACTAAGGATTTGCTTTTGTCAGAAGGGATCAGCAGGATCTCACAGGAAACGTGTTTGAATTTCAGTTGTGGTTGTGGTCGCTTTGTTTGTGATTTGTTGATATTCATTCAATATTATTATTAAAAGGGAGTAGTAATCATGTATGTTTGGAGGGCTCCCCACAGTCAATCATTCAGTATTATACAAGACAAAAAAAGTACTGGTTTTGTAAAGTACAAGACAGGAGAGACTGTAAATTCTCATTCCAATGATCCTTGGTTTTTTCAGTTATAGGGAGTTTCATAGCAAAGCAAAGGAAAGAGCACCCTCAACCTTTCAATTACAGCCCATAATCATAACTCAGGGCCACGACAGCTCTGTCCTCCTATATTTGGCCATGGTTTCTATTTATCCTAATGGTACACAAAACAAACAACATCTCATGAGCTTACTGATGTGCCCAAACATGTAAACAGATGGAGCAAATCCTGTGAAACATTATATATAACTTCTTCTCATCTTTAGTGACAGTGTCACAAAGAATAGTTGCCATGCCACTTCTCAAATGTGGCCCTCCAGGGGCAGACGCCTCTCTCTTTTAAGTCCTCCTTAATGTTTTTAATGCACTGCGAAACAGTAGAAAGCAACAATAACAGGAAGTACTGCCAAGAGAGAGGGAGACAGAAAGAAAGACCATCTTTCAAGACCTTTCCTCGTCATCCTTTTTTTCTTTGTAATTTTGGTTTCTCTCATGTTTGACATCAAAGATGTTGAAATTGTTTTCCCCGATGTTGTGTACTCTGTAATTATTAATCTGCCTTGCATGACGACTGCCTTTGGGGCAAAGTCAGACACAAAAGGCCCCTCTCTGGATCTCTGATGTGGAGCAACACACAAGGAAGAAAGGAAGAAAAAAGAAAAAAGGAGACGAAAAAAATGTGCAAAGCTGCCACCAAACTAAAAGTGTGAACTTTCAGACAATAGTTGTAAACTTTGAAAGACAGAGGAAGAGAGCGCCATAAAAAGCTGAAAAAGCACAAAGTGAGACACACAGAGAAAGAGAGGGTAAGACAAAGCTGTAAAAGTGCAGTGTTGTTATGACAGAGCCAGGTGAAGGAAGAGTGACTAGATGCAGTAATGAGGTACTCATTTCTACCAGACTCACTCAGCTCCTACACTCTTCTTAACACCTTGAAGTGATTAGTCACCATTCACAAAACTTCAGCCTGTGATCATGTGGATGTGACAGCGAGACACCAAATAAGTGTAGCAGCTTTACACTGGTATTTTTCATTATGAGTACACAAGATAATGCCAGCCTTCTCTGGCAGAAATCTGTTACTGCACACTGTAAGTTTCCAGGATGTCCAACTAAACCACAGTTTGACAGGAAAGACAGTGTGAACATAAATATATACTTCAATGGGGTTACAGAACAGCAGTGTTGGGTAAGTTACTTGAAAAACATATTTAATTACTCATTGAAATATTACATTACTTTTCTAATTACACAACAGCAAAAGTAATTAGTAAGACCAATTGTTACTTTACTTTTTGTCACACAGCACGGCTCCGTCAAAAGCGACTTTAAACAGCTCCAAAGCCTCAACACCCACAAGTCACATATTCTGTATTTAACACATGTAGAAATAGAAAGCAAGACATTGTGTTTTAACAAGCAGCCAGCCAATGGTTAGGAGGTATTTATTGACCATCAGCAACATTATCTTAGCCCTGGTGACTGACCGCATACAGCGCTTCAGAGAAATCCCATGCTCAACTGAAGGCTTACCAACCAAATGTAGGCAAAGCTACCGGTGGGTAGCTAGCCGCTAAGAAGACACAAAATGTAATAAAAACTACTTTTCAGTTACCACATGTCTGCCCTTTTAGAATAGGTTAACCACCTTTCACCTCCTGCCCCACTAAGCTTTTGTGTCCCGCAGCAGTCTGTCAGTCTGAACGCACAGAAAAAAAACTGATATCAACCCTTCATCAAACTCCCTGTGAGACAGCAAATTGTTAACCCTCCAACTTGTGGAAGTAAGAGTTTTACTGGGATTTGTAACTGTGATGTAAATACTGTATTTCAAATTGCAGTCCCTTACACTACTTACTAAGTAATGCGTTGCTCCCTTACACAGCCAGACAGGTTGTGGTATGTAAAGGTGACCTTGATAGATCACTTACAGGCTGGTTTATTTCTGGGCTCTCTGTTGGCACAGTACCTCCATCGCCTGTGAGTCACTGTTTTCAAAACTGAATTATGTTGTGCCAAACGTCTTGTGCCTTTCACAGTCAGTCTTTAGCAATCCAAGCCGAGCAGTTTTACCTTGCTTGACTGTGCGTAGCGCTACGGAGGAGGGAGAGCTGACATGGTGGCTACACTGAGGTGCTGATAGTGAAATCCCATTAGCTGCCCTCCCACTGATGCCAAACTGACATCAATAGGAAGAGCCAGAGCAGGTGGGTGGTCTGTCACTCTCTCAGTGCTCACTGGCAGGAACAACCTGCTCGTATACACACACACGCAGCTGGAAGAGCGCTAACACATTACTGTTCTGCTGTGCCTCTCACTGGTAGTGTGTGTGAATGTGTGTGTGTGTGTGTGTGTGTGTGGAGTGGCATTGATGGTGGTGGCGGCGGCGGGGTTTTATGTTTGTAAATTCATCTGAAGCCCACGATTTAATATGATGTGTTGTCCATCATATTAAAGTCAGAGAGGAAATAAATGAGCTTTCTAGTTTAAGCCAAGACAGAGGTGGAAGGAGACAGATAGAAATAAAAGAGCAACCAAGAAGGAGCCACAGAAGTGAACAAACCATTAAAAAAGGAGGAAAAGGGGAATGCCAGCTCCTACGTGGCCACCAATTTAAAATGGTTTCTGGTCAGGGGAAGTGGCAGGAGTGGATGCCCAAATTAGAGAGGTCCCGGTTGGATCTTAGGAAACCCTGTTATCCTCAGCGTGCCGGCATTCCAGCGAGAGAGGAGCATGGGAGCAGGAGCCACCCGGACAATGTTTGGTTCAGACGAGATGGGAGGGCCCCGCTTCGTGGCGGATTTTCCGAACCTCCAAAACCACAAGGCACTTGGGAAGACAGGGGCCAGGAGTCTATCGATCACAGTCTGGGCTGTTTGCTGTTTGCTGTCAAACATACTGCCAGGGAGGTCCCCATCAACAGTTGAATGTAATTGTCGCTCACAGAGATGAATGCACTCCTCACCCTCATAAAGTTTTTTGATCTACATTTACGCAGATTCCAAATGAAAAGCTGTAGAGCTTGGGGTGTTTTCTATGGAAGGCTGCATAATTTTGGATAAGTGCCAACGATTTTAATTTTTTCACTAGCTGATGTCAGTAACTGCACAATAACTCAACAGGCATTGTTGAGTTCTTTTTATTATCACTATGTTCCCCCATATTATTGTCTCACAATAAATAGTTCTGTGTAGTATTAAAGATCTACTGTTTTCATTTGAGCTAGTCCAACATTTCAGGCCACTGTGTAGAAATGAAAGAGCATTATTTCTTCTTTGTTAGATGCAGTTTCCCCTGTTAGAAATAAGACCTCACGGCTTATCACAGTGAGTAAGTGGGAGTGAAATGTATGTGGTTTAAAGTAAAGCACATGAACATATGGAATTTGTGGAAAAATGCCTTTATTTGAGCGTTTGTGGAGAGAGATTCATCCAGAGTGAACTCATCCAGATGGTATGACATTCAAACCAAAGCCAGATCAAAGGAAGTAAAGGCAAGAGAGGGAAGGAGACAGGACTAAAAGGCAGACAGCTCTAGCAGAGGAAAAAAAGAAGAAAAAATAATACAAAAATTATATATTCATCACCATCAAAACAGGCTTCTTTCTTCCACCCCGTGAGACTACAGACTACCACTGTCAGCTCTGCGAGGCTTTCGCTTCAAGGCCCACGTGTATATATGCACGCATACATTAGCCAAATGACAATCACAACTATAAACAGGAGGGGAGAACAAAACCCACAACAACCGCCTCTCATTGTGCGCCTGACAGCGAAGGTCACGAGAGTCAAGATGAAATATGACGCAAGCATAAAGCGACGAGACAGCTCGCCACAGATATTATGTATCAGATAAAGAGCTCGGGAGAGAAAAACAACTTCCCTAGTAATGAACCAAATCTTCTTCCTCTTGTTTAGAGCTGAAGGGCCTTGATTTACCAGTGGAAGGGGATGAGGGCTGGTAATGGCAACAGGGGGGTGAGGCGGGCGGTTTGGGAGGGGAGGGGGGGGGGGGGCAGTGAAGGGGGCTTATGTTATCTGTTAGGCTTTGCCTGTCCAGTGCATTACGAGTCCTGCATCGCTCATTTCATGGCAAGTGTGCTGGAACAGATTATCGCCGGCTGGAGAGAGAGAGGGAGAGACAGAAAGGGGGGGTGGAGAAGGGTGGCAGGGCCTGGTTTTGTAGTCAGAAGATGAGCAGCAGAGTGAGCAGCCTCCAAATCCCTGATTATGCACACCCCTACAATTGCCTCACATTATCCACCGATTTATTTACTTTATTTATTTACTCTGGCATTCAGCAGGTTTCTCTCTCGCCACCGTCCATACTCTAAAATCATTTCTGCGGCTGTACTGCTTTACAGAGAAAAAAAAAAGTTTGCTCTGACTGAATAAGCAATCTAACTTTTCTACACACACTATCAAAACCACTGAGACTGATTCATTTGCTTGTATTTTCGGGGGGTTTCACCATTAACAGAGAATGCGCTCCTTCACGCACACACATATTGTCGCTGTGTCCACATCACCTGTCGTTGATTTTCTCCAAGACAGACCTTAAACCTCCAAAAAGTAAATTTCATTGAGGCATAACCTCAAAGCGCCAGAGTACATGGTATTGTGTTGTGTGTTGTATGTTGTTCTGAGGCTCAAAGGTTTACAATCACAGGAGCCACATGGCCAGCTCAGGAGGAAGCCATTTTGTGGCTTTGCCCTGCATCTGTTGATCCCTGTGGATACTTCCTGCCTCTTGTGTTCTATGAAAGATGAGATGACTGCAGACCACCGGGTGTGGATGGGATGCCTTTGCCCCGGGGGGAGGCAACAACTGGAGTCATCTGGTGGTCTAAACTTGGCCAAAGGGCTTGGAGAGGTAATACAGTTGTTTGGGGGCAACGGTAAAGATGACCTCTCACTCTGTGGCAGTTCTTATTTAGTGTCAACGGCTGTCCCATCTCTCAGATAACATGTGTCTTGCTGCTTCAGTGCTGAGGTCAACAGGCAATGCTCAGGTACAAGAGAAGATGTCAACTGTTCAAGAAATGATGCAGCAGTCAGAATCAAGTGTTCTCCATTGCTGTGATGGGTGTAACGATGGTGTTAAAGTTGGGTCATTCCTGTGTAATTACAGAAAAACTTTATTGTCTTGAGATGGAAATTTGACAGACACACAGACAACACACAGGAATAAAAACATACATGTAGCAAAAATGTACACGTAGCGTTGAAATATATGGATATGTACTTTATATACACATAGACTTAAAGATAGTACAGTAAGTGCAAGTGTTACAGTACTAATTCCTTCATAGCTCGTTTAGCATGTGAATGGCAGTTGATATGGACATGCCAAAAGGATTTTAACATGGCGGCATGATGGGAGGAGCTGGAATGAGTTATGAAGGGGATGGGAAGAGTGTGTGATGAGGGTCTTTTTTTTTTTTTACATCTGCCTGGGTATAGAGATCTGATAAATAGAGAACCTAATGTACTGTGATCACTTATCTCAGTGACAGCCCATTTTACTGTCTTGTGTTTATATTATATGTTTAGTTAAATGGTTTTCTCAACATTTTCCACTGACAAATTAGCTTCTCCTTAGAGAATTTTCAGGCAGTTAAAGGAACAAAGGGAGATTTTTTTTCATTAAACTGAGAGGTGCTCAGATGACAGGTAGATCTGTTTTTTCATGGCTCTAAAACTAAACTGAATGGATGCACAAATGTTCTATATAAATTCTATGTTATATGTGTAATTATGTTATTTATTTAACATGCTGTATGAGGTACGAGAGTTTAGAAAATATGGTATGAACGGCACTCTTATAAAACTTTATGGCACTTTTTTCATAATGTATAAATAGATAACCTTTAAACCCTGAACTGTATCAAATAATTCATACAATTTTGTCACAGCCAGCCAAATGAAAACATGTCACACATGATGTCTTTGCCAGTAGCTTTTTGGTGGTGGTGTTGGTGTGGTCCTACAGAGGAACCACATGGCCTTCCTCATGCAACTATGTTTGATTTTTGACTGATTTTATGAATGGTTAGTTCTTAAGAGATTTGATTAGATTTCAGTGAGTATATAAGATGTAATGTGCATTGAACATACTTCATCTAGCTAAGAATCTGCGGGCAGGTAAGGCTGCTGCAAAAAGAGAATAGAAAGTTAAAATCTAAATCTTGTGCGCATAAGTACACCAAAAGGGATGAATTTAAAAGCCTTGCGTGTGCTCTCTGTAATTGTTGCTGCTGGTCCTCCTCATGAAAAGAAGACAATGATGGTTTGAACCTGCCAGCTCCAGCTAAAAGACTAATGACTTGCTCGAAGAAACATGTATCCTGCGATGCCAGGACTCCCCTAAAATCCTCTGGATTTGTTTGAGACAGAGTTGGAAATTTCACTGGAAGATAATGAGAAGAATCATTGGGCATTATCTAATTAAAGTATACCATGGTTACGGAAAATACTAGTTTTTATTGCATGTGTTACACAGGACACCTCAAGCCAGTTCCAGTTAATAGTTTAACCATTTAATCAGTGTGCATGTTATGTTAAACTGCAGATAGCCATAGCGACAATCTGTCTTCATGATGCATCACAAATTAATTGTATCATTAAATTATTTTTTTGTTGTGGTAAGTGCCCATGAGTTAACCAAGATAATACACACTGACGTGTCCTAATGTAGAATATAGCAGACTTGGCGATATATGAAAATTACAAAATGGATTGTAAATAGCCCCATAATAAGCCCCACATTTCCTCAACATTTAGCTCCGGTTAGGTGGTTTGGTCCTGGTTTGATTTGGGTTGTGTGTTGATTCTCAGTGGGCTCGACAAGAAGAGCAACACTTGACACTACAGGGAGTCATTTGATTCAGCGTTGCTTTAAAAAATATCCTTTAATGGAGCTTTAAAATCTCTTTACATATGTGTTTAAATGCCCAGTACACTATTCTGTAAATGAAGCTCGCGTCCATAGGCTAGCATCAACCATTGTTCTCTCCCTCTGTCTCCTTTTGTATGAGCACCCACCACAGGGGTGAGCCAGTAAGACAGCGCTCCGCTTTCTTCTCCCTTTTCCCCCTGATCTGGCCAGGAGACAAAGCATTCAAAGAAGAAGAAAGGTTCTTATCTGAGGCAGGGAAAAGGTTTTAACCCGAGAAGCCAGAGCAAAGAAACTCAGAGGTTGTTCAGCCCCCCCACCCCTCCTCCCCCCCGCGCTCTCCCTCTCTTTCTGTTTCTCTCTGTCTCTTCCTCCTTTAGTGTTCCTGAGGGGAATGCGCAGTGGGCCGCATATTTGTGTTGCTGTGTGCCCACTTTATACCGTGCTCCCCTGCCGAGCGGGGCTACACAGCATGAGTGAAAGGCCACGCTGGAATGCCTATAATGCACTGTGGAAACTGTGACTGCTTTTGATTTAAATGGTTTCAGATGCGCCTTTTGGAGGTGCGCAGTGAGAAACAGCTGGTTGCTGTGGCTATTGATATGCACAAAAAGAGTGTTGAGGATGTTAAAGTAGCCCCGTAGGCTGAATTCAGGCAGTATCCTGCCAAAACATGGCTCGTATCCTTATGTATCATGTTTTGTTATGTAGATAGATGTTTTTAGTAGCTTATCATGATACTGATTTGCATGAGTCCTTTCATAAAAACATGCCTACTATCCAACACCCTGAGCTGATTTATATTATATTGTCAAATTACTATATGAAAATTACAGTTGAGCTTTGAACTGCAACAATGAG
The DNA here is from genome assembly GCA_038419695.1 of Scomberomorus guttatus. Lineage (NCBI taxonomy): Eukaryota > Metazoa > Chordata > Actinopteri > Scombriformes > Scombridae > Scomberomorus > Scomberomorus guttatus. The sequence goes on along the minus strand of CM076447.1, from coordinate 29,835,493 downwards.
CATCAGCCTATCTGCTGCTGAAATCCTTTCAAGGAATTTCTTTGAAAAATCTTCTAAAAGACTGTAGATTGCTTTTGATTAAATGGGTTTTTAGTAGATATCCCAGAGGAGCAAAAAATCACATAATGGCGACTCTGAAATGCGTACTTGCATGCTTCTATATTCCCAATGCACTTGAAGGCACAGTTTGAACACAAGAAAAGTTTGTCATTGAGTTTGAACTTTGAAGTTTTTGTCTTGTGGGGGATTTAGGATTCAGTCTGTGGTGAGCTCCAGTGAAGTTCAATTTTCTTCCGGGTCCTTTGGCTTTGTCCCTGCTTGGACTGCCCTGATGTGAACACTCTGACTCGGGGCGTGTAAGTGCGGGATTTGGGAGCAGAAAGCACATACAGAACAGCTAACCAGGACGTAGTCCTACCCGATCACCTTTGATGATTCTCCATCACATGCTGCTCAGCTCAGCCAACAGAGCTCAGTCAATTTCAGCTCCCAACTGAGCTGAAATTGACTGAGCATAGAGGAGAGGTTGAGCTTATTATCACCTACTGAGCGTCTTCTGATATGTTTTTAATGTCTATATGGCATCCTAACACAAACAAGAAATACAACACTGTGAAGCTATATTTGTCTTCAGATGAAAGACTGTGTGTATGAGCGCTCACTTTAAAGTGAGATAAAGAAAACAGATTTGTTGTCCGCACTTTGTGAACTCACTAAGCTGTAAGTCTGAAGATTTAGTGTCTGTTTTGAAAATGAATACAGATGAATATGGTTGTTCTAATGATATGTTTACTTTTCTATAATTTTGAATCCAGTTGTGGTTCAAAAGGCAGCATGATTAGTTTAGGAAGAACCTTTTATACACTAAATGACCTAAAGCTTAAGTGATAAAGGTTGGAAACAATATTTAGTGGTAATATCATGTGATGTTTCCAAAATCAGGTACTGATGCAAACAAAATAACTGTAGAACTTGTTTTTTTTTCTTTTTTCAGTCTGCTCAGACTCATTTCAAACTGTTTTTCTCTCTCTTTTTTTTGTTAGTCTGGCACACAAAAGTAATTTACTTCATGAAGAGGAACTATTGTTATGTTCCACACGCTGTGAGAGAGTGTTAGTGTTAAGTGCACATATATCCGCAGATATACACACATACACAAACCTCCCTTGCCTCTACCTGCAGACAGTGTGGAGAAGAGATAAGGCTGCATCAAATGCACAACGCAGTATTGATTTCCATGCCAACCAATCTCACCCAATCAAAAAAGGTCACGCTGTGTAGAAATCAAAAAGAGACCTCTTTGTTTCAGAATTGCATGCTGGGTAGCCTTCAGGCAGACAGATTCAGTGAGTGAGACAGTTTGAAGCGTAACGTTTTTCATCTGTGGCTAACCACCTCGTGCAGCAGGCAAAATTGGAAAACAATATTGATATCTGACCAATGTAATGGCTCAGATACCGGTGTGAGAAAAGGCAATTTTTTTATTTTTTTTTTATACCTTTCTTTTCAGAAAAGTAGTCTGGGCTCGCTCTCATGCACAACATTGGCGAAAGTACACCCATTACACACTGGTGTTGGTGTGAATCTAAATTTGACAGCCCCATGCCATGCCTTCCAAACTCTATCTGTAGCCTTTGTCTGTCTCCGCGGCTCAGTGAGACATGATAAACAAGGCAACAATTCAAATCTATGGGGCTGGTGGGCGGATTTCACAGCCTTCCTATGGCTCAGTGTGATGACGGTCAAGAAGGGGGTTTTGGAAGGCGTTTTTGATGTGTTTGTGTTGTTCCGTGCTGGGTCCAGGTCACCCCTACATGCATTAATGAGCTGATGCGGCGTTTGATGTTGGCCTTCAAATCTCCTTTGGTGCTCTGGCCCTGGTGTCCACCCCTCTATCCTCCCTCTTTCTCGCACAGAAATACACTTTTTACTCGCACAGTCAGCATCACACAGGCAGGCAGATACTCACTCATTTACATTGCCAGCAGGAAACACGCTGCTTCACTCTCCTGCAGCGCTCTGCTGATGATGAAATGAGGAAGAATGTGCACCTATGTTTGTGTTTCTTATGTGTGCATGAAAGGGGGAGGTGGAGACAGAATATGTGACTGGTGTGTTTAAATGCACATGTATGTGTATGTTGACAAGATGACACTTATTCTAAGAGAGACAATGAGATTCTGTGAAACCTTCTCCTGACAAAAAGATGATTATTTTCCTCTGCTGGTCTATATTCTCCTCATGATTATTTCTCTTTTTTTCAGTGTGTTTTTCCCACTCATTCGCCAAGCCCCCCCCTCCCCAAAACCCCATTTTTGTTCAGGCAGCCAGCGCGGCCTTCCAAATGCACAATTGCTTTCCTCTGTGCGCTCTCCTGTTTCCCGGTATGCTAATTTCCTGTGATGATCAGAGGGACACAGGGATAAAAGTGCTGTGCTTTAAGCACTTTGTAGTTTTTATGTTGTTGCCATAGTAACATGAAACTGGAGGCCAAATCAATGTGGCTTCTCTCATTTGCATGGAGAAATAGAAACCTTAAACAGAAACAGAAGGAAAAGAAGGAAAAGTAAAAAAAAAAAAAAAAAAAGAGGGAAAACAAATGCCATCCCACACTGCAGAGCATCACCCTTCCTTCAGTACGAGCTAGTTTAACAAGAACAACCACTATTTATGCATGGGAAACACTTCCTCTACAACAGGCCAATCGCTTTTTAAAGTGCACTTGCAAAAAAGGAAAAAAAAAGACGACTTAACAATTTCTCCTATCTGAAAGCATTTAGCTGGTCTCTACAACACCCCCATGAAGCTCCCATTCTGCACTGTTCACTTGATATGCACCCTGCATGCTGCTGACTCCACTTTGAAGTTGTTCACAGGGCTATGGAGCTATGATTATCCTGCCCCTCGCAAACCATCCAGTCCTGCTCTGAACTGTGTGCTGCCGACTGCAGGAGCCGCGGAGCTACAGCCCGAGCGCTGTCCAAACCACTCCAACCAACTACAGCCCCAATCCCATTCTGATTCCACTTGTGAATGCTTAATTAGTTGTTAATTAGCTCAGCTCCGTACGCCACTCACTCTATCTCGTCATTTATCAGGTTCCCAGACTGGGCAGCTGTTAATGAATGGTGTAATTTATTCAGCCCAATCTGTTTGTCCTCAGAGTGCAGTGCTGTGTAAAGACTGAGCGTGTGCACATGCATGAAAAGATTAGGAAACATCTTACTGCGCTATCAGAGCGGTGTAGTCAAAGTGTCTGCAGGTAGCGCAGACCTACCCTCTTTCTCTGGGTATTAGCACCAAACCCTTCAGTCTAATTACCATTCACATAGACAGATTGGAGGTGGCACCAAATACACACCTTCTGTCAGCAGTCTCCTCCCATTCATCTATCACTACACCCAGCTGACTCCAGGGGATGCTAGATTCACAAAACAGTTCGACTGCGCCTGCATCAGCTTCATAATTCATCATGCAACAGTTGAAGTTAGTGACAGAAGGAGGTTGATGTCAGATCAGCGTTCGAGGAGCTCCCACCCATGAAGAGAGCAGGAGGGAGGTGATAGATATGAAAAGAGGAAATGAGATCAGGAGGTTCTGGGTGGTATTTGTAGCAGAACACCATTGGATCTCATTATCTCCTTGCATGGTCAAGAAGTCATGTTTTCTGTTGGTTCTGGCATCTGATATAAAAGGAGAAGCAAGGAACTCATTTAAATTCAGAATCCACAGGATAATCGTGTGGATATTTTAAAAAACAGAGTCCGGCGCCCTAACATTAGCAGGGATCACATACTGTATATCCCCCCTCAGGTTACAGCCAGGGGTTAAGTCAGTTCAAAGAGGAAAACTAAAGCAGGTTTGGCTGCATCCCAAGGAAATGTGGTGTTTGTAAGGCTGGCATGTAATTACCTCCCAACAGCCCTCTGATTCCACTTAGCACTGGGCTTAATCTTTATAGGGCGCCATAATGCATGGCAGCCATTAGTCACTTCACATAGGTTGTTTGTCATCTTGCTGCAACATGGAGTATTCGAGAAAACAGAAGTGTGTTTTGAACAAGGAGATGAAAAACGCGGGGACACGAGGTTGGAATTCTCGCAGCAGTAACAGAATTTCAGTAATCCCACCAGGGAATCTCTAGGAATTCTGCAGAAATAGAGTCAGAGATTTGTGGTGAAAAGGAGTCAGGAATGGAATTCAGAGATGAAAGCCAGATCCCCTCGCCATACTTCACACAAGGGGCCAAATTACGGATGACGTCATCATTGTTTTCCACGGCCAAACAGATTAGCCTTAAATGAGGCCCTGGCTCAGAGACTACGGAATCCACTCATCAGGCCCGAGTCCACGTGGTAGCCTGGTGTGATATCTCTCAGGCAGGAGCCAAGTAAACACAGAGTAAACACTGACATCATCTATGGGAACCGATCAAGTGTGACATCAGTGGGAAATGTTCAAGAGCAGTGTCTAGTTTTAGGGTGGAAGCTGTGTTAGTGTTGATGTTTTAACTTTTTGGAGTTGAAAAGAAAGTGGTTTAGAAACTGAATGATGCAGAATAATGATTCAAGATTCAAAACATTTGTACTGTAGTTGATGGGAATTTTTTTTTTTGTGAAAACCAAACAGAAAGCACATCATACAACTACACCGAGACAAAAAAAACCTAAAATGACCATAGTCATACAATAAACCCTTAATGAAAAAAATAATAGAATAATACAATTAAATAATTAAGAGTTCCTATAAGGATGCTATCAGCCCTTAGAAGTTCAATTCTTTCATATTTGATTGTGTAACATTCTACATTAAAAAACAAAGAAAATAAACAGGCCTCCTCTATCTTACTGTCGGTGATGTACAAAATTTTAGAGGATCAATTTAATGATGAATGAATTTAATATTTATTTAATGTAAAACATTTATTAAAAAAATACCATAAAACTTATAGATAAGTCCAATTTATCATAACTTGGGTCTTATTTTCATCGTTTTGGCCATTATTCTTATCTGTAAACATTCTTATCTGTAGTGACACTGTGATCACCTACTTAAACGCTAAAATGAGTCAAACATTTCAAGAAACATTTTCAGAAAAAGAAAAGAAAAGCAATGTTTAAAATTGGCACCCAGAATGTCTGAAATCATTAATCAATTTCCTGCTTCAAGTTTGATCTGCTGTACCGACCTTCAGTAGCACAAACACATTTTCCTGAGTAATTTGATTTTTGGTAACATTTTGGGTACAGTGACTTTCAGTTTTACCCATAAAGTGGTTTAGATAATCTGGCTAAACTGCTTGATAGTTTACAATCTGTCTGACCACTCGTGCTGCACATCCCATCTGACTTTACTGTAATGATGTTGCCGTTATCCCAAATCTCTGAGTTACCATCACCAATAAGTTGTAGTAAAGCAGGATGATTTAAATCAAGCATACCAGGCAGGTGAAGGGTTGGTGCAGGTGTCCTCATTCAGGGGAAAGGGCAGGTGTGCAAGCAAGCACACACACACACTTACACACACACTCCTCAGTTACAGCTTAATTGACACTGCACCCCTGAACATTGACCAGGTGTTGCCTTCATGCTGTTCACATACCTGTCTCCTCTCAGCCACCTGACTGTGGAGAATAAAAGCCCTAATTAATTTAGGCTGTAGCTTCCCTTTTCAAACCAGTCCTCTGCTCGCTTTGATCTGTTTGCACTGTATTTGATCTTTAGTGAGGCTGTTAACAGCACCACTGAATTAGACCATTGGCCCCAGACGAAGTCCGTCCTAATTACCGTCCCCTCTACTTAACAAAAGGCCCGGGGCCTCAGGCCTAACCGGTCTGCCTTCTCCGGCAGATAGACGAACACACCTTCACATTCATAACCTCAGACAGCAAGGCTTTCAAAGCTGAAGAAGTATAAAGAGTATGGCCAACATGAAAAACACGTCTGATGTTGTGATCATACATCAGTAAATGTCTATATCGCCTCACATTCATGTTCATTACTGCAAAACAGATACTTAAAAGATAGGTTCACAGTTTTCCAATTCTGTCTTAAAACAATAGTCAGATGCCCATATGGACGTTGAAACATGATTTCCTCGCCGTAAACATATCTCCTGTTCATACTGGCCATTAGAAGATCCCCTCAAAATGTGCTTACAATATAAGTGATGGGGGCCAAAATCCACAGTCCTTGTTTTGAGTAAAAATTTATTTAAAAGTTCATCTAAAGATAATATCAGGGTTCAGCCATCTGAGTTACTCAAGTAAGGTGGGTATCTTCCACCATTAGAGTATTTTTAGTAAAAAATTTCCTCTTTCTTTGTGTCTTGATTGACAGTGTTTTCCTGTTCAGCTGCAGTGGAAGGATCATAGCAAAAAAAGGGAATTTGGCACTAAAAGACAGTAACTTTGAAAGATATTCATTTGACTAATTTGGATGGCTGAAGTCTCATATTTAAATAAAACTACATTACATATATACATACATATATTTTTGCACGAACGGAGGACTGTAGATTTTGTCCCCCATCACTTACATTGAAAGTGCATTTTGAAGGGATCTCTTAATGGTCGGTATGAACAGGAGGAATGATTACAGCATTAAAAAAATGTGTCAATGTTCATATAGGCACCTGACTATTGTTTTAGAACAGACTTGAAAAATTGTGAACCTATCCTTTAAAGGTCCCATATTATAGAAAGGGAGATTTCCATTTCTTTTTTGATTATAAAGCAGGTATATAAATACTGTGAAAGTATTAAAGTATTAAAATGCTCAGTCCATGGAGAAATACAGATAGCCCGTATTCAGAAACTGTGCCTTTAAATGAGCCGTTTGGACTTCCGTAAGGTTATGATGTCACAACTACATGCTCATTATTTGCCTTGGAGGGGCAGCCCGTCCCTCCTGAAAGAAACAAAATATGTTTATTTATGTTATTTACCTGATTTATGTGACTTGTTTCATTTCAGTGTGAGAGTCCCTACTGTGTTTTGCGGTCATTTATGGTCGCGCTAGTTTCTCTCCTCTCCTTTGCTCTCTGTGTTTCACCAAGGGCCACACACACGCAGCAGAGCAGAGGAAAGACAGACAGTGGAGGAAACAGCTGCGCAGTTGTTGAATGTCAGGAAGCAAATTTGTCATTGCACAGCCTTCCAAAATTTGGATAACATTATCCTCAGCAGTGGCCATTGCAATTTACTGGTGAGTTTTAGCCAGAGCCCTGGTTTTACCTAGCTACAGGCTAGGCTACAATCCATTACCTGTGGTTGGCCTGGGCATGAGTCACTCAGAAAACAGTCAGCCAATCAAAAGAGAGGGGCATTGAGCAGACACAAAACAGCCTGTTCTTAGTAGAACTTCAGAAAGAAGTTTAAGGTGGTGTAAAATTATATTGAGATGGTTTTTGGTACTTAAAACCACAAAAATATCTTCTTATGGATATCAAGACTTCAAATAAAACACCGGAAAAGTGTAAAATATGGGACCTTTAAACTATATGCTATACTGTGTATTGACTTAAGGTTAATAAGATGATGATCATGTAAACGTGGAGTTTTTTTTTCTCCCTGAATCTATTGAAAATTATTTTATTCATGGCCTTGATTTTTGTCTGATTGCTCATTATTTGTTTATCACTCTATTCTAACTTTGACAATTCACATTTATGCAGAAGGCAGAAAGCAGCAATCACATATGAAGTCCGTAGCAGACACACTGCATGTTGGCTCTTTTTCATGATTTTTAAGAAATTATATCATTCAGAGGCTGTTTCTTCTATTGCTGAGATAATATATAATTTATGTGAATGCATGTGTACGACATCATACTGCTACTCCATTGAAATGTAAATTCCCTCTGGGCTGTCCATAATGAAGCCATTTGGGAATTTCCATATTGGAAATCTTACCACTTCACCTGGAGGTATAATTGTATTTCTTCATAGGTTGATGCAAACAGAAAGATAATAGAGTGTGTTATTCAGATGCAAAGTTAACAAAAAATTGAAACCTAACTCCATGTCAGTAATTGTGGAATGAATTCATATTTATTATCTACTCATATACACATACTTTGACATTAAAACGTATCTGCTCTCATTTTATGAACACTGTCCACATCAGATTTCCGTCTTAAGAAGGATACTAGTTTCTATGTTAAAGAAACAGTTTGTAGTGTCAGTTTAAATGGTGCTGTCAGTCCAGTGATAATCAGAAGTCATGATCTCCTAGTTGAAACCTCCACGTGTGAATTATGAATCTCGCACAGAGATCACAGGCATGCTCTGAAGGGCTTCTACATCTAATCTGATTTTCTTTTTTAAACAGGTCCTTTGATGACTTTGCAAAGTACAGTTGGCTCGACAAATTCCCACAAAACATCATGAGGGCACTTTGAAAGAAGAAGCACAGTCACTCGGTCAAGCCCACATTGTCTGTTCAACAAAAATCCCCCATGTTTCCGTGTTCCTCTGACAACCTGATGATACAGAAAAGTTGGTATGAAAGTAAAAATTTAAAAACTTGCCTTTGACTTAAAAACTGAATGGATTGCCCTAGATCTCCAAAAACTAACATTTGTTTATGAGCACTAAACACAAGGTACAGCTGAAACTGATGAGAATGTCATTAGTTTTACAAGTATTGAGTCATAAACTTAAGTATTGGACAAATTGAAAATTGACCTGATGATGGCGGGGGATCACCAAAGTGATTACAATTCATCCTGAGAGGGACATGAATGTATGTACCAAATTATATGACAGTCCATCCAATAGTTGTTGAAATATTTCACTCAAAACAGTCAACTTCATGGTGGCGCTAAAGTAAAAGTCAGGGGATCATTAAAGTCTTTAGGATACATTGTTTGGTAACAATGAACAAAATTTGACAAAATTTTGTGTCAATCAATCTAGGAGCTGTCGAAACATTTTACAGGATAAGTGAAAACTTTGACCTGCTGGTGGTGCTAGAGGAAAGGTCAGGGGGTCACCAATGTCAGTAGGATTCATTCTCCAGCAGGGTTTGGGAATATATTTTGACCTGTGCCTGGGCACTGACTGGGCATAGTAGACTTCACTGTTTTCTGCCCTTCCAGTGACTCATGAGTCACAAAAACTGACCCACGAGTCACAAAAACTGATCCACATGTGTGTTTTGTGGTCTGTACGGAATCTGGCATGCAGAGGGTGGAGTCACGGCTGGAGCTGAGAAAGAGAAGAAACAAAATCGCTCTTAAAGGGCCAGCACACCTACAATACTTAGGTACAGCAAAACAAAAATGGAAATTAATAGAGACAGAACGCAACGCATCATACTCTGAAAACCACGCCCACCGCAGGGGAAAACAAGCGGCGCCATAGTATGCAACCAAGGGCTGAAACACTAACAAAATGCCTGTAGCTAGCTAAAAATGTTAGATTTCAGCATGTCAAAAGATTATTTTAGCACCCTATGTCTACCAGAGAGGAAAAGATCTACAGTACAGATAGCACAACTGTTTAGCAAACTCCACTACATAACAAGCTGGCACCACTCTTTTCACAGCTGATATGGCGACTACAGTTTGTAAATATAGGTGGGGAAATTACACACACAGACATGCTATCATTTCCCATTCAGGCTCTTTTTAAAGTTAGCAGGTTAGCTATTCTGTGATTTAAACGTCTATTACAAACACTGCATACCTTTCAATTAAACAGCTGTTCTGTTTTTACTGTCAACCTGCAGGTTCTGTGTGACTAGCAGCGTGTTCAGGTATATGTGTCGTTTTTATGGAGCTTTTTGAGCTGCAGGCAGCTGCAGCTTATAAAAACTTAGTTCTGGGTTTGTTACCCTGTTGGTAGTGCATCCCAACACAAAGCAGCTTTTAGGCATTTTTCTGTTGTTTGCTAGTAAACATAAGTGACAAGGAGGAACCTTCACTCAATACAAAGTCAATGGAGAGAGATGAATTGCTTTCCCCTCTGGGGTGGGCAGGACTTTATTGCGCTCTGTCTCTATGACTACAGGCATGTACCCACACTCATAAGCTACTCTACACAGAATGGGGCTGAAACACATACTTTATGAATAAAAGATTATACTCTGTGTTGCAGATGAGCATGAAAGAAAAGGTTACCGTATCTGATAATTTAGACATCAGAAGTTGTTGTTTTTTTTTTTTTAAATATCCAATGTAGTGTCATAGGGTTCAGTGGGATATGGTATCAGAAAAAGCCACATTCTGACAGCCTAAAAGATTAATATTGTATGTTCAAAACATAATGACTCAGGCCATTTATTACAAATGATACTATAGACCAGTATTGACCCTCCTCAAGATTTCCCAGTATGCAACAGTAAGAACAATCAATTCAGTGTTTCTGAGTATTATTTAACTGTTTTGTCTCATTTTACTGTTGCAGCACTTTGTTAAACATATATGTTATGGGCACATATTATGTCCATGATTACTATGTTTATTTAAACTAGGAGGTCATAAATACTGACCTATGAGTCAGTTTGATTGGACAGTAGTGTATTGATTTTGACCTATGACCCATATTTGCCTAGGTAGCAGGTCAGTTTGCCTCAAGCTATGCAGCTCCAAGTCACACCAGGTGGTAAGTCTTTCCTTACTTTAGATTGTGGTGTTATGAACATAAGACAGTTATTCTTAGTTTTAATAAACATACAGTAAACATACAGTTTATAATCATACTGTAGACACATAACCACCACTATGTGTCCATGACAGATACGGTAATCTTATCTTTTTTCCATGCTCATCTGCAACACAGAGTATAATATTTTATTTATAAAGTATGTATTTCAGCCCCATTCTGTGTAGAGGAGCTTATGAGTGTGAGTACAGGCTTGTAGTCATTAATTTTCATTTTTGTTTTGCTGTACTCTGCCTTTTGGATTAAGTACTGTAGGTGTGTCTGCCCTTTAAGAGTGATTGCTTTTTTTCTTCTCTTGCTCATCTCCAGCCATGACTCCACCCCCTGCATCAGTTTTTTTTCCCATTCACCTGCCACAGGTCAAAAAATATTCCCACCTCCCTCTCTCATTCTCTGCGGTGCATGATTGTGTGTACAAACCCTTACAGCAGTCCATCCAATAGTTAAGATATTTCAGTCTGGACCAAAGTGGTGGACCGAAAAACAGTCTGACCGACAGAATGAGTGACATCACCATCCTTGGAGCAAAAAACAAATTGGCTGGGATCATAAAATATTGATGAGCAGATAAAATTGATGTCTTTATTTGATGTAAAAATAGTTTTGAACAGAAATCTACCTGAAAGAGACAGCCAGTGTGTTCATGAAATCACAAGGAAGCTCAAGCAGAAATTTAGACATATAAAGACAGTATTACCCATAAAACTGCACATTACAATATTCTGTGTTAAACCCGACCTTATGTGGCTTCAATAGAGATTCCTTTAAGGATCATCACCTTATAGAATAGGGTTAGAGCCCAGGGTTTTTCCTTTCTATCTAACTCTACTCTCTCTCTCTACACTATTACCCAGCCGCTGTCTTTGTTGAAAATTCTGGCAAGTGATGTAGACGGAACGAAAAAGGCATAACTCAACCAAGGGCAGTGCAACACCTGCTAGAGTTATCTTGTAGTTAAAGGTCCACTGTGTAGGATTTAGTGGCATCTAGCGGTGAGGTTGCAGATCGCAACTAACTGAATACCGCTCCCCTCACCCTCCCCTTCCCAGCGTGTAGGAGAACCTACGGTGGCCACAAAACTTGTGAAAAACGTGAAAGGCCCTCTCTAGAACCCGTGTTTGTTTTGTCCATTCTGGGCTACAGTAGAAACATGACGGTACAACATGGCGGCTCCGTGGAAGGGGGCCAGCTCCCTATGTAGATATAAAGGACTGAATTATAAGGTAATGAAAACACAACGATTCTTATTTTTCAGGTGATTATACACTAATTAAAACATACTTATGAACATAAGCGGCAGCAGCAGTTGCAAGCATGTTTTGATTTAATGACTAAATTATTACCTTTGCAAGACAAACATGAAGTATATTGTAAATATGTTCTAAGCCGTCACTCAGAGATTAGTGGAGCAGAGCAACGACCAGCAGTAACAAACTAGACCGGCTGACCAACACACCAACTCTGAGGTGGAGAAAATAACTTAGTGCTCAGTCTGTTTCACCTCAAAACCCCTGCGCCTGCTCAGTGTCTTGTACAACGATGGCTTTCCCCGGAGCTAACGGTGCAGCAGAAAGGCTGCTCTCCACTGCTGGAGACATAACGTTAATAACAACACAGCGGAGCACTCCGCCTCCCCCTCATTGTGTTATTCCCATACAGGCAGGAGACTGTAAAATGCTTTCAAATTAATTAATTCATTAATTAAGGTAGTTAACTTTTTAAAATAAAAAGGCTGCAGACCATGTACTGTATCTTATCTGCCAGTTATGTCTCATACTGTAACCTATTTCAGTGGGATGAGGACACCAGTGAATGGCTTGCCACACGGTATATTGGAGCAAGAGACTGAAAATAGTGCCCCTTTTTCTATTCATTCAATTGAGAATCGGTTTTGAATCAAATCGAATCAAATCAAAGTATCATGATAGTATCAAATCAGGAGATAAGCAAATCATCCCAGGCCTACAAAATAAACACTGTCATTTGTCACAATGTTTATTTTTCATCTTTTTGTTCCATCTTGGTATAAATTTAAATCCCTATGGACACTTTGATCTGTCAAATGGTGTTTTTTTCGGTACGCGCATATGCATGTTCTCCAGCCTTTGCCACATTTGTCTCTCTGGAGCTCTGGAGCCTCAACACATTTGCAGTAGCTGTCTAAAGAAGCCATAAATTAAGCATGTGTTTCAGTGGTAGCTCAGCACTTTAGCTTTGGTTTCACATCAACACTTGTTGAAGCACTAAAACTGATTTAATTTGGATAGATTGTTGTTTTCATTTCCCTTACTTGAAAAGCGTCAGTCAGTTATTGTTTTCGTTTTGTTGAGAATTATGTGAAGTTACAGTGGTACGGTGGGTTTTTATTGGCAGTGCTGGTAATTTTCCTCTTGTCTTATCATGTAGAGGAAACAGTGCTGTACAGGTAGGAACAGAGTTAATGTTGCACATATTGTTCTTGTCAGTTCTGCTTGTGTTTTATGTTGCTGGAGTCAAATATGCCTGAAAGCTCTTTGTGTGGGTAGTGAGGAATGTACTGTATGGGCATATGAATATGATAGATATACATACTGTGAACAATGAGTATGTGCATACTAACACACGAGCAAACACACACATACACACACAAGGGTAGCATTTTGGAATGCAGAAGGTGCAGGTTTATACACCTGATGATGAAAGACTTATTTGATTAAGGCTTTTAAGTTCAGAGCCAAGGGTTGATGTTAATGGATGGTGGTGATGGAAGGTGAGCACTCCACTCCTTAAAGGGAAATTCAGGTTTTTTTTACAACCTAGGTCTTTTTGCAGTAGCTTTAACAATCATTTGTGTAAATTGTGAACATTTTACACACTAACTTCAAACCTGAGATTAAAACAGAGTCCAATAGGGCAAACGTGAGGTCAGACAATCAGATATACACAAAATTGATATATTATGGCATCAAAAACTTAATATGGCTAAAATGTTAACAAACATTTGCCTGTTCACACATTGAGCCAGCAGAAAGCAACATTAGCATTCATTTTGAGTCGTGTTTCTGACCCCCTGACAAAAGTGAAGATGAATATTCACCAACTCCTGAGAAAAATATCAAGCTCTTTAGCTGCTAAATGCTCCCATGTGTTCACCAGCTAGTCGCTAACTTTGTCTGTCTGCCATTTGGTAATGGATAGATAGCGTACAGTGGGTTATCTGTGGTTTTTTATTTGTTTGTTTTTACTGGAGAGCAGTTGCCAAATGCTGCTGGAAACTTGTTTGTTGTGAATGGTGAGAGTGAACCAAAACAGTAAAGTTGTGGGCTGTTAAACCAAAACAATGAGCTGAAAGATGCTAAAATGTACCACAATGCTGAGGGGAACTGCAGAGTTGGGTGGTGATTCTCTGTGGGTTCATCACTACGAGTGACACCTTTAACAGTAGCCATTTGATAATAATAATAATATTTTAATTTAAGATTTTAAAAAATCATTAGTGCAGCTTTGAAATGTGATTGTGTTACCATTGTAGATTGTTGGTGATGCTTAAATTGTTTAATACTTGAAGTGACGGTGCAAGACATTAAAATAATACATTTTGAATTGACTGAGGCTTATTTTTCCAAAGCTTTTCTTTGAGTTCTTTGAGTACCTGAATCTCCACCTGGTCTATGCGTATGAGGAATATGTTTGTCTCTTGATTCAACTGCCTTGTCTACATGCCCTTGAGGAGCTTTCTGCACATTTACTTTCAAGTCATCATCATCCACATGTGACATCATCGCTACTCTTGCATACCTTTGTTGCATTTTCCTTCTCGCTTTAATTCATAGCCACAAAAGATAAGAGGAACCCACAGCATACCAGCTAGCGAGAAGAAGAGTGCTGAAGAAAGAGCAACGCAAAGGCAAAATAAACAGATTTCAAAGGCCTTTTATATCAAGACATCAAACGTCCCATGCGATGAAACAACATGCCGCAGCTCGCTTTAATTGACACATTGACAACCTCAAACTTATGATAAGAAGAGTGGAGAGGGGGCAAGAAGGATGGAAGGAAGGAGGGAGGGAGGGAGAGAGGGGCTGAGGAATGAAAGAGAGATCAGCCTAAACTAACAACAATAATGGAATGATAGGAGGGCTTAATTTCACCTGACAGACGGCGCTTTCATCAGATTGTGTGCCTTGAACTGCACCTTGATTAATTATTAAATAAGGCGGCCTGCTCATCAGCTCTGGCCCTCATTTGATGCTCCCGCAAATGTGTTTCTGCTGACAGATAGAGGTCCACTACATACCGAAATAGAGCAGCAGACAAGTCCCAATACTGTGTTATACAGCATGACTGTAGCTTTGATGGTATTACAGCCGCCTTAGGGAGGTTTTCATTATGCGATTTTGACCTTACACATAGATATTCTTCATTCCTACTATGCTCACTAGGTTGATTTATTTGTTTGTTTATGCACATATGGATAGATCTGAAAATTATTTCTTATTTTCTCCAACTGTAGTCACTGTTTTTCACAAGGTATTAACTGATGTTTTAAACATAACACCGGTAGGTGGTCCTTCTCTGCATTCACACAGATAGCAAATACATTTCCTTAATCGCTGACTGTAGACAATTACTACTAGCTACTTACTTATAGCTCTGAGTAACACCATGTTATACTATACTAAACTTCTACTCCACCATGTGAGACAAAATTTTACTTTTTATCTGTAGATGCATGTACTGTATGTGTGTGTATATACAGTATTAATATATGTATGTATGTATTTATATGTGCATATACTGTATGTATGTGTATCCCTCATGGTGACTGCAACTGTATGTAAAATGGGGGGGGGGGTCACAAAAAACAAAATTCTGTTTACATGTAAGACAGGGGACAAGAACATTTTTCTAATGATATTTCTATATTAGAGTACTCCAGTAATTTATTATTACACACTAATTTTACTTAAAGATCTGAATACTTTTTCCACCACTGATGGTGTTATAGCAAAAGCGGTGGTTAGAAGAGAGTTTAACAACAATACAATGTTGCAAAAGTAGGCTAAAATAAATAATGTCCTTGCGTCACTATTATCTGCTATGCATCCACATGTGGTATCAGCGATTTCAGTTCTTAATTTACAGCCGTAAACTCGTCCCATAGGATTCAAACATTACCGGAGGCTGCTATGGCTGTCACATGTTGTGACTGGATGCGGATACTGTTTATACAGTAGGGATGTGCAGAGAACCCAGTATTTGTATTTGTATCTCTATTTGTTGAGCTAGCAAGTTATTTGACATGTTTTTTTTTTCTTCCTGAAAACAAATAATTGAAAAAATATTTGTACAAAATAAATATTTGTAAAAACCCACTATTTGTGATTCAGATTCAGCTCCACCCCTAATATACAGTACGTTATCTTACAATGTGGAGTACTTTATGTCTTATAAACCTTGAGGTTAAATGTTGTTGGGCACATGTGCTGCACCACAGACATGCAGAAATGGAGTAAGAGGACAATTTATGAATGTCCATAAATAACATCAAACTGCCTGCACTTTGACATGCTAATAAATGCTCCCTCCAAATCAATCAGACATGGGAAACAATAAGCCAGCCCATCATTCAACTAATCAAAACCTCATGATTTTCTCTGAAATGGTCACAGCCTTCTTTACACGCTGAAATCCATGCTGTTGTCCTCGATCTGACACAAGATTAGAAGGATAATGGTGGAATCGGCGTCCACCTTTCCTTTTTCCCCCTCCCTGTTCCTTTGAGTTGGGAGGCCTCGGTGTGCGGGCTGCGGCCTTTCAGCCTCTTTTGTTTGGTTTGGGCATATCTGGCATAGCTGCGGCCTTGTTAATACTTCCCTCAACTCAGCGCATCTGGAAAACCTCCCGTACACCTCCTTGGTTGTATCAGACACCCAGTGCATTTGACATACTGTACATATGCACACTCACAAATGGGATATACATGCATATATATACACACACACACACATACAGTGAACCTCTTGAATATGTACAGGTATTCGTAGCTTGAACTATACCCCACAGATGCCATGTTTGTCCTCGAATAAACTGTTCATCTCCCATTACTTCTTCTTCAGCTGATTTCAGTTCTCTGGGGACATCTTCTGCCCATAAACTCACACTTCTACATGACTGAAAAATTAGCCGATATAAACAAGTCTTCTTGAAATGTTAGGTAGTATTCAGTAAAGCCTTTGATCCAGCCTTAACTAGATCGCTTTGACAAGTCCAATTTATGGCTGCTTCTCCCAACAATAGCTCATTGTGTAGAGAGCTGGAGATGATCTAATCACTGCTGCCCTCAGAAGTCTGAGTGAGGAGATGAAGAGGAAACATAGTGGAAACATTGTCATCCATCACTTTTGATGTGAAAACACATGATGGCTTCGTCTTATCTGATTTTTCTTCCAAATTAGTAAGACCAAATGAAATGAAGCAGATCAAACAAGATGAAGGAGTCATTTAATTGCATTACACACCCACACTCCACTTCCTGCAGTAAACTGTCCTCTTCGTCTGCAGGAATGGACATTGTGATGAATAGATGGAAAACAATGTTCGTGCAGATGATGGTTTGTTGAATGCTTCACATGGTGTTTTTATCAGTTCTCAGCTCCATGTTCACACAGCTGCAAGAACAGCCATCCCCAAACACATATCTCTAACACAAACACACAAGAAATGTTTCACACAAAGATTTTTCACGCTCCAAATAAACCTGGTTACCAAAAGACAATCAATGGCCCCTTATCATCAGCAATCCCGCAAAACTCCCTTCGCTCTAGTGAGAGTTCAGATGTCAGCTGCAAACTCAAAGACAAAGCCGAGCACAGATACGGACTCATGCCATCCTCTATCTATGGCACCAAAAAACAAGGCAGATTCTGAATTGCCACCTTGTGACTTTTGGAGGAGCTAATCTATTCTATTTAATGTAGTTCAGAGGGGCCCCAGCTCCACACTGAAGACACAAGGCAGGATTAGTCCTCATATAGCGGTGGCAAGATGAAAGGAGATAAACCACTTAGCCTGGTTCTTGGATGACTTTATATATTTATTTCCTTCAAGTCTCTTCCCAACGTTTGAAAAGGGATTTAGCAGCGAAGACACTTAAGTCTCTGGAAGTTAATCTTTTTTCCTCCTTCAAATAAGTTGTGGATTTTTTTGCGCGGCGTTGAGTTTTATTAAACTTTCAACAGTAGTTCAGGGAGGGGAGGGTTGGGAGAGAGAATCCCCTGTGCTAACTGTGGCCTTTGTCATAAAAAAAAAAATCTTAACATTGCCTTAAAACTCTCATGAGAGCTGCTGTAAAATCAAAAAACTGCTTTGACATTTGAACGCATGTAATAGGTCACTGACTGTGTATTTCCCTCTGAATCACACCTCTAAATAAACTGAATAACCGTCATAATTTGGATGCAGATTTCCTGACCCCAAAATGTGTTGCATAGCCTTCATGTCTGGCTGAGAGTCTGACCCGTCTGCTCTTCAGTATCTTCCCACTCCTCTATTGACTCTGTAGACCCTGTGCTCCAAGCCGAGCTCGCTGAGGGGTGCCGACCCCGGGCTTTGGCCCCCGCACATCAAAGGCTCCTTATGGAGGATGTTAATATTTGCTCAGGTGCATCTCGCGGGTCTCCCTCTCTGAGCAGAGACTGCTCCGAGCATATAAATATATCAGAGGCCAAAGGGACGTCTGGTCACGCTGTCCTTGTGTGTGTGAGAACAGGGGAGGGGAGTGGATGACAGTGTGTGCTGTCGCAAAACACACATATTCACACACAAACACACATACACATAGACTCCTCCCCTTCTCCAGACTCCTCCGGTCTATAGCCCGTATTTGAACCCCCTCATCTCCCTCTTTCCTTTCTTCTTGGTGGCCTTCTGACCTGGGGCTGCCCTTCGGTCAGGGGGGACATGGACAGGACAGCTGGGGACAACAGGAGCCCTGTCCCCACCAAATCCCCTCCTGCCTCCTGCCTCTTCCATCCCATGACCCCTGCATTGCCTTTGAACTTCTGCTGCCCGATACCGAGGCAAGAAATCCCTCCTGAGACGCCGACTGTTTACCCAACAATGTTACAAATAAGAACACAGTGGCGAGATTAGATATAGCTTTCCCCAACCCTTTGTTTATGGCGCAAGACCTCCATCTCACATCTGCACCGATTCCATCTCGGTGTCACTGATTACAGCGGCTTAAAGAAAGCCTGGGCCCCATCTCCCGACATTGCTTACACTCCTGTACTTTGGATGTCAGGTTGACTTGGCTCGCCGCGACTGGCTTGTTTATGCTGGGCTCTGCAAATAAGATCTAACCCTCGGCAGCCTCCGTTGTCAGCCAACGCAGATAGACAGACGTGGAATCCAGAAACTCCAGCGTCACATCAAAGAAGCTGGAAGCCAGTCAGCCCCACATCTGTGGAACAATCTGACTGCAAGACTGATGTGTTTCGTAACTGGCTCACTGACAATACACAGACTGTTGAAGACCTGCAGAACTGCTGCTGCTGGAGCACACGTAAACAGGCCGCGGTCTAACATATAGTACACGTCTGAAGTTTAGGATCCCAGGCAACCATGGAGTACTGGTGCAGGATGATTTATCCTTTTGAGCAATCTAGTGTATTGATTCTTGACTTGATTATAAAAAAATACTTGCTTGTTTAGTATAGGAATAAAATTCTGGTAATATACAGAAAGAACTAATCAGAATATCTACTATTTTATAAAATAGAGTGACCGGATGGAAAGCTACACTGGTTATTTCAACATAAAAAAATTATATATTTAAAAACAGGCGAGGTGAGACAGATTGTGTAGTTTTGTTCGAGCAAGGTCAATATACACGGTCCCAACAACAGAAAATTACCTTTAAGCAGTTTGTATCACAGTTATGCACATCATATTTTTGCTCAACGCCAGTGGCAGAAAATCCATTAATGCTGTGACTGTTGGTTCATCATCGATGTGGAAATGTTAAAAAAGTCTTTCACAATGACTTTGTCTATCTATCTAAACTCAGCGCCGGTCCAAGGACGTGCACAGAAGGAAATGTCATTCTTTGATGGCATTTTCCTATATTGCCTGTGAATGACGATAACATTACCGGGCAAACAGGAGTGTTAAATTATATAATATTGATCATTTGTTCTTATCAGTGAGGCCCAGGGTTTATCCTTCCTGCTCATATTGTCCTCCATACTTGTTGAAATCATCACTTTCTCAATGTTAAAGTGGTGGAAAAAGTTACTGTACCTGTAGAGGTTCAACCA
Organism: Scomberomorus guttatus; assembly: GCA_038419695.1. NCBI lineage: Eukaryota > Metazoa > Chordata > Actinopteri > Scombriformes > Scombridae > Scomberomorus > Scomberomorus guttatus. The sequence continues at coordinate 29,815,529 of CM076447.1, read as the reverse complement.
AATTCTAAAAAACACAGTTTCCAACTTAACTTTTGTGGCATCTAGCCATGCAGATAAGGCTGAGTTACCAAAGGGCAAAGCTGGGGCCCTACTACCCTGGGGCCCAGACCCTAAAGGGGACCCAAAGGGGACAAGGAAATAATAATAATAGCCAATTTAAAAAACAGCAATAGTAACAACATGTTAACAAAAAATGTGTGCATATTGCATTATGCACACAATAACCAAACCTTTTCTGGTTATGTCAGGATACTGCATGCTTGGAAGCCCTTTTGACCCTCTGGCGCAGGTGACCTCACAGAGCACAAAGGCTATAAACAACAAATTACTAACTGGCTGCTATCACTTTATTGGCTGAGGACCTTTAGTTGTGGGGCCACACTTTTACAAACATCTGGAAGACAATATGTGCAATTAAGATACGAATATACTTCTTTAATTATCATTAAGGGAAGAAACCAGGCTGCAAAGAGGCATATAAGCATATCCAGTAGGCTTCTGACAGGAATGTATAGGCTACTATTTACACAACCCTGGAGACTTTTTGTATCTTTATGATTCTTAGTTTTGGGATTATATGTCAGCATGACATAATCCATTCAATCAGAATCAGAATCCATCTTATTAGCCAATGCAAGCATATAAAAAATGAGTCTTGGCATTTGCTCCCAAAAAGTGCAACACAGAAGAATAAAAACAGACAAAAGTAAGGCAATAATAATAATGAAATAAACAAAGTAATATTAAAATTAAATTTTATTTACAGAATGGAATAGTTATAGTTTTGTTGCTCATTTAATTTTATATTTCTAAGAATATGTGGCTGAGGAAAGAAATAATTCTTAATAGTCTTTCTCAATTAATATTGAGCCACATCATCCAATAAAGTATTCCAATGTTGGGGGAAAATACTTCCAGACAGTGGGTCTTATAGCGCCGGGCCGGGTTAATGGAGTCAACAGACGGCCGGAGCAGTTGCTCTGGGCCTCCAAATTCGCTGCGCGTGGATTTACATTGGATTTAGTTAAAAGCCTGGTGTGTCTCTGTACAGACACCAGAGGGTACCTTGTGCGTCTGTATGATACGCTGAGGATGAAAAAAAAACATTGGACTGTACGACTTTTCTGCTTGAGTGAGTAGATTACATCAGTAGGAGTTTTCATGTTAAGGCGTTCTGTTTACTACTTACATACTGTGTTTCTGTCACAGTCTGGCTTTATGCCACTTCCTCCAGACTAAGCGGAGAAGTTAAGAAGTTGCGTTTCTACATGATGTTAATTAAATTACACATTGCTCATCTTTTTCTGCTTGGCTATGATTGTTTGTTGTTTGAGGTTTATTCATTTTACAGCAATGTGTTCTTCCTAGAGTCCTAGTTGTGTACAGACAGTTGCAGGTTACTTTCCACAGAAGTGCTGTTGCTTGTGTGATTTGGCTTTAATTAGTTTTGTGTTGTTTAGAAAGGGAGCATGTGTTTAAAGGTACAGTTAAATGTAACCTGAGACATCACTACATTTACATCATCTGTCTCATTGTGTTTTCTGGGTTTTTGGTTTTCTGTTTGCTCTGTGTTTCCCTCCTGTGTTCATGTACTACTCCCCAGCCTACTTTTCCCTCCACACCTGCCCTGCATCAAGCCTTGTTAGTCCTGCCCTGCTCTCAGTGTTTCCCCAGCCAATCAGCTCCTCACCTCATTCCCCTCACCGAGCTCCTCCACCCATCTCCCCACCTGCACCTCATGTCCTCATTAGTTCAGTTAGTATTTAGGTCCAGTTTTCAGTTCAGTCTTTGTTGAGTTGTCTCCTCAGTTTGCCTTTTCCTGTGTCACACTTTCTGTTGATTTTCAATAGTTCTGCTTTTGATCCTGCCTGCCTACTGTCTCCTGCATTTGGGTCCACCTGCTCCACTCTCTTTGTGACAGTTTCACCATATATTGTTCAATGAAGCGGTGTAACAGTGTACTTGTGTTGTAATTAGTAAAAACTACCCCCCTCAACACTAAATCAAATATTCTCTTTAACATACTGAGTATAGGTGTGTGGGGATTTCCCATGGGATTTTCTACCACACTTCCTGATATCCAGTTAACGAGGATACCACTCAAGAGTCAGAAGTCTAAAAATATCTCCTTCAGCACACTTTCCCTTCCCTAAATCAGCTGGTTTGTTATGGGGATGCCCTTCCACTGAGTGAACAAAATACTAACGCAACTTTTCTGCTCTGTCTTAGTTCAAGTTTTTGAGCACCTTAATAATATATGAGCAATTACGATAAACGAAATAGATGATAAGAAAAAATAAGTGCTGCAGTTTGTGCCTATCTTGCTATGAAAGATACCAACCTACCACACCTGTTCTTCATTCAGCACTAAGGCGGGTTGACTGACAGTAATTAATAGTGTGGATAGGAGGGGAAGACATTTTTGAAATCATTACAGGAAGGTGAAGACGGACCCTGTCAGTGTTATCAGTCTGATGTGTCACCATGTGGGGACAAAGATATTGACCTGACTGGAATTAACACAGACTCCCAGAAGGTAATTACTAAAGTGAGGTGACCATCTGTTCAGCAATGTGGAGGTAATTAACTGCACATAAATGAAGCTGATAAACACATGGTGAGTAAATCTATATCTATTAATATTAGATAGAGGTATTACTAAGATAAGATAACAGCCTGATTGTGTAATATAAGCATATAAATGTATATTTAGAAATTATCTGACCCTTGTAGCCTCTCATATTTGGATAAATATGCAGATGAGGGAACTCTATTATTTGTGTTGAATCATGTTATTATATGTGCCTGTGTGTGCATGTATAGATCACTTTAAACGGAGAATCAACCCACCACAAACTACTGTTATACAGTATCTAAAAGGTTTTTGTCTTGTTGCTGTTTATATCTTTTGGTACAATTACACAGGATCACTTTTACTGTTGATTTATAACACTTACATGCGTCAATGAAAGTGTGTTTTGCAGCTTACACATGTAGGTATTTGTAGCATGGATGCTTATAGTAGGTGACGACCATTGAGAAGTTAAAAGCAAGGCTGTAAGTTATTACAGTGAAGTTGACAGTTCAGAGATAGAGCTGATGCAAGCTGAGCTAACAGTATGATAATATGAATAATGTGCTGACTAATGTTTTGCACAGGTAACCCCTGTGAATAAATATGTTGCATCAGTTTGGACCCAGAGCTTCACTCTGAACCTAAACACACACAAACTAACTGGCTAAGATTTAGCTAATCCCTGTTGCTCTATTTAGCCATCAGCTATCAGTTTGCTGTTAGTAACAGTTTGTTAGTAACTCATACACGTCTGCCTTTTTGTCTCACAGTAACGTTACGTTTTTTATGTCCAGCAGTTTACTCTCAGTTCACATCCATCAGTGTTATACAATCCACTAGATTACGAAGTTCTTAAATGTTTTACTGCTATTTGATGCTTACTGTTGATAATCAGTGACATAACTGAACAACCCACTTCATTTTAGAATATATTTACACCAGTGAGGAGTAGAGCTGCATCGCAGTGAGTGATGAAGACCACAACAGCAACATGGGACGCTTGAAGAGAGTGAAGCTTGATTCAGGACTGAAGCAGAAGCTGCAGGACATCCAGCAAACGTTCCTTAGATGAATATCATCCTCTCAGTCTGCCCAGCCAGGAGAGACAGCGTGATGGCGCCTGTGTTGGTGTGTTGATGGAAGCATCAGCTTGTTCAGTAGTTTCAGACAGAAACATCCAGAGGTCGGGCTGTGGCTGCTGGATATTAGTGTAATCCTTCACATGCTCCTTTTGTAAAATAAAGTTTTATTCTACACAATTCTGATGTGGTGTTTTTTCCTTCATATTATACACTACCTCTACTGTTGAATGTGACATATATAACTTATGAATGCAGTTTTGAGTAAACATGATTGCAGAGAATCTGAACATAAATTATTTGCAACAGTTTACTGAAAATTATCTAATGCTGTTTGTGTTACCAAGTGTCCACATCAACCAAAAATAATAATCCATGATGACAAGTCTACTGGCCTTGTTGTTTACATCAAAAAATTAGATGTGTAATATGGGGTTAACTTTTCATATTAATACTGAGAAAAAGAAGAGAGGAATCACAGCCAGTCTGCTCAACTAACAAATACATTAATAAAATATAAATATTAATGATTTCTGTGAATGTTCAAACTATTGTCTATTTCTACATTTCTTTCAAAGACTGTGACAGTGTGGACATGAACAGTAGAGGGTCTGCTGCCCAGGCTGGAGGTGTCTTCATCTGCACTGTACAGAGGCTGTGGCACAGGCTGCTTCTGTAAATACAATCAATTGTATATAGATCAGTTTTAACTAACTTCTTCCTTTGTTTAGTATGATTATTATTGTCACTTCGCAATAAACTTAGCTAAAGTTCAGAAAATGATTGTTCATGCTGAACAGACGCTTCATCGCTGTCTGTCCTTTGACTGTCTAGTAAGTTTTGTATTTTGTTTGGTCCTATTTTTGAGGCAAAAAGAAGTGTCACCTTTGTTAGTATGACTGTGCTCTCGCAGTTTGCCAGTTTGTGAATTTGCAGATTTAGCATCCAGCCACTGCAAAACTGTTCATGAGCTTCTAGGGATTTGCAACTTTTAAACTATTTAACAATTTAACCAACTGTTTAGCCAAACAAAACAAAACGTAAGCAGGCAACCACCATAGCACCGTAGCAGGCACATGCAGGTAACAGAGCACATTCCTCCAAGGATGGAGATTCATAACATAACATGTAAGCATGTTAACATGTTAATTAAAAAAGCTAACTTGCTGAATGTTAAATGAAATATGTCTAGCATCCTAAAATGCCAAACATAGCATGTTAGCATGCTAACATTAAGCTCAAAGCACAGCTAAGCCAAAGCACACCAGAGGTACAGCCCTGGATGTATAAAGAGAACTGGATACAGTGTCAGAGGCAGGGCCCCTTTCATTCCTATGTAAGTTGCTCAGTGGTGCATGAAGCCAAAAAGTTCAACTTCTTCCGCATTGCTTCCGCATCTGTGGGGCCCAGAGAGCAGGCAAATTCTGATAGTAAGAGGAGTCATTTTGCGGGGGTTGTGACGCTCAAAAAAAATTATCCGCTGATTTACAGACATCTCTTCCACAATGTAAGTCTATCGGAAAAGGTCCTTTTGGGCCTAATAGCATCATGTGACGTTGTAATTACATGGTATGGCCGCTATGTCAAATTGGCTTCACAGCCCGGCGCTGTTCCTGGGGGCTTGGGTACAGCTCACACTGGTCAGAGTTGAGTCTAGATGTCCTAAAATGGGCACTATACCAAGGATAAACCCTTTTGATTAATGAACAACATGTCCTTTCTGGCACTACCCACAGAATAAACTTTTTGCCCCACCTGTTGTAAGTTTTCATGGTGGTGCTTTTGCTTTGAGTTAAAAGCAGCATGCTAACAAGCTCTCCATAACAATGCTACATGCCGATGTCAGCAGGTACAATGTTTTCAATGTTCACCATCTTAGTTTAGCATGCTAACATTTGCTGATTAGCACAAAACACAAAGTAAAGCTGATGCTGATGGGACCAAAGTAACCTAACCAAAGTATTGAACAAATAAAAAATTTTACTTTATTACGGTGCCAGAGGAAAGGTCAGGGGATCACCAAAAATAGTCCAATCAGTCTAGCATGACCTGATGAGGTCCCGAAGTATGTTTACATGAGAAATTAGATATTTGCCATTTGAAAAAAGTGAAACCAACCAAAAAAACAAATACAGCTTTATGAGAATTAGCTTAGTTTTGGATCAGTAAGTCATATCACACAAAGAACCTAAGTCAATTCAGTCTGTACATTTGAGAGCTATTAAATAAAGAAATATTGATTAAAAAAAATGATGCATTGCATTTTAACAGTGCATTTTATGTCCAGTGTTATTAAAACAACAACAAATAGTTGCTCAGCTGTTATTTATTCATTTAGCGTTTACAGAGTTTGATGGACAGGACTGTGATACAAGATGTGAGGTGGTCTGTGGAGTGGGGAGAACAAGAGGAAAGAAGAAAAATAAATGGTGATAGTGATGTGATGACTCTATAATTATCAAAGATTATCCATCTACTTGATGGCACCTCTCAAGTGCCCAGCCATCATAAAACATAAATGCAAATCAAATTTTTTAACAAGGCAGAGGTCACAGAGCAGCTCTTGAAAGGACGAGTTAAACAAGCTCAGCAGGATAAAACTGACTGTCAGGGAGCCTCACTGACATATTGCACGTCACAAACTCTCTTTGTCAAATATTCATCACATTTTCTTCACATCCCATTTCCCTCCCTGTTTCATTCCAGCTTCAATAGTAATAAATACATTAGTGGATAAAAGAAAATCAAACCAGCTCCCGGACGGAGCGTGTGGAGCCTCACAATCTCCATGCTGTTTGTACTTGGGAAGAATCAATTAAAAATGTACAGCTGCCATAGATTTATTATTCATACGCACATCTTTTTCAATTCATCAATGGGCCGACATGTATTTGTCAGGCGGGTAAATACTGTACATCAGCAGAGGAGGAGGAGAGTAGCTGGCTTTGTGCAGGCAGAATTCTCAAATCTGTTATAGTTTCAGAATGTTGAGATTTTATTTTTTTTACCATTTTCTCTACTTCTGCTATCTTAGATTTATAACCTTTTAGAGAGTAATGAGTGTCCTTTTGCTCAAAGTATCTTTAAAAACACTTTCCCTTTCTATCTATCTCTGTCTGTCTACTGTTCTATCAAGTCAGTATCTCATCCCTCACTTTCTGTCACTCTGTTGTTTTCTCTCTTTGTTCTTTGTCTGTCTGCCTGTCTGCCTGTCTATCTCTGAAACCCAAACTAAAAGCGATTGTTCAGGTGCTTGGATAAAAACATGGATATTGACTTGTGCATTTTTGAATTTTGACAGATTCTTATCTGACATTTTATCATTTCATCCTTACCCATCTGCCTGCCAGTTAGGTTGCTGGTGCTATAGATCCCTTATGGCTCAGCCAAAGAAACCATTGAAGCTTTGCTATGCAACCTCTCCCCCTGCGCTTTGCTTATAGGATCCACAAGCAGACCTACAAAGATGCGATTGAAGTGAAAGAGTCAAGTCAATCTGAGCTCACTCACTGGCACGCACGCACACACAAACACATGTGGGTGTTTCGTCTTGTAACATCTGAGATTCTTCAAATGCGCTTTTAAAAAAAGTTTCTCGCCAACCACATCAGTAAAGGCGAAACTTGTGAAAAAGGCTGCCAAGTAAGACACAAACACACACTAACACACCTACCTTCAGGTTTCTCCTCCATGAGAAGAGTGTCCTTTCTTCCTCCTCTTCCTCCTCCTCCACTTCTTTCTCCTTATTGCATTTTTATTAAAAACATCAATCTGTGTGATGCTCGCCTGACATCTGTTATGGGGAAAGTTGCAGAACCTTAATGGGGGATCAATAGAGGGAAAATTACTCATGCTCAGGTGGAAGGGTGAAGAGTATAGTTTAGCAGATGTTCCATACAAAGATAGGTGAGGTGTATCAATATAAGCATGTGTTTAAACATGTGTGTGTGTTGTGGTATGTGTGAGATAACAGATATAGAGGATCCCTGAGGGAACCCTCTTCCTGAGAGTTTCATCCTTCAGGCAGAAAAGCTTTGGAGGAAGCATTTCATACCTTTAAAATTACAAGCTTTGAAATATGAACGACTGATAGACAGCAGCATTGAAGCTGAACTAACACCTTCGTTTAGCCTTAATGTGTCGCCCTTGTGAGGCTGGATCGCTCTATCATGTCTTTGACTAAACTTGATGGTAGAGTGTGTGCACACATCTTTGCCCATCTGCTGTATAAATGTTCCTTTTATCTCTGAGATGTGTTGCCTCTAAGATAAGATGATATCTAAGATGACTTTGTCCAAATCCAAAACCAAAAGCATGGGGGTGAAAAAAAAGTGAGATCTTGAATGTTGCGGATATGCTCATCTCCATCCTCTGAGGTGACAGCTGCTGTCGTTCCAGCTCTCCACCCCTAGAGGGCAAATTCAGTCAGAGAGCCTCTCTTCTCCGAGGATGCACACTGGGTCACAGACTGTGTTACTGCAGACAGAGACCATCACAATATCAGGTGGTAAGTGTGGCAAAACTGAAAATAAAGACAAAGTTTTCATCTGTTCACATGTAAGAAGTGCACTGATGGTTCTGAATATTTCGGCAATAGTAAAATTATTGTGAGTCAGACAGAAAGACAAAGAAAGTGAAAACAGACAGTGACCTGCTGAAACATCTTTCTGACACGATTCCTTCTGGCTCTTTGCCACAATTTCTCACTTCTTCTCTCTTCCAGTTTTTCCACATCTGGTGATGGAACATAAAGGGGTTTTTTGAAGGCTGGAGATATTGTAGGTTACTGGATGTTCCTCCACTTGCAGGTTGCTTCAATCACACACACACAAACACACATACACACACACAGTAAAACAAGCTTTATCTGGTATGTTAAAAGCACATCCCAGACACAGGAGGAACAGCTTGGATGTTTCCAAAGGCGCTGTTTTAGAGAGACAGCAGGAAAGGTGTGAGGAGGAAAAAATATGTGGCCTTTGACCTCAAAGGAAGTGATTTATACAGGACTATAAAGCAAGCCCCCAGGAGCAGTGCTGGGCTGTGAGGAGGTTTTGGTGTAGTGGCCACAGCCCGAATTGCAAGTTAGGAATTTTTCCCATACATACATTATTATTACAAAAAAGACTGGTAAAAATGATCAGTACATTTTTTTGAGCTTTACAAACACTCTAAAATACTTATATCATCCACTTTGAGCCATTAGGTGCAATAAAAAGAGTTCTGAAGAGCCATATCAGGAATCAAATAATATTTTCATGTCATTCATGTGTGTGGGGAGTAGATCCTGTATGGGCCCAAAAATACAGAGGATGAAAACATTTCCTTTGTTAAAGTGACAATTTCTAGAATGAACAATCAGACGTCTAGGTACATTTTACAAAATAAAACCTATAATGTATATTATGCTGTTGCTAATATGACAACATACACATAAATCTACCAAAGTCTTTTGATTAATGCAAAGCACCATCACTAAAATTTTCCAAAACAAAACAATGAGTCTATAGACTCATTGGTAGAGGGCACCTTTACAACATACCATGAAATGAAAACAAGCAAAAAGGAGCAGTGTTTCTAACTGTGTCTTAACCCTGTTGTCATCAAGTGGCAACTGCCTCAGTTGAATTCTGCATCCAGTGAAGACTTGCTGTATTTGAAGCTGCAGTTCCTCTACTGACCACTGGATGCTACCACCAACAAAACTTAATCTATATTCAAGTGACTGAAAAAATGTTTTCTTCAAGACATTTCAGATATAACAGGTAATTTACTACTAGTCCCTCCGCAGATGTTCCAATGCCCACCCCCCCCCCCCCACCCCCGGTTGCCCAAATTGGCTTCAAGTAGTGAATTCCAATCTAAGCTCTTGCCTCTTCAAAAACATCACAGACTGTCTACATCCATGTACAAATATGTTCCAGATAACCAAACAGTTTCACATTATAACAACATCAGTAGCTCAGTAAGACTCAGGTCTCGGCTTTATTTTACAAGACAAACAGGACTCCTGTTGGGACGCAGACTCAAGGTATCAAGATTTATTGGTGGTGTTTACTTACATCATTACTGTACAAGGCGAGGCATGTTGTTCTCTTCATCTGTCTCAAAAAAACGCTGTGGATGGTTATGACGCACCACCTGATCAGAGTTGATGGCAAGTTTGCTTGGATGCACTCCAGTATTAGAAATACTGACGAGACCAAAGACCCACAGCAAAACAACAGCACCCTACCCAACTCTATTAGACTGAATATAATCTGAACCCAGATCCTCAGAACCAAATTGACCCATGAAGAACACTGTATTGGATGTTATTGACTAAAATAGTTGAAAGCCTATATTAGTCATCCACATTTAACATGCAAACCTTGTGAGAAAGAGGCCTAGTGACGCTAAAAGTTCCTGGAATTTTACTTATACATATGTAATGTACATTTTTTTTGACATGTTTGTCTGGGTAGTTACACAGACATATGTGCATGAATATATAAATGTACCCTCACATTTTACTCACCACAAAACAAACACACAAACCCAAGAGCAATTATAGAGGTATTTAGGAAAATTTGCACTCTTTAGTTTGTTTTCTTTTCACAACATCAACCTAAGATAGTAAAGCTGAGAGAGCCTGCCTTTCTCTCTCATTTTCCTGTCTCTATCTCTCTTTGTGTCCTGCCCTTGAAAAAGAAAAGGACAGGCTCAGACAGCCTGGGAACGGCTAACTACTGGAGGATCCAAGCAGCGCTACATCAAAGGCCACCCCATTTGCACAGCAGCTTACACACACCCACACATACACAAACACCAGCTTACATATTTGGGGTTGCTTTCTCTGAAGTTCATTACAAGTGGCAGTACTATTACCCTCTTTGACAGCATGTGTGTGAGTCAACTACAAGGGGGGAGAGTTCAGCTCATAAACAGTTCAACTTGGCCAAAAAGTTGGGAAGTTTTGGAACAGCTCCTGCATTATCATTTGTTTTTTTTTCCAGATTGTGAGAGCAACTTGTCTGCCTGCGTGTGAAAATGTTTTATCCACAGATGCTACCAAAAATATGTCGTGTACAGTAAATAGCTTTCACAAGTCATTTTCCGTGACTGGTGGTTTAAGTTAGTGGAACAAAACGGCAAGAATCATAAGTAGATGGATTAGTGGACATCTCCTCCCACGTCCTCTGATCTTTTACTGCAGCTTCATGAGAAGGAAGCCCCCTTCCACAGTCATCTAGTACACTTAATCTGAAGTGGCAATATTAGAACCCTGAGCCGGTGCCAAGACAAATGCAGCTAGCGCGCACAACTGGCTGTTCTCAATGGTTCCTGGTGTACCATGTCGGCGAAAGGAGAGGAGGGTTCTCACAGGGGCAAATGGATGGAGGAGAGTGGAAATGAGTGAGGGAGGAACAGGCAGATTAACGTGAGAACAGAGGAGGAGTGTATCGTGTGTGGGAGGGACAGATGATGGATACAAGATGTGTGAAGATCCGTAGGCAGGATGAAAGAGTTTGAGGAGTCATATTGAGTTATTGGACTAAGACTTTGAGCAATATGATAATAACAGCGTGAGTGAGAGTGCAGAGGTCACTGTGACATCATTAAAAAGGGGATTAATGTGAAGTTTCACCTTAAAAGTTAAGGTGGAAATAGACTCTAATCTGCCTGTGGCCCGGTGTTACTTAAGTAGGCTGGAAAGGCTTAATTTCAAGGCTAAGTCTGATCAAAACATGAAACTTAAGCCCAGATGAATGGGACCTTAATCAGGATCGAGGCCACGGTGGTTAAGGTGGACAGAGAAACTGACTTTGTTGCCTGGTTGTAAAGTTGAGCTCACATTCCAGCATCCACTGGTGGTTGGATGCAAATCGTCTCACCACATGTTGGAACCATTACATGATGTCATGGTGGTACAATTTCCCACCAGTGCCTGCATGTGTGAGAGGAAGTGATGTCACAGGCTTAGGCTGAGCCCCGCAGATGGTACTCTGAATGACCAAGGAAGATACTATCTAAACCATGTGTGTATGTGTGTATGTGTGTATGTGTGTGTGTGTGTGTCTGTGTGGGAGGGGCGGGTGGGGGGGAAGGGGGTTAATGAGACATGTCAGCAGATGCAGATCAGTTGGTTTATTTCCAAAACAACACCTTACTGGTAAGAGTTTTCCATACAGTCTTGTTTCAATTTTAGATCTGGGATTAGATGCTTCTAGCCAGCTTTGAATCAAAAACAGCGAATCTGTGCCATTAAAGCTGCTCTTATCAATACTGTTATATTAACGATCGGTCAAATTGCTAAGTGTAATGTGAAAGGTGTCAGTGGTAGTGACAAGAATCACCCTTCTCTGCAGTTCCTCTCAGCTCTATGGAGCATTTTAGCGGCCTTCAGCTCATTGTTTTGGTTTCACGGCCCGCAACTTTACTGTTTTGATTAATTCTCACAGCTCTCATCTACATCATTTCCAGCCGCAGCAGGCAGCTGTGTTTATGTACGTTACACCTCGTTGCGTTATCCCCATTTGGCCAAAAGAATCAGGGAATGCAGTTTTAACAATTTGCTTCGGTATATCCAATCTTTCCAATTAACACAGTTACAATGTTACGATGCCAATTATATTTATAGTTGTGAAAATATAATACAAAGAGAATATGCATGCTACAGTATATTTAATATTCTAATGAGTGAGCACTAAGCAAATTATTGAATTAATTAATAGATATATTACCATATATGAATGCTTACTGTACTTTTAAATATTAATGTTATCACACTCAATTCATCCTGCAGGTGCAAATGTCACACTTTTATGACATACCAAACTATTTATGTTGTGTATAATAGCATTAAGTTGTTGGCTAAAATAGTGCTTCACATGGGAAGATAACAATTAGCACTGCCTACAACCCTTTACATTTACATACTGATGAAGTAAATTGGAACTAAATACTGCCACAACAACTTATAAAACAATATACGCAACCTCAAAAATCCCAGGTGTTTATTTATTTGCATTTCAAACACATTTCTCTTTGTGTGTAAACTGCTTAAGCGCTTAATCACTAGTTTCAGGGGAAGGGAAGGAGAGGAAATGGAGTGGGACAGTTAAAGTGGATTATTTTGCAAGCGGGAAAAAATTGTGGGTAGAAGAGGGAAAAAGGAGAGGGAGGCTGAGCAGCAATCGATGGTTTTTTCCCCCAGAGCTCCACGGGGATTTGCGCTGAGTGATCTGAAGTGGCGCCCCGCTGTGCAAACCTGAGTGCTTTGACTCCACATAAAACCATTCAATCACAGAGCACCATGTTCTACTAAAAAGCCCCTTATGAGATCATTACCAAGGATGAACAAACAGGCACTAATGAAAAGAGCCAGAGCACTTTCCTTGTGTGAAGGGATATGGAAAACAAGGGGAAAGTTGGAATCCGAGCTACAGTCACAGTTTCATGAGTTTGAATGGTGTGTTTTCTTGCTGTCACCATGCTAAGATGGTACAAAGGCTTCTGAACAGATGTCCTGCAGTGAAGTATTTCAGCTGGAAAAATGCTTTGGAGTCAGATTTTTCTTACTTTGGGTTTTCGCTTGAAGGGGCACCCCACCAACTCTACACATAAAGATTACTCCTCATGACAGCTGACTTGTCAATAGGAGTACTAGTCCGCATGTAAAAATTGTTGTATGCTTTGTTTGAGCTTTGCCAAGTGACAAAACAACCCCCTGATGATGTCGTAGTGATGTCGTCAAGTTTATCTCAGTTTGGTCTGGGAGACTATACAAGTTCATGCATTACAAACTGGGGGCGCTGAGATAAAAAAGACACGGACATTTACCAGGCTGGAAGGGTCTTCAGAAAGACTCTATTGAGATTGACCCAGACTTAAAGTCAGGATATCTCTGCCTCTGCTGCACCAATTCTGACCATTCTTTCTTTAATCTGCCTCTCACAAGTCCCCCAACTTTAAGAAATTCAAACACTAAACCAGTGGAGTGCAGCTTTAATCGGCCAGATGCTCACAAGATTTGGTATAATTTGGAGTTGATGCAAGTGATTCTATTGTACAAATCATGTCAGAAAAGGCATTTACTATTGAAAACATTTTTTCTGGTGTTGTTGATGTTTTAATTGACTATTAGTTAAAGCAGAAATAGTAAGGATAATTTGCAAGTTCAAGTTCTTTAAAGGCCCAATTTGTAATTATAGTATGGTGCTTCTACAAACACTGCATGTACAGGCAAGTTATAAAATAACAACAAATCACACACAATTAAGTGTAAATGTATATAATTAAATAAAAGCTTTATATTTCTACACATTTCTTTCAAGAATGTGTGTATACTGCATTTAGAGAAATCAGATAAACACTACTGCCTTTTGTTTCTTAAACAGTTATAATTGTAAATGATCATTAAATATGTAACTCTGATCAACATACAGCATGTTCACAATGAGGGAAACTTCATGGCATGTGTTTACTATTCAAACAGGAATAAGTCATTTGCTGTTGGGAACCTGCCACTATTGTCAAATTCATCACTACTTGACACAGGCTGAACCCTGCCAACATCAAACAAACCAGGGGGCCCATTACAAATGAGCCTCAACAACTCCCGACATAAATGAAATTCTTCTTTCTCTTTGTGGTTCTCAGGGACAGGGAACATGAAACCCAAAACGGCCGTATTGACAGTTCCTCCTGTTAGCACACACAGAAAAACAATGTTGGATCAATGTTGAATGTTGGATGAAATCCATCAAGCAGAAACAGTAACAAGAGGCAGCCCCTATGCAAAGTGATACCGTTGTGCTTTAAAGCCCTCATAATGCACCTGCTTGTTTCCACAACAACAGGACAAGTCACATTTGTGAGCCGATGTCTCTTTTTACACGTTGACCTAATGGCTTCCAGCTCTGACTTGGCTATGGTTGCACGGAAGTTTACCATATATCACAAATCCAAACATGTCCAAACTGTGGCTGCTCAGGAGGCATCCTAACTTCTTCTACTTCTACTTCTATGAGTTGTGTGTTTGTTGAAATAGTTTCTGATACCCAGGATTACATGAACAATTCTTTCATTAGGCCTGTCCAAGAATAACCTGAGAACAAACAGGAACACAGAAATTATTATAAGTCAGCTGCCAGTTGTCACGGACAGGTGACAAAGAATTTGTCAGTGCTTGAACAACATTACGTGTCAAAAAAGCAATACACATGTCACTGGTGGATTAAGTAGCCATGCCGTACACAAAGTCTTGCAACTGTAGACATAAGTGGGGTGAAACCACATGAAATGGCCAGCAGCAGCAGCAGCAGCAGCAGAAGTTGTATCACAGGTTTGCCAGTAAAGACTTCTTGGTCAGTGTACAGTGTGCCCTGTTTTACAGCCACATGCACAGATTAAAAGCCTAGGAACATTAAAGAGGTTGACCACCTGTCTCAGTCCTCTCTCTCAGGCCTGAATGAGACCACAGGGAGATCCTCTTCCTCCAGCACACCACCTGCTACCACTACCTCCCCTTTAATGTTGGGCCGCTCTTTAAAGATCCAATGCACAATGGCACTTTGTAAGAGTGCCCAGTTTAGCATGGAGGATTCTTGCAAAACCACGCCACACTGTGCTGTGACTTGCCTTAAACTACAGTAAAGTGTTTACAATTTCCAAGTTTTTGTTTTTTCCCCCCTTAAATTAACCTCAGTGGGATGATATCTTGTTGAGGCTGTCCCTGCAAATATCGAGAAATAAAAGAAAAGAAATATCTGCACTCACTGTAAGTTACAACAAGTGATGGTTTTGTCATTTCAAATTAATTTTTTTCACACCACACCACAGTTTAAAATTTTAGACCATAACCTAAAATTTACTCTAATACATCTGTGGCCTTATAATTATGAATTACAGTACTTGCTTAACTACTTAATTTTTGAATATGAAGACTTGTGTATCAAACATTTGGAAGAATAACGTGTCATTTCATTAACATAACATTCCACATATGAGAGTGGTATGAAAAACAGCACTTGCAAAAGCATATACTGTAGAGAGAGAAAAAACTGATACCGTGGGTTGAAGCCTTGATACATGTATGACACGTATAGTGTAGAATGAGATGAAAATAAAGTGCTGGTTGTGCAACTGCAGGCTTTAGAAGTCAGCTCTGTGGTAAAAGAAGACGAAACAAAAACTGTGAGAAGCCACAGCTTGTTTCATACAAAGATCAGCCTCTCTCTCTGACTCTGTCTTCCTCTTCTTGCTCAAGGCAACCCTTTTCATCTTTTGTACCCACCCAAACAGCCATCCGTGTCACTTAAAGGAGTCCATTTAACTCCAGTGGAATAATAAAGACTGTGAGCAGGAGCTGATCTTTCCAGTAGAAGTAAATTACAGTAATGATGAGCAGCTTAGATTATATAAAATGCCTGATGGATCAGCATATGCCCTTTGATGGAAGTTTATCAAACTGAACACAGCACAGTGCTAACAGGAAATAGAAGGGAAAAGAAAGCAGTTTTATGCCAAGTTGTACTCAATGTTAAATTTAATGGTACAAGTCAGAAAGGCTGAGTTACATCAAAGGCCACTTTAAACAGGGTTTTTTTCTGCTCAAATAAAAGACAAACTGCCATCATCATTAAACTTGGCCACAGATTGTTTTTTTCTCTGTTTTGGAAAAAGAAAAAAGGTTTATTTATCCTCCATTCCTCCCACTGCCATGTAGGTCAGTGTCAGTGAATCAGATGTAACATATATTAGGAGGAGAAAATGCAGAGCTGCAGCCAGACCCAGACTGGCCATCTGGCAATTCTGGCACACGCCTGAAGAGCCCATCCACTTCTGAGCCATTACTTACAGAAATGATTTAATGATAGATATTTGTAAAAAAAAAAAAAAAAAAAAAAAAAAAAAAAAACTGTAGAATGAATGTGACAGAGCACCTCCACAGCACTATTTTCTTTCACTTCAACTAGCCTCTCAAATTGTTGTGATACTAAAATTTTATGATTTGTATATAATATCATTGTATGTGATATCTTAAGCCAGATTATCAAATTGATCCCAACGCACTTTCAATAGTTTTGTAGCAATAGATTTTAGTAGTTTAAACCAGACAGAATATCTCCAATAGAAAAATTTAAATCTTAAAATGATACATGATTCATTTTTGACTTGAATAAGTTCAGCTGCAATGGAAATAAGTGAAATTGTCTCAGAAAAAATGGATTTAAGGAAGCCTGTGCAGCAGATTTAACTTACATTCCAGCAAAGAAGAAGAGCGGTGTAGTTTGTGGAAATGTTGGATTTAAATGTTGGTTTCTCTCCACGCTAAGGCTTACAAAGGTAATGTTATGTGACCAAATCATAGTTACATATGGAGTGCTGAGGTAACATAAATGGGGTGACCTCTTTAGCTGGTAAATGCTCCACTGTGTTCACCAGCCAGTCATTAACTTTGTCTGTCGTTTGGTGCTGGGCAGCTATAGCATACAGATTCTTCGCTGAAAATAGCCACCTGCCGCTGCTGTAAACAATCCTGATGAGATCGGTGAGAGTGAACCAAAACACTAAAGTTGCAGGCTGTAAATCCAAAGCAATGTGGCACCAAATAGCTCAAAATAGCTGAGGAGAACTGCAGAGTTGGTGATAATTTTCTGTGAGTTTGTCACATAGGACCCTTTTCACATTACGTGCAGTCATTTAATCCATTGTTGATATCAACATATTGATTAGAGCAGCTTTAAGAAAAAAAAAAAAAAGCTTAACATTCAATACAAGGAAAAATGGATGTTAAAATTTTTTTTTAAATCTCAAGTGCAACTCTGCATATGTGTTTCAGTGCACCCGTTCACACACTCAGTCCACTCACAGTCCTGTCTCGGCTGTGTGATTTATACTATTACATTGTGATGTTTCCTCTGCTGGAGGTGCACACGTGAACTCGGTTCAGATCATCAAAGGAGGTGCAGCCCATTCCCATGCTTGTTCCTTGGGTCTTGCTATTAAATATAAGAAGATCAGGTTAAGTGATCAAAGACCCATGGTTTCTGGGGCTTAAGTGTTGCTCTTTTTCATCAAAGGCCAGCAGTCTTTTTAACCTCTATTACCTCAAGGTAACATAAAACTAGCAGGTAATGGAGCTTTGCCTTTCCTGTAAATACTGTACGTGCCTTTTTCAATGGGAACCAATATGAAAGAGGATATAATGACATAAAATGGCAGCTCCTTTTCTCACATTCCTCCAACCTCCGACAACAAAGGCACCTGTCTCTTTTATCTGCAAAAAAACAATACAAACAGACTTCAAAAGCATATCCGGCTGACACTTGGTTTTCCTCCGACCAAAGTGTTTATCAGACAGGCATATATCAGGCCACTCTGGGGCATTGTGTTGCCAGTAACCCACTTCCTCCAGCCCCTGGTTAATTGTCACGACATGTGTCCTTCCAAACCACAACTTGGGAGCTATTAGTATCAGCTTCCTGTTGATGACTAATGTATTCACATGGCACTGTGTGGCACTCGCTTCACACAGCAGCAGTTAAACACATTTGTTTCACGTTACTCAGCTGGTTATTAACACAGATATAAATGCAAATGAACTCTTTGAAGCAAATAATCTAAAGCACATTTTGACATTTTGCTAAAACTAAAAGTAAATATCCATGGACAATAAATAGGCATTTCTCTATAGGTAGCTCATACATGCCAGCATTGTCACAGTTAAGGATCTTACTGCGGCCACCCATGTTGCATTTGTGATATTGTGTGGCACTTGGAAAGACTTGAGGTAAAAACCAGGTAATCAGGTGCTCAAGGTGCTCATGTGCTTCTCCAGCTTAAGCTGTTTGATTGTAGAGAAACAGTTTTTGTCACAGCCATGTCTCTGCTTTACTGTATCCATCTGCACGCCAGCTAGATCTTGACCAGATGGAAAGAAAAATAAAGCTCTCTTTCTCTCTGTGTGTGTCTCTCTCTCACTCTTCTGCGTGTGAGAGAGAAAAGTTTTAACAATGTGCATTGAATACAGACAGTCTCCATCCTAAACATAAGGCCAGCATGTGTTGGCATGCTGCACCTATAGACTGCTTTGTGTCCAACTCGAGCCCCGCTAGAATGCACGGCAGCCACATCATCAGTCTGCTGATGCCACTCCTGTTAGTCTCAGTAATGTATAACTTCTTGTTGGCTGAAAGCAGCGTTCATGGCAAACAACACCTTCCTAACCGCTGTCTTTTACACTCATTGTGAATAGTTTGCATGGTTAGCAGGTACAGCATAAAATAAAGTATATTTCATCCTACAAAGCAGCAAGCTGGGATGCTAATGACTGCACTGGAATGTACATAGTCACCCATCCTTTTCTGATATTCTGCCATACTTGAGATTTTTTACCCAAGTTAAGGGAGGATCACAGAGTAGAGTTACATAACTCTGGGAATACAGAGACGCACAACTTGTCCTCCATTCTTCTCTGAAGTGAAACTGGAGTCATCATAACCTAGACCTCCTGCCACTGCTGGAATGCCATTGGATATGCTTTTGGGGGTCAAAGTTCAATTGAGTTTAAATTTGGCTGCAAAATCTGGCAGAAAATCAGGGCAGTGTGCACCACTATGGCTCCACTTAAGTGCTCTTTGGCAGCCCCATTCTCCATTGAAAATACTGACCTTGCTCTGGGCAATGTTGCACTAGCACATTTAGTGTGAAAGCAGGGTAAAGGTGTCAGTATGCTTCAAACTAACTACTTGTCAGACGCTCCAACAGTGTCTTAATCCCCCGCCCCCACACATTTCCAACAATGGAATTGGGGAGGCTGCATTTGACAACTTTTCTTACTTTCTGAAACCACACCCACTTCATGCAGCAATTGGTCAGATGAGATATGGTTTGCAAGATTTGAACTTATCGATATCTCTTTTTCATTCACACAACTACTTCCATCACTCTTCATTTGAGAAGAGACTGTCAAAAATTATGCATCACTATCCTTATCTGTACAATTCATCACCTCTCATCCCTCTCTATGACGGCAGGCCTTTTGCCCCACCTTCAAGTGTGGCCATTGAGAACAGGTATCAAGACATTTGCCTTCAGATGTGGTTAGACAATACTTAGGAACTAGTTCATTTCAAGCATAACTCAGCCTTAAGGATCCTACAACAAGGCACTGAATTCCCTTAGACTCTAGTAGCTGTACTATCACTATCACTGTGAACAGAAATCTCTGGAGGAGGGGAAGCAAAAAGAGACATAAAACATACCTTTCCCTTTCTTTTAGCTGTATCATCATTGCTGGCCTCCACAAACTTTCTCTGTCTACTTTTCAGTATCTTCTACCAATTGGCTGGGGACCCAAGACATGCTGTGTGTGTATTGGTAAATATTCTATACAGCTCTTTGGGCACACTTTTTCCTGACGGTATCTGGTGACTTCACAGCACAAATCACAGGTCCTTTGAAGCTCCACTTATCTCACTTTGTAACCGACAACAAATAACATGCACTTTTATTACTTGGTGGACATTTTGTATTTTTTCCCTAATCCTTTCAAGTTTGTTCTCAGCAGCACTGTATGTGTTATGATCCGTCTCTTGCTCCCCCCGCTTCCTCCCTCCCTCCCGCGCCCTCATCCCTCTCTCTTTCTATCTAATCCCAGACGAAAGGGAGTTGGACACTTCCAAAAGTTGGATTTGTAAATAGCTTGAACCACATCTAAGGGAGAGACAGAATTAGCAAGAAAACACCAACTCAGGGCAGAGAAAGGAAGAGAGAGAGAAAAATACCGTATTGTCCAATATTCAGACCCAGAAATTAAATCCTTAAATGCAGCTCCCATACAAGAGGTTATGTGAGACAGAAAAGTACATTTTCAACAGTGGTTAGTCCAAAGTAAACCTTGGAGCCATGCACAATTTCCATCCTCACTTAACAGGAAGTTTTGTTTAATCTCTGTTACCCTGGAGAAATTATCAAAGGTAATTCGATCATTCTAGGATCCATGAAGAGATTAATCACTGACATGAACAATAATGACCAAGACGTGAGGAAGCGTTCATCCAATGCAGACAGAACACTGACAACAAAGTGACCCACAGTGACCATCGCAGCACTTTCAGACTCAAGCTTGCTTTTATGTGGGTGACGTGTCCTGCCCGCATCTCCAGGAGACGCCAGCTAGGCACCATGGTCTGATTAGGGAGCTGCTGGCAAACAATACCAGGGCCCAGTGCCATCTCCAGCTGCTTCCTCTCCACAAAGGCCCTCACTGAAGTGGATTGTACTTATTTATTCCTCTTTTATAAGGCTGACATGAAAGACAGAGCTGTTTATGTGTGTTTTTTATTATGACTTGGGTTCGCAATAGGAACCTTAAGGAAGACTCCCTCAGAGAATCAAAGTGCTGTTGTACGTTTGATGCTGGACCCAAGTGGTCTTGAATGCTGGGATCAGCTGGTTACTCTGAGTTCATTTATTCTGCTGACATTTAGGCATGATGTAGCATGAGCTCAGCTTCCCCACAGTAGCGTGTATGGCTTTCGAGCACCCCCCCTACTCAACTCAGCAGATTTGGAAAAACACTGAGGCTAAAGGCAGGGCGGCACACTGAGTTCTCTATACCTGAAAATGACGACACTTCTGCCATTGTTACATCGACTACCTCCGCACTCACTCTGAAAACTTGGCCATATCCCATGCGCAACCCTGTGGGGAATGGCAAAGCCTCACGTCTGCAGCCGATTAGGGAGAGAGATTAAGGCCTGCCAGGAGAAACCGGGCCATGGTGGAGGTGTGGGTACTGGGAGAGATGGAATGAATAAAAGACGAGTTCAAACCAAATCAGGCCTGCTGGGCTTATCCACCATCAACTGCAGAGTGGTTGGAGCTTCCTGATAAAGATGCAAGGAACCACGTTGAGACCAAGAAGTAGAAAAAAAATGTTGAGCCATTAAGTTTACATAGGTTTCAACCCCGACTACCAACTGTTCGCTAGCTATCCAAAATCTGCTCGCCCCTTTCTTCTTTCACCTTCATCTCATCCCTCACCCTACATGATGGCCTCTTTGATTCCACAGTCATGCTGGTGCTTTAAGCTCTTAACCAGCCAAAGGAGACTTTTCTGTCCTTATTGTAATTTAAAGTAAGTAAGTATTTCTCTGTCTATATTCATTTCCTAATGAGAGAAAACTGTTGAATCCATTTATTCATTAGATACACTGCAGACAGTTACATTTGGTTTCAATAACATCTTCATCTGGAACTCTTTTCATCTTGGTTAATTTATTATGTGAAATCTACTGTATATTATTGCCATCTGTAACTGATCTTAGTGTATGGCGCCAATCACAAGTGGACACTGTCAGAATGCAGGATATGGTACCTTTCTAGGTAATTTCTTTTTGTGCGCCTCATGATGACAGTCACACTACTGTAATGTTCAGGTGGAGTGAAAACATGCATGTTCTTGGGCCTCCATGCTACATACTTCAGTCTAACATGATGATCCCAAGTCTTCTGCATCAAACCAATGATATCCATTATCAATCCACATTATCAAATGCTTTGTGGCAGCCAGTTGAGATGTATCAATCAAATAATTTGTTGGTGGTAAGTGCTGTGTAAAAAACATACACCTATACCATGATAGGCCAGTTAAACCAATTTTTACTGCACAGCTGGATTGTATGGTTATGCGCCTTTGTCCTCTTTCTTTCTTTCTTTCTCTCTGTCTGAAAATACCTGAGCTTTTACTGAAAAACACAATATGTGAAGTGTGTAGATGTTTTAAAAGGTTTCAGGGGATGTGCATATTTTGGTAGACCTCTTTTAATGTGTGATTATGTGGTTTAAAATATCCCCCAATCTCTAATATCTTCCAGTAATTCCAATTCTCCTCTCTTCCTCCAGTCTCATTTTGAATCAGGAGTAGCTCCACCATCTAGTGGTCATATCAGAAAAATATCAGCTTTCTTCAAAATGTAACCACCTCATTCGCGATGCAACAGTCTCCAACACAGAACATGAGATAGTACTCATGTTGCTTCTATGGTAACACAAATAACTCCAAGCCAATCATTTGAAGTCCATCCATACTGCGCTAATGATGCTAATAAGGCTAATGACAAAGAGGATCCTCTGTTCTCCTTTCATGTCAGCCACGAAACAAGAACAACATCTCCCTTCCTTAGGACAGTATTGAATGGATTTTGGCTTCACAGGGTAGCTCAGTTCGCTTTGAAAATCTAGGGTTTTTTATGATAAGAGAGGAGGCGACTGGAGCAAGTGAGAGAAAGCGAGAAAAGGATTGTTTGGAGTCAGAAACACATTTCAAAGGCTTCCCCAAAAACAGCCTGCGAAATATGAGATGAAACTAGCTAATAAAGCGCCACACGGCAATAAATAATGCAACAAGAGGAAACAACATGAAAGATCTTTTCATCTCCATATAGAGAGAAA
The DNA here is from genome assembly GCA_038419695.1 of Scomberomorus guttatus. Taxonomy (NCBI): domain Eukaryota; kingdom Metazoa; phylum Chordata; class Actinopteri; order Scombriformes; family Scombridae; genus Scomberomorus; species Scomberomorus guttatus. The sequence continues at coordinate 29,792,432 of CM076447.1, read as the reverse complement.
AAGGGAAAGGAAGCAATGAGAATATGTATACGCTCAGTTCTGTAGTCAATACAATAGTTTGTTGGAATTCTCTTTGAAACTTTGGAACATTTGGTCAAGAGGGGAAATGTATTTCTGGTTTTCAGTTTTGACGGTGTACTAAATTAAAGTTGTGGCTAAAAATTTAAAAAATGAAAACAAGCATGTGCCTTTCTTCTACTGGTCTTCACACACCTTCTCAGGTTGTCTTATTTTCTCTTTGTATGTTGTAAGATTAGTGTTGAATTTTTGTTGTTTTTATCTCCTTGTCATTACCCCATATGAATACAATCTGATCTTTTCTCTCATTTTAGCACTAGAAAATTCTCCTATTCCCATTGCAGCCAGTTTCTCTACTCTAGATGAAAAGTAGAGCCAATTCTTATGAGTCAGTACATTCAACAGGCCAAAAAATCCCCTCACACCCACCCAAAATAGTTCTGTCCACCAGCTGACAGCCAAGGACAGAGATCAAACCGGCCACAAAGCGGGGGGGTCGAAACAAGAGCAATAAAAGGGTTTCCTTTCCTAATCTCTGTTAAATTAGAGTAGACGTGCATGGCATGTGGGGGCTCGAGTAGTGACTGGAAGTGGTTATGATATTATTAATAATGACGGTGTGGAGGTTGGACAAGTGCTAAACTTGCATGTGAGACTAGTTTGTGTGTGTGTGTGTGTGTGTGTGTGTGTGTTAGTGGATGAGAGAGGGAGACTGAGGGAAAGACAAAAGAAGAGAGAGAGGAGGCAGCAATACAGTTGTGTAACACTGACATCTTGTGGTCAGATGTGTAGACGGTACTACAGTACACCACAAACAAGTACAGTACATTTACCCTTTTTAATTAACTATGTGTAGTTCAAATGACCCATTAATTTACTACCACAGATTTTCATCTAATTATCACTTCATAAAAACTGGTCCATATGGATAAAATCCACAATTCCAATATATGTAATATTATATATCATATATCATATATTGTGATTTTTCAGGATGGCTTGATCGCCACCTCTTACTTGTGCCATTAACAACTTTGTCAGTATAGTGATTGGATAATTAGCTTACGTGGAAATTGCAGAGAATCAGTGGAATCAGTGGAGTTTTTTTGCTTTTTTTATATTAATGTACAGTTACCTTATATGAGGACTTCCTGTTAAAACCTGTGGATTCAGTGCATTGTCTGCATAAAAGTTTTTGTATATTTGTGTCCACATGGTTCTATGTGAATGCAATGGGACTGAAGCACAGGGTGCATGTGTGTTGGTGTATACAGGTATCCTCAACACAAGCTTTGTTTGACATGGTAAACAGTGAGTAATGAAATCAGTACGGACACCTACTGCACTGCAACATGTCCACCAGTATGTCTACAGGCTTTCTGTCCAGCTCAGTACTTTTTTCTCAGTTTACTAGTTTAGTTTCAATCATAATCATGGCCATATTGACATGTTTAGGGAGGCCAAGGCAGACATTTGCTACTAGACCCCTGTTTCTCATAAAGTAAAATGCACACAGAACACTATAGATGGCAGCTTCAGTGTGTTTTAAAGATCAAGAAACCAACCAATACTCCCATACCAGATTACTGCCTACCCCAGATTTTCTATATTTCAGTTAGTTTGTAGTAATTTGATGAAAAAAAACACATTTAAAAAAAATATATACCCCATGAGAACAATACAAATTGAAATAATAAAGATGTTAGAGCTAGATTTAGACACAGGGGCCCTCTAGAAGATATACAGTACTGTAAATCCACAAGATTGCTGAATAATACAGGACACAGTTGATATTGCACTTGGCGCAAATTCCCAAATCAATTTACAAGCGACCCAATCAGCATAAATCAACTGACACACACTTTAGGACTACCTGAGGCCTTCAGGGCCTCTGGAAGTCTGGTGGCACCGGCCCCATCCTGCTTTGCCCAAAGGTAATCCAGCCTTCACTAAATTTGTCACTCACATACACAGCAGCAGCTCTGGGTGGCAGTAAAACATTGACGCCAAAAGGGGGCGACATATATCAATTCAAGATCTATCTATCTATCTATCTATCTATTTATCTATCTATCTATCGCATGTCTGTGACACTTGATTCATGGTATTTTAATTCCCAATAAAATAGCATAGCTCTGTTGTAAAGGAGGCTATAGTTTGCCGAAATATTTGTGTTCTTTGGGGATTTTATGTCCTCGTTCTCGTCCTTGTCCTATGTTCTCGCTCTGTTAACGCGCGCGCGAGCAAGCACGCGCATACACAAATGCACGAGAGAGAGAGAGAGATGCAGGTGTGTAAACATCTGTGAACTCGAGGTGTATCTCTCCACTGTTTGTTTAGGCTATTCTGTATGAAGCGACGATCCAATCATCACTATTAAAACTTTGTGTGTGTGCGTGCGTGCGTGTGTGTGTGAGTGTGTGTGTGAGAAGAGAGACAGAGAGAGAGAGAGAGAGAGAGAGAGAGAGAGAGAGATTACTGTAGTTTAAGCCGCGTGCGCCTCACCCATCCGCATCTCGCGCTCTCACCTGCTCTGGGACTTTATCAAACGCACCTTTTGATTTCTTCCAGGGGTCTCGTGCAGCGCTCCCCGTGCTGCCTAAACACCAGCTGATATGGATTACTGACTTCTTCTTTACTGTCTGTCGGAGGTGCGGCTTTTTTGAGCCGCTTTTCGAAGTTGTTCCACATCCAGGACGGTCTGGACGGCCCGCCCTGCGCTCAGGAGGGGATTAGAGAGGAGATACCCGCTATTCGGTAAGGTCTTTAAACCTCATTAGTATTATATGGCCAACTAGACTGAACAACAACTAGACATAAAGAGCCAGAAATAGATTTCTGTCAATAGAAATTGCATTTGTTTCCTTTGAGTACCCCGCTGTAAGCTAGCAAGCAAATGACGATGCTTTGGCTCGACAAACGCCACACATTTATTAAGAAAAATAAGAAAAAGCCTCAAGTTATGCTTAAAAGTAAGATTACACCTGCGGACTTGTTTATTGTCTAACAAACAACATGTAAAAGAAGCTTGGCAGGTTTAGCCTTTCAATATAGCCTATCCCAAATGAGAAAAGTCATAATTTATCATTCAACTCTTAGGCAAACCACTAAGTTGTAACTGAATGCACAACCTGCTGTGAATGAGCAAATGAACACCTGCTCTTTCCCAAAAAATACTCACATCTAGGAAAATGCAGGTGAAAGTTACCACTCATTGACGACTTTACCCGTTTAAATCCACCTAAGTCATATGATGAAGGAGAAATGCACATGGGGGGAGGAGGTTAGTAAGAGGAACTCTTAAGCTTAGAGACAGTCTGACACATGGACTGTGCAGAAAGGACGGGGAGGTATCAGGAAGGTGGTCCTAATGCCCCAGATATCTCACTTCAGCCAGTTAAGATACAAACAGACTGAGGCATTCCCTGGCTCCTTTCAAAGCAAATGACTCATTTTCTATATTCAACTACTGCTAAACAATTGATGAATAGACTAATAGTACGTAGTCTGTGTAAAATCAAAATGTGTTTTACTAATGCATCACTACAAGCCTTAACATGCACAACCACACACACAAGCACTCATTATGTGCATACAGACACACACAGACACACACTACTACATGCATTTTACAGTAAAATGTTGCTCCAGATATTTTGCTGCATCATGCTTCAGCCTGCCTACTGAAACACAGCACACTGTGTAGATGTCATTGTAACATGCTAATAAGTGTCAGTCTGTGTGTGTGTGGGTTGTCTACATCTGTATCATGTGAACTGTGCGTGCTCACATCCATGGGTGTGCACAACGCAAACATGTATCTGTGTTTCATGGTGAGGTATGAATACAAAGCGAGCCCTGACACTCAGCGCAGAATTGAAACAGAAGAAGAAGAAGAATATGAGGCCCGCTGAGTTCTGAAGACCCTCCCAGGCTTTACTAATTTATGATGTTATTTTTAGGTTCGGCTACATTTTTGATGCTTCGTATTTGTCAAGTTTAATACTGGGTGAAAACTCCGGGTGTGTCTGTCAACGTTTGTACGAAACTGTGTGTACATCTCTCTACGCACAAACATACGGTACACACACATGCCTGCACGCATTCAGACATACAAATGATGCATGCGGATACTTGTAAGGCCCTTTGGCACTGCATTAATAATGATAACAATAATAATAATAATAATACAGTTAATTTGTATACAGATTGTGCAGATTGCACTTTTCAAAACCAACATTAGAAAATTGCTTTACATCTTTTTGGCTCACACACACACAGACACACACACACACACACAGACACACACACACACATACACACACAAACACACACAGCACTCTGTTCAGCTCTGGTCTCCTGATATAACCAAATCTTCCTCAGCGTTCTTCTCCATCAGAGCTTTTAAGCTTTACACTCTGGTAAAATTGGAAGCAGAGTAAAATTTTGTTTGTATGTATCAAACTCTCGAACCCCAAAATCTCAATATCAGCCTTTACATTGTGCTACTGTATATTTAGGCTACTTTTGAAACCTAAATATTGTAAGAGGTAAATCCAGCTTTCCCTGACTTATTACAGCACAGCGGTGAATCAGAAAGTAAAGAGGCTAGGAAGAACTGCTCTAATAAGGTCTAAAAGGTTTTAGGTCAACCCTAATCTGCTTTGCCATATAGACAGCACTTTCAGCCAGTTTGGCTTCAATCTGAAACTCCTTATTAAAGGGTTTTCCGACAACAGCAGAAATAGTTCTTTAAGCGCTTTTAGTGCACTAGGCCCATCAGAGAATATCCATCAGTTCCTATTGGACGGGGACAGATGATAAACTGATAACGCGGTGCTGATTCATTATGCTTTCTTTTGCTTCAGATTGTACCTCCATAAAATCTGATATGTGCAGGGGTTAGTGGGAATTCTGGGCCACCTACGAAGAGCTGAGCAAAAAAGCCCACCGATTCTAGTGAGGTGCTGGCTTGCAGGCAGGGGGGGAAGCTGCACACTCAAAACTCCAGTGTAATCTCTTTTATCTTCAGTTCTGAAGATTGATGTTTCAGCACAATGACTTCTTCAGGATCTTGAAGAAGATCTTTAGGGTTTAAGAGTTATAAGAGTGTGGTTTTCTTCTCCACAACAGAATCTGGTGCCCCACCTTTAAAGGAATAGTCTGACATTTTGGGAAACTTTCTTAGTTAGATGAGTTAGAGAGTTAGAAGATCGATACCACTGTCAAGTCTGTACGATAAATATGTAGCCGGGAACAGTTGCCAGGCAACCAGTGGAAACTCCAGGAAGTTACTGATCCTGGCCAAGAAACAAATTGTTTCTTGGATTAAACAAACTTGATTGAAACATTGATGCTTCCAGCACCTTATAAAGACTTAGCCAGGTGGAGCGGTGGTCATCCTGCATTGTAAGGATTTAACAAACAATATATAATGTGTTAATTAGTGAGCTTTAGAGGTGCTGGAAGGTGGATTTTTTTACCTTTGGACTTCTGTTTCCCCCTATTTCCAGCATTTATGCTAAGCTAAGCTGCTGACTCCAGCTACATACTTATTATACAGACAAAAAAGTGGTATCAGTCTTCTCATCTAACTCCCAGTAAGAAAGCGAACAAGCATATTTCACAAAACATCAAATTATTCCTTTAACCATGTAATTTCGTACTGTATCACCTTGTCTGTCTGAGGGGCCCTTGTTGTTCAGGGCCAAAAGTAGCTCCTCTCCTTCTCTAGCTGTGCAGATTGAAATGTATAAATATAGGTGGGATGTGTGGCTAAACCATATTTTGTTGTTGAGAAGGAATGCTACGGTTTTCCTCTGTTAATACACACTATTCAGGAAATACAGATACAAAATAAAGACAAGACGGCATGTTTTAGTACACTTATTAAAACAGTACAGCCACAAGCTGTTGTCATGCAAATTGTCTGCAAAACAAGTCTAAACAATATTGGAAATGTGGTTTCAGTAGACTGACGCTCCTCTTCTGGCACTTTCAGTCAACATTTTAACAGTAAGAGACATGAGGGAGCCATGGCGCAATCTGAACATGATGCAGCTGCATCCAGAGGACATGAAGTTTTAAGCAGTGCCAGAAAACATATCTGTGTTCCTTACAGGCTTGGTTTGAGCTAGGGCTGCAACTAATGTTTCTTTTCATTATTGATTAATCTGACGATTCATTTCTTGATTAATCAATTAATTGTTTAGTCTATGGAATGTTAAACAATAGAGGGCATGGTGATGTCTTCAGTTTGCTTGTTTTATCTGACTAACAGTCTAAAATGTTAAGGTATTCAATCAACTGTCATATATGACAAGGAAAAAAAATCTTCACATGGCTGGAGCCATCAATTGTCATTTTTGCATAAAAAATGAATGAAACAATTAATCGATCAAAATAAGATATTTTAAGAAATAAGAAATTTTGTGACAAACGACTAATTGATTAATTGACTTATAGTTGCAGCTCTAGTGTGAACAAGCTGTATTATCAAGGTAGCCAAATCTTCTAACTGTCTTCCTAACTGTCAGCTCTAACTGTGAATTTTGTAGATGACAGATCAAGTAATAAGTCAATGTGAAAAAAAAACATCCCTCTCAGTAGGACTTAAGTTACCAGACCCAGTCTAACTGCCCACGTGTCAGTGAATTAATTAGCCTACTAAACAGTAAAGCTACTGTCTGTGTGTCTGTGCCTCATTGATAAAAATTTAATGATCTATAATACTAACTAATGGCAAACAATTGATGCCTATGATGCCTGTTTCTTTCTTCTCTCTCAGTATTAGCAGTCAGATATCTCACTAACAGGAAGGAACTAGCTTGAGATTTATGATCTAAAACTTTCTATTAGTCAGTTCACAAAAGGATTTGTAAATTAAAAAAAATAGAAACTGAGCTAACATAACATCGGATAGACAAAAATATACATGAATGAATATGATAGCACCAGTGTTACCTTCTATCCTATTTTCTTATTTGCCATAAAAACCCATTTGACTTATTGATGGAGTGAAGATCGAAGATAAATCTAACTTAATAAATAAATCAAAGCCAACCCTCTGCTCCTGGATACTCAACACTCATAATAAACTGCAATGAAATATGAATCAACTAATGAGAGAAAGGCAACATATCATCTTAACCTTCACTGTGATTGGCACTGAGAAATCACTGAAGTCAAATAACTGATAAGTTTAATGTAGATTACATGTAAATCATCTGCTGACATGTGCGACTTGAGAGACACACAAACACACACACACACCGTGTCAGCCACCCGCTGTCTGTGTCAATTACAGGTTAGGCATTTACCTGAAAAGGTCATTAGGTTACAAGGATTGTTTGAGTGTGTGTGTGTGTGTGTGTGTGTGTGTGTGTGTGTGTGTGTGCGCGCGTGCGTGTGTCTGTGTTTGACTGTGATGTGAACTGCTAATTGGATTGAGTCCCCTCTCTGCTGTCCTTACAGGAGTGAACATATAATAATTTGGGGTCAAAGGACCACAAAGGGGTTTTCTCCCCTTTGTGGTCCTTTGAGAAATGTATGAATTAGACTGAATGAATGAAAAACACCAAATTAGCGCATAAGGAAACAGCAGACCCATGTAGTCGGGTAAATGATAGCTTGGATCAGGTGGAAGGACAAACTCTCATGAGCACGGTTAGGGTTAGGTTATGGTTAAGGTTAATCTCGCAAGAGTTTCGCAAATCGTCCCTCCAGCTGATCCAATCTAGCATTAACCATGTAGTAGGAGGAGACTGATATAATTTACTCTGCGCTGCAACAATTAGTTGATTAATTGATTGAAAGAAAATAGGAAACTATTTTGATAATCGAATAATTGTTTCATTTTTAGGCAAAAATGCCAAACTGTCTCTGCTTCTAGCCCCTCGAATGTGACGATTTGCTGTTTTTCTTTGTCATACATGACAGTAAATTGACTATCTTCAGGTTTTAGACTGTCGGTCAGACAAAACAAGAAGTTTGAAGGCATCACTGTGGCCTCTGAGAAAATTGTGAATGTAATTTTTTCACAATTTCTTAACATTTCATTGACTAATGACTGAATTGACTGAATGATTAATTGAGAAAATAATCAGCACATTAATCAATAATGAAAATAATCGTTAGTCGCAGCCCTTTTTCACTCATTCATGGATACACTTAACCAGGTAATTCAAGTGTTAAATGTTACATGCAAAATGTATTCTCATATATTTTAAAAAACAATCCAAGACATTGACACATAAATATCTGCTTTTTGTTTCATCAAATTAGTGCAGTGACAATACAGTTTTTACAGTTGCTGTGAAATGTAAAGGCGTGTGTGCAGCTAAATGTGACCCTGACTGATACAATGAATGAAATTAAATCAATTTCTCAAATTAAAACATCAACCAGTAGCACAAAGTCGCACAAAGTTGAGTTGGTAAACATTACAATAGTGTGGATAGTTTACAGATGATACATTAGCTCTACACACTGCCTACACACCCATAGTATCCGCACAGGTGTTTTCATTTATTCTTGATAAGACCTCTTCTCACACTGTCAGTGGGTACAAACTGTGCCTGATTGACAGCTCCCTCACTCCTGTCAGTTTAGTCGCACCTGTTAGTGCAGGACAACTTACACCGTTATCATTCAATCAGTTCCCAGCACCGCTAGCATGGTCTAATCAGCCAGGCACATTGAAAACACATGTGTGCTTGTGCAGGGCCTTTAATCAGCTATTGTTTTTTTGAAGTTCAGAATTCTCACCCAAATTTTAGGTTCCCACGCATCCCAAAGTGGTTGAGTTTCCTGCTATGATAGGGGAGTTTACAGAAAACAAGGTCCCTTTGCAACAAGGACAGCTCAGCTCATAAAGTGTTTCTGTAATAGAAGAGAACAATCAGAAGAAAAACAGTTATTAAAGTAACTTTGATTGTTATGTGTGTTAAGGCATATTCACGTTAATCCAGAAAAACTGCATTTGTGTGCGCTTCCTCCATTATTTTGTATTTTCCAATAAGTCGCTGCATAGACTCCCCCACTCCCCCCAAGAATTAAAGCAACTGGTGCAGAACAAGAGCCTTATTTTTCTGCTGTTATGTAAAAACAGTTTTACACTGCAAATGATATTTTTACAATCTGATTTTCACTTGATTTTTTGTATTATGGATTTAAAACCCGATCTCATTAATTAGTTGATAGGCACACTAAACTAAATAAATTCACAAGTTCAAGTCGTAAATGGATTTCCACATAATACACATAATACACATAATACTACACCTGCCATAATGTGAGGAGTACTTGAAATTCAATGACTGACATCTGAATTAGTCTCTTGCATTAACGCCACCCGCTCTAAGTGTGTTAAAACACTAAGAAACATTCCCAAATAATGACACATGTTCTTTAGGTTTCCTTTCCCCGCATATCCTCACCTTCATGCTCCCTTTTTGTATCACTCATTCAATAAGCCCACTCATTCTCCTTTCTCATCTTTCCTCTCTTTGCAACCTCATGTGTTTTCTCTCTCTCTCTCTGTCTCTCTCTCTCTCTCTCCAGCCTTTATGTCTCTCTCTTTCTGTCTTCATTCTCTTCCTCTGTGCGTCGGTATGCCTGTTAGTTGTTGGTAGAGTGAAGCGGCTGCATTATCTAGATACATTATTGATGCGTGCAGCACTTTGACTAACACACACACGCAGACACACATGCGCACATACACAAACTCCAACCACTCTCTCACATAATAAAAACATACATACACTCATAAAATCAAACACATCGTTGCACACACACACACACACACACACACACATACACATACACACAATCACAAAGAGCATGTGCCTCAATTTGTTTTCGAATGTGAGTGGGTACAAGAGAGAAAAAGAGAACACGTGCATGCTGTTTCTTTATGGGTGAGAGAGCACAGCTGATCCTGCCCAAGTCTCTCTCTGTTTTTGAGAAAAGATGGAAGAGTCGCCCTGTTTGAAATGCACCAGACTAAAATTAAGCATTCGCAGCCACATGCTGAGCTAATAGGTTAGCGCTGTGTGCTTGCTTAACATCCTGTCGTACTTTGGGAGGAGTTGGAGGTGCAGTGGAGTGCGAGGAGACAATCAATCTTTAAAAATAACTAAAGGGTGATGAATAGAGACATTAAGAAAAGCAGGTAGAGACAACAGAAAAGAATGAGAGGAGGGAGAATTATGAAAGAGAAAAGTACTGAGGGGTGAGAATTTGAGTGATGGGGAAGGCGGAGGTGGGAGGAGGGGGACAGACGAGTTCCCAGCATCTCTTTTCCCAGGGCTTTGTAAGGGCCTCATTAAATATGGATGGTGTTTGGAGCAGAGTAGGGGCAAGTGGGACTCCACAAACAGCACAAGCAGCCCAGGCAGGCCCATTCCTGTTGTGATGGAGCCCTGCTGTCTTTTTCCCCTCGTCTGTCTTTCCATCTTCCTCCTCTTCTCCATCGACTCACTTCACCACCGTCTTCCCACTTTTACTCCCTCGTTCATTTCCCGACCCGTACCTCTTTTCCGACCTTTCTCTCAGCCGTCGTCTGTGTCTGTCCATCAGACTCTATGATGGGAAAGTGTGTGTGTCTGTTCTTGTCTTTTCCCTCTACCAATTTTATCTCTTCTTCCTCGGCCCTTTGTGCTCTCCTCTGCTCAGCCCTGCTTCTTTCTCTCCCTCTCTACGCTTCCTCACTCGTTCTTTTCTCTCCCCCCTCTGTGATGATTACCGAGTTGTTTGATTAGCGCATGTGAATGAAGAGGTAAGCTCCCCTTCATTGTTCACTTCCCTCTTCATAGCTTTCCCTTCCTTTCAGATGAAAATCATGTGTGGTGCATGGAACAGTCATTAATAGTATAATACTGATGCTGACACTCCTGCACCTGTCTGTCTGTTTATCTATCTACAGTATTAGATCTGATTCTGCCTGAGTCTGTGTCTTTCCTCAGCTATATAAAATGATTCTAAGTGATTCAGACTACAACAATCCCAAATACACCCTAACTCTTAATTCTGACATGTTTGTCATCAGGAGATGAAGACACATCACCCTGGTCCTCTTCAGCAGAACGATGGACGGAGAGAAAGCAGAGCGGGACTGTAACTGGCACCTTCATGGAGCCCTGATACACAGGGCGGAGAGCAGGTGTGTGTCCGTCTCTTCTGCGTCTGTTATTGCAAATATGAAACACATTTTGTTTGTATGTGTGCACAAATATAAAGATGACAGGATTAGAGGATTGGGAGAGTGTGGGATAAGGAGAGCGTTAGACAGACAGTGAGAAGAGAACACAGGTAGACAGTGTCTGTGTAGTTTTAGCCAGTCTGTTGCCCTAAACAGACCTGTAAGGTTGAGGTGAAGCTCAGTGTAATCTGGCTCAGCAGGAGTGACGCACAAATTCCCTGTCACAGCCTGCAGACACACTCTGTAATCCCATTTGCCTCTTCTGTGTGTGTGTGTGTGTGTGTGTGTGTGTGTATGTATGTGTGTGTGTGTGTGTGTGTGTGTGTGTGTGTGTGTGCATTCAGAGCATTATGCAAAAGTTGTGTATCAAGTTGTAAGTAATAAATCTTTCAGCATACGCTATGCAGTCACCTCATATATGTTTACATGCTACTAATTTGCTTTGGCGAATTTGCTTTGGAAGAAATTACAGATAAGTCATAGAGAGGCTGACTGGATGGATGTGTAGAGCACAAGACTTGTGTCTCATATGTTGTTAGGGTTAGGTTACCAAAATACTTGGCTAGGGGAAGATTGTGATTTTGGTTAAATATTACAAAATGGGTGACATTAGTTGAGTGACATTATTTTTTTTTTTGACATCATTTTTCCTATGGAATGCATTTGCTGTAATTGGTTATTTAACATATGCTGTCTGTATCTGGATTGCGTCACAACTCTAGTGTGTGCACACTGTAGACTGTCCGGTTGCTGTTATTATGTAGTAGGCGGTTCCACATATAGCGTATATCTAGACAGGCTCCATTCATTTGGCAGTATGCACTCAAATTTTGACTGTTCAGCTTTATTACCCACTTTAAAATGTTAGAAAAGTAACCAAAAAGTAATCAAATGTAATAAGTAATTATATATGTAATAATAAAGTAACTAGTAATCTGTAACCTATTACATTTCAAAAGTAACCTTCCCGACGCTACATATCAGTGTGATTATTACAAGACTGCAACATCTGTTTATTCCATCCATCCATTTTCCGCCACTTATCCGGGACCAAGTTGCAGTGGCATCAGACTGAGTAAGGAAACCCAGACATCCTTCTCCAAGGCAATGCCCTCCAGCTCTTCCTGGGGGATCCCAAGGTGTTCCCAGGCCAGGAGAAATATGTAGTCCCTTGTTGGTTCTCAAGGAGCACGGCTGGTTATTAGTAATAATTAATGATTATCAGAGATAATATTTAACAAATAAAATTATTAATTTTGATTAACAATTACGGGGCACCACCCGGAAACCGGGACCAATAACCAGGTAGAAAGGTAGTCTCATAAAAGTGTTCACCTTGGATGTGAGAGTCTGAGTGACATCCACATTTAAGGTGAACAAAGAAGGTTTGAATTCGAGCTCTGACTCTCTCAATCAGCCACTTATCACAATACAAATACACAATAATGACAGAAAGGCTTCTCTTTAAAGCTATAACAGTATTTATTAATCTCCACAAAATCAACAAAGTTAACGAATGCTACGATTAATTCACACTGCACTACCAGCTAATGCTACAACAAATACACAGATAACAGCATAAACAAGTTCCACATGTGTAAGTGTGTGTGTGCGTGTGTGTGTGTGGGTGTGTGCGCGTGTATGTGAGTGAGTGGATGTGTGAGTGAGTGGTCGTGCAGGACTAGGAATGGTGGGCGTGATCTGACCAGCTGACGTCGCGCACCTTACGGTAGCGGGCGTGACCTGGGGAGATGACGTTGTACGAAATTGAGATGGCGGGCGTGGCCTCGTGAGGAAGTCACGTCACGCGACAATGAACCGGCGGAAGTGCCTCGGTATTCAAACAGTACAATGGCAAAATGGCGCCACCTAGCAATCGACGGTTCTGCACTCACCCAATTTATGTTCACAAGCACACGTGTCTGATGGCGGATAATGAGGGACAGAGCAACGCTATGTCCCACGCTATCTTACCGCCAGATGTGTAAAAGAGATGTGCGGTTATGTAGGTGTGTGTGCGTGCGGGTTAGTAGGAGAAGAGAGAGAGGGGAAAAAGAGAAAAAGGGAAAAACCGACTCTCGGCGGAGTCTCACGACCGTGGGGGGAAGGCAGCGGTTACTTTATCTACAGAGAGCGCGCGCACGGATAGCAATCTGTGCGCCCGTTGTCTGGTGGTTAGCGGATAAAGTAACTTACTCTCCTCTCACGGTGGTACAAACACAGTGGTCCCGAACGGGACAAAACAACAGTTTAGCGTGGTGAACACTAACTAACAGGTAGCAACTTCAGATTACTCGCTAGAGTAAGCGGGCATGGACTCGGCGGTCCGTTAAACATCAACAACATACAATAAGCACTAAGCTTATGAAACACACACAAAATATTATAGTCTCTGCCCAGACAACCTCTTACTTGTGTCGCTCTTTATAGCGAACTGATGTGTGTTTAGTCCGTCGGTGTACACCACGGGGGGGCTCCGGTGTGTGGTACTGGCGGTGCCGTTCAATTCCTCGGGGACAACGGCGGCTGGTTTCTCGGTGGGGCAGCGAGGAAACTCAGGGTGGTCGACTTGGTCGGTAGATAGCGGGGCATAGAAGTTATCCGCTTCTCCGTGAAGATAATCCCTCTTCCTTCAGGGTGGTCGACTTGGTCGGTAGATAGCGGGGCGTAGAAGTTATCCGCTTCTCCGTGAAGAAAATCCCTCTTCTTTCAGGGTGGTCGACTTGGTCGGTAGATAGCGGGGCATAGAAGTTATCCGCTTCTCCGCGAAGAAAATCCTTTCTTCCTTCTGCAGGCAAGGTGAGAGGGCTGGGTTGCACACAGCGCTCTCTGTGGATCCGATGATTGTGTTCGGGATGAACACGGGTCGTGGTTTCGTCTCGTCCAGCGAGGGGAGAAACTCCAAAAAGAAAAGGGGGAATACACGTGTACGGTTACCTCCGTTAGTAAGTCTGGCCGGTGAAGAAAGCGAACTTCCTCCTGGCGCGGTTACTGTGGAAAGGCGACGGCAACTCCGTGCAGCCGCTTCTTAAGGGGGCGGTGACGTCACGGCTGTGTTGCCGCGACTCCTGGTGGTGGTTGTGGATTTCTGCCAATCCGCGACTCGGGTTTGAGCTCCCGCTGTGATTTCTCACTTAGGTGCGAACTGGCAAAGCATTGTGGGAGGAGGGCTCTGTGAGCAGCATTTTGGTGCTGCTCCCTTTGTTTCAGGGGACAAAGGACAAAGGAGGCCTCGTGGTCAGGCTTCAGGTTTTACATGTAGGCCTGCCTTTGTCTGACCTCATGGTCGAGGACCAACACCCTCCAGCGTGTTCTGGGTCTGCCCCGGGGTCTCCTACCAGTTGGACGTGCTTGGAACACCTCCAGAGGGAGGCATCCAGGAGGCATCCTATCCAGGTGCCCAAACCACCTCAGCTGGCTCCTTTCAATGTGAAGGAGCAGCGGGTCTACTCTGAGCTCCCCCCAGATGTCTGAGCCCCTCACCCTATCTCTAAGGCTGAGCCCAGACACTCTCTGGAGGAAACTCATTTCGGCCGCTTGTATCCGCAGTGTTTGTAGTAAGCTAAAGCTAGCAGACTGGAGTAAAACACATGTTCAGGGATTTTATTCTAAGACAAGGATGAGGCTAGTATATACTAGACTAAACTAGCTAACTAACTAAACTATGCTACTTTACCACACTTTGTATGTTATGTACACCTGAATTCACATGGTTAGTCTGTTTTATGACGTCTCCCCCACTATTCATGTTTGGCTCTCGCGGCCAAAGTTTAAGAAACAATAAGCTTTGTTCGCAGCAGACATTTTGACTTGTCATAGTAGTAAAAGCACAGGTGTTACTAATACTAGTGCACTTAAAGTATGTGTGAAATGCAAAGACATATACAAAGAAGACTATGGAGATGCCAATAGTGAATGAATAAATGTACAAGAGAGAGCATAACTGTGGGCAGTGGGGGATAATCTATAAGTGCTGCTACAGCCCCATTAGTCAGCTTGTGTGTGTGTTTATTTCTCTGCAGCGTTTGTTTCCCTGCCCAGCCTCAGCCCCAGCATTAGAGGAAAAATCCACCCTAAAACCCTTAATTGCTGGGAGATGACATTAGGGTTTCCCACAGTGTATTACATCTCATCTCATCATCTCATTATATATCAAATTATTACACTTTTAACCTCTTGGGAGGAAAGCACAGGCGTTAATTCTCACAGCAAAAGCCACATATAATATTTAATGAGCGAGGCAACTGTTTAGATCATCACCAAATAACAACATTGATGGTTATGGTAGATTCAGAGCATGTCATAATCTTAGA
The DNA here is from genome assembly GCA_038419695.1 of Scomberomorus guttatus. Lineage (NCBI taxonomy): Eukaryota > Metazoa > Chordata > Actinopteri > Scombriformes > Scombridae > Scomberomorus > Scomberomorus guttatus. Next base: position 29,776,901 of record CM076447.1, on the reverse strand, counting down.
TAAAAAGAAAACTTTTTACTCTATAAATTGAGTAAAACAAAGGCAAACGGCTCAGACAGTCACAATCAGGTGAAGATGTGTGAAGAAAAACTCACTGCACAACCAAAGCAGCCAAGCAGCTCTGCCAGTTTAGTTTTTAGTTTAATAATCACGTTGGACACGTTTTATCCAATACTGTTTGAATGAAGTTGAAGTTAGTTTCAAGTTAAATGTTGACCAGCTCAAATTGAACTTGTGCTTTTACTTTAGCGCCGTGTCAATTGCATCAATGACTCAGATCAGAGAACTACCTGGGGGAAAACCCAACATCATGATGAGATATTTCCAGTGCAGTCAATCACGCTTTTTACAGTTTGCACTCATTTGGTATTTTGGTAACTCATCCTGCACTAAAATAGGTGCAGCAGGAGAAGTGTAACGGGAATTTCTAGTAAGACTACAATTACACAGGAAACAATTGTGGGAAATTGTCACTTATACAAACTTATAAAGGCTCAAACAAACTATTCTTTTGTTCCTAGTTTGACAGTATTGACATTATTGTTGAATGTAGCCATATCTAATTACATACACCGCTACAGCAAAACAATAAGGAAAAGAAATCCTGCAAAGCACTGAACCAGAATCCACTCTTATTCATTGTACTAAAATGCTGTTAGTGTGTGAATCATTGTGATTTTAAATAAAATCAGCTCTTGGCATCATTATCGGGCTGCTGTGAACTGTGCATGTCCCAACTGTGGGGGTGTGGACACAATAACATACCCATGAACATGGTTATTTCATGGCACTATGAAAGATAAATATGCCTATTCTCTACAGGCTGCTGAAGTCATTCACATCAAAAGTGTAGAGAATAAATAAAAAATATAATAACCTCATACATAATAGTGAGAATATTAAATTAATATATGGGAACTGTCAAGTAAGCGATTCCGTAAGCAATATACTGTATATAACAAGCTACAGAATTATGCAAGGTTATTTGACAGCTATGGTAACACATATTTGCATCAGCACGAGTGCAGGGATTTTCCCTGATACATCAGAAAGGGAACACAGCAACTTTAACCTGGTATCACAGTACAAAACATCTATTTCCAGCTGTCCATCATTATTTATGTCATATGTGGTCCAGATGCAGTCTCGCCTAATAATGCTCATAACCACTTATGTCTTTGTGAGCTCTTTGTGACCACCAGAGGGGATAAATAAATGCATAAGGTGCAGTGAAGTGCAGCATGACCTGTTAATATTCTCGGAATAAACTGTCTTAATTTTCCTCCCAGACGTGGCACTGATGATACAGACAGTCACAAAAACAGTTACCGCAGTTATCAGTCCGTATGACTTCATGTTTAGCTCTCTTGGTTCATTTGTAATAAATCAGTGTGAGCTTAGTACTTATTATTGGTCTAGTGGGTG